>CM057171.1:12324057-12458900 GCA_029962745.1 Echinometra lucunter
TATCATATTTATCTCATTATTTAGATCTGGGTTTTGGAGGATTATGAACTGATTAAGTCAACTGTTGAATCAGTTCTACCTCATAGCTTCTACTTCAGAATGTGAGTACCAGTACAAGTTTTGCACCTCATATCAAAGTTGATCCTTATTGCCCTTGTATTTTTTTCTCTCACTCTCTCACTCTCTCTTTTTTTTTTCTACATCTTTCTGTCCATCTCTCTGTTTTTGTCTCTCTCCCTTCTTGCATGTCTGCTTGTTCCAGCTGGCCTGTCTTGATCTTGTTGCATCCTTCCCCCCCTTCCCCCCTCCCCATGTCTGTTTTCCATCTCATCTATGCATCTATTCAAAATGGTCGTTCATCAATACGTACTACCAATCTTACTACGTAATGCCTATCATTAATCAATCATTTAATTTACTTTGATCTTTGTCTACCTCTTACCCAGGGGCATGATGAACGGCGGGCTCTGCATGTTTTCAAAATGGCCGATCATCGACACATTCTACCACCCTTACTCCCTGAACGGCTACGCACATAAGGTGACAATGGGAGACTGGTATGTCTCAAAGATGGTGGCCTTGTGCAAGATTGATGTGAAAGGGATGATTGTGAACGTCTACAATACACACGTAAGATTATCACTACTACCTGTGAAGGCCTATGAAACTTAGGAGTGGCTAAAGTACTGAACTCTAATCCAGCTTTTAATTTTGTGTTAAACATATATTTGATTGATATCCTACTAAAACCTAGAAAGAACCAAAACGGAGCCTCCCCCCCCCCCCCCCAAGAAAAAAAACAAAAACAACAGTGAGCGAATAAAACCCCCTCTTTTTCATGAGTCAAAATGAAATTGAAGGTAGGTTGTCCATCCAGCTTTTCCAAGCACCATTATGTTTAATGGTAGCTTTCAGTAGGATTTTTTTGTATGGATGGAGAGGGGATGGGAATTTGTAGTTTTTTGGTTTATAGTTGTCCAGATTTATGATCATCATGATTGATTTCTGACCCAAACTATGGAGTGATTATTGTTCCATTTCTTGTTGCATCCCAATGTAGACATTTTGGTAATAAATCTTTAAGACACATACAAATATCTTGATATCCTCTTTCCTCCAACATTTAGGCCCATGCGCTCTATGCTCCGTCCAACATCCCAGAGAAAGATGAGTTCCTTATCCATCGATTAACCCAGCTCTATGAGCTCAGTGAGTTTGTGAGAGTAACCTCTGGGTCAGGTGATCTAGTGCTTGTAATGGGTGACTTCAACTCAGAACCATTCTCTCTAGCCACCAAGCTTGCCATCAGCAATGCCAGTTTGTTAGACGCTTGGCAGACGAGAGGAAATAAAGAGGTAAATAGATTTATGAACTAACACAGACTGTTAGTGATAAGATTGATATTGCCTGTGTCTATTAGCTTAACCCATTTCTGACGTAGAGTCCATACTTGATTCTTTTTAAGGAAAAAATCTGAAGACTAAAATGAAAATACTGGTGTTGCCAGTTTGAAAAAGACAAGCTGATCAAATGAAGCTTTAAATGATTCCTGTCCTGACTGGGTTTAGTTACTAAGTTGAGTTAAGTGATTAGGGCTAAGGTACTTTGTCCTATGGATTACTGATGAACATATCCTAAGATTTTAATTTATTTAAGAATGATGTGAAGTTGATATCCTTACTAGAATTTCTATCAGCCAAATCATCACGGAGAACCTTGAGTTCTAAAAGAGGTGAAAAATAACATGAGCCTTTCTTGCTCTTATGATGTCTGTAAGGAAGGATATCATGATAAAAAGGTTCCTGAAAAGGCTTGCTCTTCTAATGCCAATATGTTCAAGATATGACATGTAATGCCTGAAGTGTTCCACCTGAACGTTCATACCAGATTTGTGTGTGGTCCCATACATATGTTTCTGTGTGTAGTGCAAGCTAGTACCTCATTCACATATCCAGTGGCAACCCCCCCCCCCCCCATCACAATTCCCCATGTTATTTAGTTTTCACATCAAAAGTTGTGCAGACAAACTTGTGACATCATACTTTGTTAAAGTGTACCAATCTATAAAATACATTTTGCTATGTATGTTAAAGATTCCATGTCCTTATACTATATTCAAAATATGAGCTTTAGATATATACATGCAGTGCATGCTCTGGAGTTGAATATACCATAATATGTGCATACATAGCTTTAGAAATTCTCAAGTGCATTATATGTGCTAAGGTGATATATAGTGCACAAAAGAAATTCTTTATCTATGGATGCACATTTTATGATATATTTGACCCCTTTTACACCATGCGGCTGTGGCCCGGCCCCGCAATTTTGTGCGTTTACACCGGGACCGCGGCCGCGGCCTGTATCTAGATCCTTTCAAAGTTTCTTCGTAGGAGTGCTTTACAATTTGACAAAGCCTTTTTTATTCCCATGCGCCCAGTTTGTAATTCTACAATATTGGCTGTATGACTTCATTGAAAACGGAAGATGGCCCCGCATTTGGCCCCGCTCCGTGTTTACACCAAACCTGGCCGCGGCCGAGACTACCTCCAGAGCTCGGCCGAACTTGGCCCCGCATTTGGCACCGCATTTGATTTTTGAGCTTTTACACCAAGGCCAGGCCGCAGCCCAAGGCTTGGTGTGAAAGGGATCTTCGACGACAGTGAGCATGTACTATGCATTATATAAGATGGGAAACTGCTTGTGAGATCTGAGCTCACCAAACTAGAAAAATTGCAACATCCATTGATAAAGTGCAATGAACTCCCTATTATCAAGAATTTGTAAGTCATCTATACCTTTGCCTATGGGATTTTGTACACAAATAAGCGTGCAATATAACGGGTTATATAGCACGGTTGTGGCCAATTACGCAATGGCAAGAAGAGTGAATCTGGCCAATCAGAAACCTTGTTTTAAGTAACCCATCTTTTATAAAGAGATATTTCAAGATTAGATGTACTCTCAATTGAATGTAAAAGTGACTGGTGAGGTAGACTAGTTGATGCTCACACAGGCATGCATTAGAATGTTTGTGGAATCAAACAGCTATTCCATTCTTATGCTAACCTTTATTTCTTCAAATTTCTTCACTCTTAGAATATTGGATGATTTTTTTTTTTTTGGGGGGGGGGGTCATTTCACATGTACTACCTGTAAACAAAACTTTTTATTAGGTCATTGATATATTTTAGATAATCTTGAAGACTTCAGTATATTATGAAATATAGCCGACATTTACAATGTAGCACAGGCAGATAAAGATAGCATAGCAAAGCATAGTCAGTGGCATATAAAGGGGCTTAAAGAATGCAAAATGCATACCATTAACTGAATTGTTTGTGTTCCCTATGTATCTTTTTGTGCCAAGCTTTGTTTTGCTAAGTTACCCAATCTGCATGGGATATAAAGAGTTACTTTGCCCCTTCGTTTGACAGGGCATTCCTAGCCAGACTGTGGAATGGTGTGGTAATGAATACACATCCACCAACACCCGCTGCTATGCCCACTGCGATGGGGAGAGGATTGATTACATAACCTATCGCCCCTCTCCGACCCTGCGTGTGACATGCAATGAGAGTAGATGCGTGAGGAATCGGGAGAAGGGACAGTCTTTTTCAGATCACGAAGCTGTCATGGCCTCTCTAACTCTTGATAAGAGAGGTATTGGACTTGTGCCTTCAAAAAGCATTGCATTTGAAACTGCATAAGCCACTTATTTGGGCATGTGTGTGCATGGTGGTGTGTGTAATAGTGTTTCTTTATATACTTTGGCAATATGTTTGTTTTAATTGTACCACATTATCCTAGCAACATTTGCTATGCTGTCAATGTCTTATGCTAACCAACTTCCCAACTTCAACCCCACTTTTAACACTGTTGCTTTACCTGCCTTTTATGGGACCCAATTACAACTCAAGCGCTAAAGGCGTGTTCACCTAAAGCAGCAAATCCATGCACCAAAACCCTAGGCCCCGTTGCATAAAAATTACCATCAATGGTAACTCTGCCATCAGTGGTAACTCCATGGAAACCTTTAATTTGATTGGCTGTTGAGCAATGTTACCATGTTAGTTAACATTGATGGCAGAGTTACCTAAAAGGTTTTTACCAATCAAATTCTTATAAAGTTTAATAGCACAATACATGACATCAGGAGTTTGTCTGAGCAACTTTTGGCAACATTCTCTTTAATTGAGTGTGAACTATCATTGATGCATCATTGTGCATCTCATTATCATGAGTGGGGAGGTTAAAATCATAGAAATATAACAAATTTACTAGACGAAAAGCAGCATGCGTGGATATCATTACGTGAATGGCATTAGGCTCCGCCTATTTCTGATCATTTGAAGGGGCCACTAAGCACCTGTTATCGCCATGATCGGCCATGATATCGATTACACTGTTGCATTATTCATATCTATGGCAGGCCTCGAATTTCATAAAATTTGGGTCACGGCCACTTTTTTGGGAGGGCACATATCCTCTCAGAGGGGCACATATCCTCTTAGAGGGGCACCAAGGCCAAAATGGGACCTGACCTACTCGTGCTACGGCACAATGCATAAACGCGCGTTTACGCTTTGTCCACAGTAGTTCATTCATGCTTCTCACTTATAATTACACACGGTGGCAGCATTTTAGGGGTTGAAGCGTAGCTAGAATTTATTTATTTATTTTTTGGGGGGGGCAGTAGTGGGCATGCAAGGTGTGCAAATTAAATATTGAGCATACAGAGTGTACTCCTAGGGGGAAGGGTGCAGGGAGGGGGGATTTTCCCCCCTCCCGCGCGAAGCGCGGAAGCTCTGAAGTTTCTTTTTCATTCCTTGTCTGCTCCTGCTCTTCCTACGTTCTCTTACCCTTTTTTCTTCCCTCTGATGCTTTTTATTTCTTTCAGGGGTGTGAGTGACCACAAATAAACAGAGCTGAAATCACAAAAGCTCCTATACTTTTGTACAGAGGAAGTGCACAAAAAGCTGACATTAAGTTGAAAATCAAAACCAAAAAAAAAGCTGAAATCAGATTTAAAGCTGAACTCTCACACTCCTGTTCTTTCTTTATGTTTTGTTTTGTTTTGTTTTGTTTTGTTTTGTTTTGTTTTGTTTTTTGGTGAGACTGCCCTCTGGCTATATGGATGAATCAAGTAATTCCATTTGAGATTATTATCATTAATTCATGTGGATAAAGCTTAAAATGAGAAATGAGGGAGGACAGAATCCTAGAGCATCTTAAAGTATTTATCACTCGATGAATTGAATTGTTAATTGAGGTGTTCATTTCTTTCCTTCTCATCCCTTCTCCCCTTCCTTTCTCAAGAAAAATTGTTACTGTTACAGGATAAGCTGGTGAAGGTGTGTGGTGCTTTGTGGAGTGAATGCAAGAAAGCAAAACTAAAAACAAAAATGGCCTCAGGCTCAGAGGCAGCACAGAAGAGAAAATGTCCCCTTCTATTATTTACTGGATTGTTGTTAATGTCATTACATAATCTTAAGCAAATTAATGTCCAGAAAATAATATTAGCATCTCATGTAAACCAAGTGAAGAAGTGGTTTACATGTTTAATTGAGTACACACTCAGTGCAAGTAGGCCTAAGTAAATTTTCATCACTTCCTATACCCTAACCCAAAACAAAGTAATTTTAAAACGCAGAACTTCACAGAATTAAAGTTTCATCTTTTGGGGTTCTAATATTTTTTTCTAGATATCACATATCTTCAAAAAATATGTTAAAACTAATTATTTAATCAAATATCAACCCTACAATGCCCTAAAAGCTCAAAAAATAAACTATTACCACGACTGAAAAATCTTGAAATTAGCAGCCCAATGAGGCAGTTTCTGCAGGATAACTCCCCCAGAGCTGGGGGAGCAATTGACTCTGAAGGAAGGCCTACAGCCCAAAGCAGCTGACTAAAAACATCGGCGGCGCGCGCTTCTTTAAATAGTAATGATGTTCAGATACTACTCAAGATAAGTTTCACTGACATTTTGAAAAATAAAATCCACACACTATATCAAAATTTTATTAAAATATCGGCACTCAAGACCAGAAATAACCTGGATAATCAGAAGTCAGGGTAGGAACCGCCAGGTCATTCACTACTTGCACTTACACATACACTACACACTACACTGCACTGGTACATCATCTAACACATGTGGGACTGAGCAGTTACTGATAATGGCCTTCTACGATCATGGCGATATCGCAAACTTCTATTAAGGGTCTCTCCTGTTGTTGAAAAAGGGTGCATTTTGTGTTAATTTTAAATATTTTGTCACAAAATAAAAAGGAAAAGTCTGGGTTTTATTTTTTTTTAATGCAGTATGAGTTTCTTAGATTGGAGGGCATCAAGGCCACTTAGAAAATTTTGTGGCCGTAAACCTTCTGATTTTGAGAAGGGCATCACGGCCAGTGGGTGGGGCATACCGGCAAATTGCCGATGGCCGGTGGGTATTTCGAGCCCTGCTATGGTGCATATCAGTTTTATTGTAACACCTTGATTTGATGCGCATTTGTTGCGTATTTATTGTGCATTAACTGCGCATGCGGTAAGCTGATGCGTGTAATGTTTCATGACGCGTACAAACAGACTAGTTGGAGCATCTTACAAAATGAATTATTCATTTTTGATCATGAATATTGATGGGTGCTTAGGGCGGCCTTCTAATGGATCTGGACAAAATGGCGGAGCTTTAGGGTCCTGGTTACAATAATCATGGGAGTTTTCCATGGCTTTCTGCCACTGGATATCTGAATGAGTCTGTGTCTTTGAAGTAAGAGAGCCTGAAACAATGCCAGATCATTAACACATGGGAACAGTTTACTTACAACCTTCCATTGCCTTCCTTTGCCTCACCTGTCTAAAACAAAAAGGATACCTCTAGTTTGCTTCTTTTTATTTTTGTATTTTGAAGATTTTCCATGTCGTCTGTTTTTTTATTAATTTTTATGGTCATATTCTTTTTTTTAATCTTCTGTTATTCATTTAACATCACCTTTCTTCTTCCTTATCTTCTTTATCTTCTTCTTCTTCTTCATCTTCTTCATCTTCTTCTTCTTCTTCTTCTTCTTCTTCTTCTTCTTCTTCTTCGTCTTCTACTTCTTCCTCTTCTCCTCCTCCTCCTCCTCCTCCTGCTCATTTACTGTTTTGTTATTTCTGCTTGATATGCAATATACATTAGTTTGGGCATTGAATAGATGTAAGTTAATTGATGCCTTTCTTTTGCTCTCTTTTTCTTCTATTCCATTCTTTTGCTAATATGATGCAAAAAATTATCTTCTCACCTTCTTTGCAATGAAGGAGAAATCTAGCACTCTTTCCATCGTTCATTTATACATCTAGTTTTTTCTAGTTTTTATTTTCCTGATTTCAACTGAACTGTTTGCCTGGACTGTTTGGTTATCTACCTACCATTAAATGTCCTTAAAGATTTGGAGACCAGCAGGGTTTATGTTTTTTTTTAATGTTAGTGAAAGTATGCTCATTGTCAAAGCATACCTGAATGAATACGAGTCATTGGTCAATACCAACACCAAGATATCCTCCATCTGAATGGTCATTTTGTTACATTAACACATTTACTTGCATGACATTAAATTTATTGCTTTATTTGCCCATACATGTACATCTGTTGCTTATATGCATTTTTTTTTTTTTACATCATTTCAATATAAAAGACAATAATAACCGTGCACTAATCATCATACTAGTACACAGATGGGATGACGAACGAGAGACCGGACAATCCTCTTGCGTTAAGCCAGACACTGTACTATATGAACACCAACAACGGAGAAAGGATCGACTACATCTGCTATCAGTCTTACGGCAGCTACACAACACAGTGCCTTAAAACCACGCTTGCTCTGCAAAAGATTCCTGGCATGGATTTGCACTATTCAGACCATGAGGGTGTTATATCCACATTCTATATAACACAGCCAAAGGGTGGGGTTTCATACATATTCACTTTGGAGAGCCAAAAGGGCGTTAAGTCATATTCTGTTAACCATTTGTGACAGAGGCTCCATATCATGTGGTTTGGCCCAATAACTGTTGATGGTATAAAGAAACATACCAAATACATGAGCAGAAAGAGCCAAATATTCTCTACATACTGTACCCTATCAGGTTTTGTGAGTATTTGTTGTTTGATGCCAACAAATTTTTAAAGGGGAAAAAGCACTAAATTCCTAAAATTGGCAATGTGGTGGAAACTTCAGAATTGCATTACTTCATTCAAATTGGCATCTTTTTAACTTCCCAACATAATTTCTAACAATTCATATATATTTCAGGTACATGACTTTCATAGGAAAAAAATTTAGCTTTTATTGAAAAATATCAGTGTTGCCAATTTCAAGGAGAAAAGCTGATCAGATAGTGCTTCGAATAAAAGTTGTCATAAATGGGTTAACATAATGTTAACTTCCTTTTGGCTTCCAACCTATTTTCATTGCACTAGCTAGCATTTCTTCCGTTTTTGTTTTTGTTTTTGTTTTTTTGAAAATTCAGTTTTGATTTGTACAGTGGAAATTCATTATAATGAAAATATTTATACTGTGCAACATGTCCACCCCAAAGGGCACTCACAATGAATTATCATAAACATTGTTATTACCCCAGCAGTGCTAGGTACCCATTTATACACTTGTGTACGAGTGTGTAGAGTGCAGCAGATGTGGATTAAATGTCTTGATGAAGGACATAAGGAGTCGAGCATCAGTGGGAATCAAACTCATGACCCTTTGATTAAGAGCACATGCTCTAACTAACTTTGCCACAACACCTCTACATAAAAATAAAAAATAAAGAGCTTCAGTAAAAGAATGTGTGATATAACAAGGTAATTTTTGACAGTCCCTGGTCTTCACGTTCAATATTGTTGGTTATTTTTTTACTCTGATAAAAGGAGAATCGTATAATTTTGTAGTTTGTCATGGTCCTAAATCCTCATTATAAAGAGTTTCCACTGTATTTATTCTTGTTCTGTTTCATTAATTAAAACCTTGCATGTATTGCAGTGAGCATGATATGTGTTTGTGCATGCAATGTTTTTGCCATTCCTGCCATTAAACAGCTAGACAGATGAAATCTGTAGTTGAGCAAAAGCTGCAAATTGTACCCAACTGCTCAAGGGTAGGATTAAAAAAACAGCCATTTATAGAAAGAAGCCATTTTGCTCTTCATTCCAGTCAGGCAGAATCTGTAATTGCATTTTTTGCCTTACCGTTAATTTAGCGAAGAAAAGGCATTTTAATGTGAGACAACCATTAAAACAACAGCAAAACAACTAGAAGGAATCAATAAAAAGAATTTTTTATATATTTTTGCTTATTTCTAGTAGTAATTGTGTTGTATTTGCCATTGAGCAGAAATATGAAAAAAAGAAGAAGAAACATCCTTTATTTGATGTGCTGCTTGAAACAAGAGATCATTAAAATCTGTAGTTATTTTCACTGTATCTCTTATATCATCAGTGGGTGTTAAAAATTGTTATTGCAATTTTTTGTGAAATTTAGTTCTTTCATATTCTATCAGATAGGAATACTGAAAATGTATTTTCAAACCCTCACATGCCCATCTGCAAAGATGAGGCCACTATTGATAAACAAAACTTGACTGCCTCCAGCTCCATTGGCTGTAATGCTACGGGAAGCCATGTTTTTTGGCTCTCCTGAACATTTAACATTTTTTAAGATACAAGGCTTTGTCGGTTTTTACTTCTAACTGAAAGGATAATGCTAAAAAGTCAATTTGGTTGTAATGTATAAGGAATTTTGAATACTCATTTATCATGTGTTTGATTTGAGAATGTTTCTTTGTAATCTTTGTTCACAGATTTCCAGGGGGAGGGAGATACATTGCAGGAAAATAACAACCCCAATGAGGATGAATCACCATGGCAACATCTTCCAGACCATCTCAAGGAAGCCATTGTGCTTCTCACAAACAATATCACCAAAGTTAAATATGATCAGAAGTTGACCTTTGTAAAAGCTCTCTTTAGCCTCTTCCTTCTCCTCATTGCACTATCCCTCGGGAATGTCAACCAAGTCCTGGCGTTCGTCTGGACATGCGGTATGACGCTTCTTACGGCCTTCTTCCTCTCCGTTTGTATCATAGTTAAAGAATGTGAGAAGAAGACACTGACGGGTATTGTAGAAAGCATGAAGGTTCGATTGAGTGTGGTTGAGAAGAAAATGAGAGGAAATGGAGAAGTAGGGGAAAGAACTACAGAAGGTATTTGAACCATTATGATTATACATACTTTGTAGAACAAAATTTGAATTCTGAACAAGTGACTGCATTTTGAAAGGAATGATTTAGGTTATTTCAGAAGTTACAGATAAAAAGTTGAATGTGTAATACATAAGAGTTATCATGTATTTCGGGTCTTGGAATCATCAGAATGATACAAAGAAAATGACTTTATAGTGCTGAAAATTACATTTGATGGAAAGTACAACACTAAAAAAGGGTACATTTGGCTATACACCCATATGGGACCAAGATTTGGTTGAAAGTTAAAGCTATTGCTAGTCATATTTGGAATATGAGGGTATTTAAAACAATTTTTTTCTTTCAGTTTCAGTGATATTGCTTGTGTAATAGGAATTGATTCATTGACTAAGTTCATTCATTCCCATTGGTTTAACAGATCCAGTTGGTAGTTCCAGAATAAAAGAAGAATATGGTTACACCTTGAAAAAGATTTTATGATGATAGTGGGGTTTGTTTTTGTCACCGAGTTCCACTGTATTGTAGCCCTTTATGTTGGTTGAAATAAATCACATACCATAGATAGAAGTGGGTACCTTGTACATGTAGGATGGGAAAGTCATTGTGATTTTGTTCAGCATTCCTCAGGGAGTGGAGAAGGTGTATACACTGTGTGCAGGCAAGCCTGAATGCGATGACGGGGGTAATATTTCTGTAAAGCGCTTGCCTTAAAGACATCAGAAAGATGTATTAGGTGCTAATGTTTAGAAGTCTAGAATATTATTATTATGTTATTTTACTTGATAAAGCACCATCTTATTGGAGTGTCTTTCATGTATTATTCTAATTTATGGCTGGAATTCATTAAAGAGGTTTATTTCAGAACATGGTTTTATCCTCCATAAACATAGTGCACAGATCTTGTGCAGTGGTCAGACAGTAATGCCTCTATAACTACATTCTTATTTACAATTGATTATGCTTAATTTAATCCATGATGATGTAGTATAAATCTCTTTCGTGAATACAGGCCAGTATGTACAATATCTATACAAACTATATTTTTTGTAGCCATGCAATGCAATTTGGAATTGAGGAAAATAATTATAAAGATAAGCACAAACATAATCTTTTAATTTCGTATATTTTGTGTGATTTGGAGTGTTGTGTCTAGTAAAAGTTGATTTATTTACAGTAAAAAATGACTATAATGAGGGCCTTGTAATCATGAAAATTACCTTGTATCAGGAATCTTGTTATATCAGGGTATTAAAAACAAAATATCACAAAGGCCTAGGACCAGTAAACCTACCTTGTATCAGGAATCTTGTGAATTCAAAGATCTTGTGAATTCAAAGATTTTTATACAAGTTTCCACTATACATGTATATTTCATTTATTTTTTCAACTCTGTGTTTAATGCATATCTTGCTCTAAACAGACATCTCCGTACAAGAAAGCAATGAAATGTACATTTCTACATGTACACTATTGAATGAATTTAGAAGATGTGGCACAAAAGGCCCATGTCCAGCCTTCTTTCAAAATCCAATATAGATACTATGACCAGGGCCCTGTAACACAAAGCTTTAATAGCAATTGATCTTAGGCTTGATTTTTATGATTGATTGCTCTGATCAAAATGTGCAATCAATTGTAAAAATTAAAAAAAATGTACGACCAATTGCTAAGCTTTGTGTTACGGAGCCCAGAATTCACAAGTCTATGAGGTTCATTTCAAACATGGTTTGAACTGACATGTATGTTTTATGGGGTGTTGCAAGAAAGTTGCAATCGATTGCAAGTTGCAACTGATTGTCACTGGCCAATCAAAATCATTGTTGCATGCATGTATTCTTAAAAGGGCAGCCCCTGAGCCAATCAGAATGGTTGTTTCAAAATTAGCAATTATTTGCAATTGATTACAACTTTCTTGCAACACCCCATAAGTCTTCAAGTAGTCTGATGGGCAGATAGTAATGCGCTTATATATATGTACAGTATATGATTAGGAACCGGTAATTGATTCCATGGTGGAGGTTTAAAACCAGAGGTGGTGTTCTGAGCATCATGTTATCACTAAATTTTTTAATGAAGACGAACAATCAAGCTGCCCGGAACGTCGAGTCTTCTCTCCTTCTCCGCCCGCCTCAAGTCTTCTCACCTCTCGCCGACTCAAGCCTCCTCATCTCTTCGCCAACTCAATCCTCCCACCTCCTCTGGTTTACAGTCCTTTTCAGGCCTTTACCCAGTTTCTAGAAAGATACTCTACCCTCCAACTTTCTTGCTTTCTCGCCTCTCTATTTCACCTCCATCTCTATCCACTTTATCTATAGTCCTTTAGGACTTACCACATGGTGAACCGTAAACCCTTTCTACGAATATCCGTACCACCATGCAAACCTTCAAACATCATCAAATTTTTTAATGTTATCTCAAAATAAAATTGGCATTCAGAGACCACTTTTTATCTCTGATTTTATCTCTCATCTGCAGAACGCAAACCTACTGTGATGAAGACAAATGTGCAGCTTTTTTCGCTAAAGCCCTTCTTTGAAGAAAAATTCAAAATGAAACTTAAAATAGGGTAGGGACTATTTTATCTCTTGGACGCCCGGTATGTACAATATTTCTGGATAAATTTGCGACTAGTCTTGAGATAGATATAAAGAAAAATGCCATAACCATGGACTGTATTACTCTAGCAACATTCCCGTATGATAATTGAATTGAATTTAATGATTTTTGCTGACTAATATCGTCCTTGAAATGATCCTCGAAATGGCATGCTGAAACCTTGAAAATACCGAAGTCATATTTCAAGGAAATATCAACCAAAAAGCGTTTGTGCTTGAATGAAAGCACAAGCAGTGTATTGAAATTTGTACAAATAACGCATTCTCCACCTACTGGCGGAAAGTAATTTCTTTGTCTGAGCAAGATGAGAGTATGATTTAACATTTCTTATTTATTACTGAATTATATATGGGCATGTCTTAGATAAAATCTAGATGAAATGGTTCTCAGAAAATGGATTTAAAAGATTTTGGGCATTTTATCTCACCGATTTCATCTAAGATAAATTTCGGATTTTATCTGAGATAAAATGGATCTCAGAATAGCACCCATGGTTCACAATAAAGCTTTTTCATAAATTATGGCATCAGTCTACTACCACGATAAATGTTCGATTTCAAATACATGTATTTTGTAAAACATTTCACTTGACTATCTCTATCTCTCTCTTTCTCTCACTCTCTCTCTCACTCCCTCACTCTGAACCACATAAAGCCAATCATGTTCCACAATTCTGTTTCTGGCCTTCTCCCTCCATGAATGCCTCTTTCCAGATTTTGCTCTTTGTTCTGACAATTTCTGCTGACTACACTTCTTTTCTATCTTTCCTTCAACACTGGGAGTCTGATGTATGGTCTTTTGCTCCTCTCTTCTCTAACTTTTAACAGTTTCTACTGACTCCATTTCTTTCCTAGTTACTTGCTTCCTGTAATACTGGGAGTCTGATGCATGGTCTTTTGCTCCTCTCTTCTCTAACTTTGAACAGTTTCTGCTGACTCCATTTCTTTCCTAGTTCCTTGCTTCCTGTAATACTGGGAGTCTGATGCATGGTCTTTTGCTCCTCTCTTCTCTAACTTTGAACAGTTTCTGCAGACTCCATTTCTTTCCTAGTTCCTTGCTTCCTGTAATACTGGGAGTCTGATGCATGGTCTTTGACTCCTCTCTTCTCTAACTTTTAACAGTTTCTGCTGACTCCATTTCTTTCCTAGTTCCCTGCTTCGTGTTATACTGGGAGTCTGATTTACGGTTCAGCAGGACAAAAAACATTAACATCCCCTCTCAACATTTCTAAGCGTTTAATGCCGACTCTTGAATTGCACTCAATATAAAACATATTTCCAGGTAATTTGACACCTCACAAACACCATGAAAGAATGGAATACACGTAAGTAAATAGATGCTACTCGCTGATACAAGTTAAAGAATGTTTCTTTTTATTTCTATTAATACAAATACAAATAAACAATTCTACGCAAACATACATGACTGATGTAAACAAAATGCTTTGCTCATGACCTCATTTCAATAGGCTGTGAAACATAAAGCAGGGTCGGAAACTAATAGGCACATGGGCACCAAAAATTTAGATCTGGACCCCAAAACTGACCTACTATAACATGGTTCTATGCATGAAGATGCCCTGTATAAAGGGTCTTGTACTGGAGCGTTGCTTTAAGCAACTGTTCATAACCTGCCAAAGGCTACAGTAGTGCAACATACATGTAAAGCAAGTCATTTCAAGTGACCCTTCCCCCCTTCCATACAATTACACGTAGACTGGAAGCTTGTGACAGCAAGGTTATGGGTAGACTTGGGTAATGAAATACTTTTAACCTCTTACAAATCGAATCAAACGCGAATGCTGAATTTTCATAGAATTATAAGCTGAAGTACATTTGTCTCTGTGTCCATTTGTTTTCTTCTATTATTTCAATATGAATTTAATATGTGTCCTAATAAGAACTACCATCAAAGTAAACTTTAGCAAAATCTTTCTCACAGAAAAGGGACATTGCATGTGACTACTTGGAACATGTTCTTAAAACCTCCCCCCCGCTGTGACATGCAGAATGTGGAAGTGTTCAGAGATTGTTTGGTGTTGCGAATGTACTGAAAAGTCATCTTTGCTCCCTGTATACATTCCACTGTGACTTGGATAATGAAAGTGACTTGGGCATGGGTTCCCCATAGGGAACATTCTGTTCAATTAGCTGAAATTTGATGTGGTAACTTCAAAGTAAGACTTACACAGGGAAAATAGGGACTTTCTTTTTTGTAATCTCACTTAAAGGCATTGGCTAACTTTGTGAGCAGCTGATTTAAAAAATTCTCAAACTAAGATGAAACGTGTATGAGTACTAATATTTGCACTCAAAAACTCTGAAACCAACCATAATTTGGAATGAAAAACTGTAAGTTAGACGCAAACCGTGATTTTATTTCTTTTCGTCTCGTTTGCTTGAATTCAAATATACCATTATGTGCCTCGTGCTGCGTGATACGCCAATACACACAGTACGGTCCGGTGAGCCATGCGCGAATATTATACTTTGAAACTTTGAGACTGGTATTTTTACACTATAACCCTTATGTTTATCCCATTTTCAAGTAACAAAATGAGATTTTTTGAAATCATAACAATGTTAACCAATGTCTTTAAGCAGACAGACAGAAGAACATGTTTTCGTAGGTGCTCACTCAAAACTCTGCTGAATACCAATTTTCTTCTTTTTTTTTGGAGGCGGAGATTACATCAACTTGGGTTTATAGAACTGATAACCTATGAAGCTGGAGTATTATATTATAGTTGGCTGCACTTACTCTGTCAGCTTCAGCAAATGTTGTTGGGTTTGATAAAAAAAACCAACTGACCCAACCTCATAGAATGACCAAAATGGCTACAGAATGCAATTCAACCTGATAATAACAAACTCCTAATATTCAAGGAAATTACAACTTTATATCAAAATGTTGTTATATCAGAGCCAGAAAACCATAGAATGCCAGGAAATGGGGCAGGGAATATGATCTTGCATGACAAAGAGGTTGTTTACTAGAGTTCTTTATGACAAGATTTCACAAGGCGCTGATGGGATACTGCGACATGGATACCAGTATGCTTTGGTAGAAAATGATCAATTCCTGTCCAGAATATCTTGTGCCCTGTCTTCCAGCATGACTTGTGTGTTCTTGATGTACTCACACCATTCTCCTAATCTGGTCTGCATTGTAGCAATCTGGTAAGAAACGGGAAACAGAGATGGGAAGTCATTAAAAAATGATCCATGTCATAAATGATTTAATTTCAAGCTGCTATGGTTCGGTTCTGCTTTACATTCTCGATATCATTACTTTTAAACTGTTATCATGGCTGGATATTTGATATGATTAAGACATACTATAAATCTTGACAAGTTTTTCAAAGTTCTCTGAAAGTTATTAGTTTTAAGAGTGTGAGAAAAAAGAAGGCAGTAACATAAGATCATCTAAATCTCAGTCTTCATCTCGGTATCACTACCTTCTTCATTAGTACTATCAAATAATATCATTACCATCAATGGCATTGTCACTTCAACCATTTAACATCAACACCATCATAATCTTCACCATCATCATATATATTTATACAACACCTAAATAGATCCCTGTCATTTGATTGGTTGTTTGATATTGATCATTTGTCCCATTGCACTATGACGTCATCATTCATGCAATGTGGCTCCATTTACCGTGCAATCTTGGATCCATACGATTTGCTCCATTGCACGAACGCCGAGAGCCCGGCACACTATGTAAATAAAACGCTTGTGTTTGCAGTGTGCACCACGAACAGCGCGGCGTATAGCGCTATTGAAATTGCGATTTGATCTATTTTTAGGTGTCATATAAAACAAATAATGAATGTTTTTCATTCGTACAATGGACAGAATATTTCATTCAGTGAAAGATGAAATTTCTGATCCATATTCTGTCCATTGCACTCATAAACATTCATTATTTGTATAACATTATCATCACCATCACCATCATCATCACACCCTAATCATCACCATCATTCACCGCCGTCATCATCATGACCATCATGATTATGATCATGATGATGATCATCATCACACCACCATCACAACCTTCTCTACCACCACCACCACAATCACCGCTACCAAGATCATGAGCCTTACTATTAAATTAACTGGCACACAGAACCTTTCACCATGAAGGCAACTCTACCAACATCACCACCACCATCATTGTCCCAACCACCACCACCACAATGCTCCTTATCTCACCTGTTTTGCATCCAATACCCTTGGTTGCACCCATGTCATATGAACTTTGCTTTCTACCTGGTCTATAGAACCTTTCACCAGACCTAGTGACAATGCCTTCATCACCAGGATTTCAACCTGCAAAAGGGAAACACAAAACATTTAATTTCACTAAATTTCCTTCAAAGGAATAAATTTTGGCAGGTATATTTTGTTGAAATATCCCCTTTTGAGAATCCACATGCAGGATGTGGTATATAAAAGAAAATACTTGATTTTTGTGTCAGGGATAAAACTATAGTACCTCAGTGTTCTAGAGAATGCAATCTGTCGCTTTACTGCAGTATCAAGATCACATTGTTCCATAGTTTTAAATGTGCCCCTCAAAGTGATCAATATTTGTATATTAGGGAATAATATAAACCCAAATGACTCACCTCATTCAGTGGTAGTTTGGCAGCTTGTGCAATCTCTGAGAAGGTTAAACTACGATTGTTTGCTGGGCGTGTGAATGTCATCTCCATCAGGCATAGAAGGGATATCTTCTGTCTCAGTGGAAGTTCACTTGTTGCAAGGTCAGGCTGCAAGACAACAGAAATTGGTTGATTTTGATTCATTAAATTACGCCATTCCTGAGCCTGATGTATAAAAAGTGTGATTATAATCTATGTATATCCAACATCAAGTTTTACACCGATGTAAACTAACTGAAATTTAATTCTTTTGCAGAAATTCATGCAAAAGGTTGCTCCTGGAAAACAGAGAAACAAGGATGCTCAGATTGACAAAAAACTACTGTAATAAAGTCTTCTTCAGACCACTATGTTACAATATACCAGGATTACGACCAGCACACCATACACCAACTTGTCAATATTCCTACAAAACGCTATATATTCCTACAATTAACTGATGGTTGATGCCTCGGTTTCGAGGATGTCTAGCTACTACCATAGTTGGTTTACAATCTCCTGTGTGTCCTCTTTTGGCTACAAATAACTGCATTACCTACGAATAATGACAGGCACACTGTAAAAAAGAGCAAGACTGAAGAGAGCGGGGTAGACATGGTTGAACACCACATGCTTCTGTACCAATTGCTCTCTGTCGATTTTATTAACTAATCGAATTCTCAGCTTCAACCCTGGAATCAATACTAAAACAACTTACCAAAAACTCTAGGCTAAACCTAACCAAAACCTAATTGCAACACTAACCTTAAGCCCCACATCTTCGTCAAAAATAAAGCCAAGAGTGATTGCTGCTGTCCGTATGTTGGAGTACACTGTATGAGCACTAGGTATACGTACCTGTTGTTTCCAGACCTGTGCCATGGATTCAAACTGATCTAGATTGCCACTGTTGAATGCAAAGAGAAGATCAACTAGCCATGTCTTGTCTGTGGTGCGTAGGGATTCCAACACTGGATGTGCTAACTGTATGGAGAAAGCAAGAGAGAGAGAGACACTACACTGAGATTAATACAGATATTAGTTTAGGGGTTAAAGTAAGAGAGAGAGAAATAGAGGGATAGAGTGAGGGGGAGAGGAAGGATGAAAGGGGTGGTACAACCAGATAAAGACAGTAAGAATGGAGTGAAAATAGGAAGGTGGAGAGAGAGAGAGAATAAAGATACGATACAAGGGAAGAAAGGGGGGGCGAGAAAGAGAGTGAAAGGGGTAGGTATGGCGAGATAAAAGACAGTTTTAAGGCAGTGCAAGAGAAAAGGTGAGAAACAAGTGGGGAGAGAGAAGGAAGGTGTGGGAAAAGGGAGTTCAATGAGATAAAGACAGAAATGAGGGGTGGTGAGCCATCTCCATTTTCCTCGTTCCAAAGTTAAATATGGATATAAATTTCACAATTTTTTTTTCTCTCTTAATATATGAAAACCATGGAAACAGTTGATGTGGAAAAATACACACATGGAAATGTTATTAGAAAAAGTTTAAGGTCACTGATATGTTATTAGCCTGAAAAGGAAGAAATACAAGGCTATAGCCAGAATGAGTCTCACCACATTTGTGTGCAATCATTCTTGCATGTAAATTGTATTATCTGACCTCATTTGACCTCTGACCTAAATACATGACCTTTGACCCCCATATAACATTAAGGTCCCTGTAAGGCATCTACCACTAAAGTTTGGTTACAAATGGGCTAGTGGTTCAAAAATAAGTAACCCCAGTAGAACTTTGAAGGTAAATTTCAACTTTTGACCTCATTTGACCTTTGACCCCTAAATAACATTGAAGTCCCTATAGAGCATCTACCATCTAAGTGTGGTTACAAACGGGCAAATGGTCACAAAGTTATTCGCACTTTATATGTTTTACGGATGGATGCCGCATGCCGCTAAGGATCCCCCTGTCTCGCTCCACCTTGGTGGCTCGACAAAAATTGATTAACAAAGTACAATTTCTGTATGTAGGAAGTATACAGCAAAATTCCAATTTTTTCCTGGGACAACACCCACGTGATGACAGTCTGGTCCAGTATTTTTTTTCAGGGCTGCATATATAACGAGATTACCCGAAGTATAAAACGGTGGCACAGCAGGCTCTTCATCTTACCAGTTCACCAAAGTTATACACTCCATCTCCTAGAAGAGCTGCTAGTCCAAGATTGAATGCACGCTCCTTCCTCTCCTCCTCTAATGGTTTAAAAGCAAAGAATATAAACAGGGAAAAAATTGGAGAAACAAGTAATGACACATCATAAATGAAATGGAAGTTTAATGATGATGCGAATTTATACATTCTTAATCCTATAATTTCAGCAAAGTGTATTACCTTCAAAATTACAAAATGTAAGCAACATCTTCCAACTACCTTACATACATGTACTTAACATGTATGTTTTCAATCTGCTATATCTATATACACCCAAATCCTAATCCCTAAAACAACTTATTTAAAGTATATGCTCTCTTGTACTTGTGACATAGCTGAAAAGGAATGGTCAAATAATTCCACCCCCCCCCCCCCATGAAAAGTGATAAAGCATCATCAACATCATCGTCGACGTCAACATCATCACCATCGATTCAACTATCACAACCAATATCACCAACTTCATCACCACAATTACCACCATATCACCACTACCACTATAACCTAATCATCACCAACCACCACCACCTCCATTATCACGATATCATCATAGTCACCATCATCATCATCACCACCATCACCATCAACATTACCTCCCCCATCACCACTACCATCAACATCACAACCACCATTACCATCACCACTACCAACCAATATTGACACTACCATCACAACTACCACCAGCATCACCATCACAATCACAATCACTATTACAGGGATGCCATCCTTGTACAAGAACAATGCAGTATTTGGAGGGCTGGATATTGGGTATTTTGGGTTGAAAAAAACAAACAAACCAGTATTTCCCTTGAAACCTGCAGTATTTTTGAAAAAAAATAGTACAAAATACTGCAAGATAGATCATGTAGGACACGTTGACATCTCTGCCACTACCATCGCCATCAACATTATCATATCATATGAAGGACTGTACCTGGAATATCTTTGATGTCCAAACATCCTAAGTACCTCAGTGCATCACGGTAGTAGAGAGCATGGTTACCAGTTACTTTGTAGTAGTTACTAGACAGGTCATAGAACCTGGAATGGACAGAGGTCACTCCATCATAGTTGTCCAGGATCTTCTGGACTTCCTCCACCTTGACCTTGAGATATCAAAATAATACAGTGGATTGAGTACTTGAAGGGAATTTAAAGGCAAAGTGCAGCTTTGGCCACTGTGTCAGAAACTACCCAGAAGTTAGAGAGAAAGGATGACATGCAGTATACAAGAATATTATGAGGCCTTTCCAATTATGAAACTAATACAAAATACCCTCGGTCTTCCTAAAAAAAATGCAATCAGTAAGAAGTGCAGCAGAATTATGATGAGATACGATAATCAACATGTGCACCCTCTTTGAGTGATGTTGTGAGTACTCATACATACACAAGTCAGGAATTTTTGTACTTGAAGGCTGATAGACTTGAGTTGTAATTTTCTTTCTTCAATAAATTTTCTAGCCTTAAGAATAACCAGGAGTTCTTGTCATGTGATAATAATATGAAAGAAACTGTTAGAAAGCAACTGGGAGAATTAGATTAGTTGTATATAAACACAGGTGTCTAGTGTTAGATTTGGAGATTATTGAATTGATAAGAAATTCACTTACTTTCCCCAAGAGGTACTTACACTGCACAAAGAAAATGAGTACACGGGACCTCACACAAATCTTACATGAATGTTATCCCTGAACTTTTCAGCCTTTTCTTGTCATATTTCCAATATAAGGGCATTTGAAGAGCAGTCCTTTAAAGCTAGGTGACATTTTTTAAATGATATTTTTACTAAACGACATGGAAAGAATGGGAAAGCTCACAAATTAATTTCCACCTTTCACAGAACTCAAGCTTCTCTTTAATGCAGTCCAGAAGTGAATAAAAAGTGTGTGCATGAAATCACTGGCACTCTCAAACTGCGGGTAACAGTTTTTAATAGAGCTGCACGTGGGACTGAGGGACGATACTGTACCTTTGTGCCTTCGAGGTCATTGACCTTGAGTTTCATCATGCCGCTGACTGTCATACATAAGATACCAGCCTGGTCTGTTGACTTGACCTTCTCATAGATCTTGTCAATAAATGCCAATGCTTCATTGTAATCTGTGGTGAACAAATGAATAATTTGTTTAAAAGATAGTGCTCAGTATTCAACTTGATACTTAAGCCATAATTAAAGTATTTAACTCAGTTTCGACTTGAGTGAAAGCCCTGGTGAAATACTTAGTCAACTTTGATATTCAATTGAATGTTTGGACTATTATTTAACCCTATGTCTAACATAGCCACCTAGTAGACTTAAGCAACATACTGTAATCTGATTGGCTAGCATGTAGTTTTCATTCACATGCACAGTCATGATATGCTGCGAGCAAGTAAATTTCATAACTGTTCATACCATGCGACACATTTATTGCGCATTATTCAGGTTAGATTTAAATATGACATCACAATGGTTATCAGTAATATTTTGCCTGTAAGTCAACATGCTGCAGTAAAATAGTTAGAAGTGAATTAGATGTGATCTTAGAAGGTATTTAACTTAGCCAAGTAAAATGTTAAGTAATTCACTTACCAAATGGGTAAGGTGTATTTTGTGTATTGCAATGTTTGCAAAAAGATTGCTGATAAATGATGAAGAAGTTTAGTTCATCACTCACTTCATTACAAAGCAAATTTAATATAATTTAGAAGAAATGCATAAAAGGACAAAACTCAGTAATAATACTGCTCTGCAAACACACTAACAAGATTCTGTTTAGTTACAGACAAGTTCACAGGAAAACTTACATTGGGGCTTCATACTTACAGGCCCCCGGGATGCGTGGCCCCAAAAACCTTGGTGTCAACCCTCAAAATCTGTAACATTTTACATAGGGCTCAATGCAAGCAGATGATAATATATATTCAGAAAAAAGTTAGTGTAAATCCTGCATACAATAAGTTTTACTACACTGCGCACGCACACACACACACACACATGCATACAAAAATCTGCAATGCAGGTATTTTACCTGGTACTTGTCTAACGATGACAGCTCCAAGCTCAGCCAGGGAAAGAGGGTTGATTCTGTGCTCAAAATCAGACAGGAAATTCTCATACAGCTATCATGGGAAGAGAAAAGGTGTAAGCACAGGAGAATAAACACAAAGATTTAATTGAAAGGAGAGATGACATGCATGCGATCAAAAGAAGGAAAGGTGTTGGCCTCCGACAATCCTCGGATATCATTTCCACCTGCTGAACACTAAGTCTAAAGCAACCCTAGCTCTAGGGTTTATGGAAATTGCATGTTACATGTACACTGAAATCAAATTGTACTCAACAGATTAAGGAATAAGGATGCTCTGTAGCTGGAGCAGATTTTTATACAGAAGGGAAATAAGTATGTATCCTAAATAATGAAAAATATGGTTAACTATGAGAAGGTTTGCATAATTTGGATATTAAAAATCAAGTTTCTAAAAATTACCATCCTGCAAAATACCCACCAACCACTACAAAGGTCTGTCTCACAAAACGGTTGCTGTTTCCATAATTCCATAATTTGTCAACTGCTGTAATGTTTGTGTTTGAATGTAAATTGGGTGATTTCAAGTTTGGTGTTGGTGTTGTGAGAACACCAACACCAACCCCAACACAGAACTTGAAATCAGGCTGGTGTTGGGACTGACCTCACAAAATATGAAGTATTTCCGATAGTCAGTGTTGCCCGCTGGTGTTGAATGTCGTCTGCTGAACTGAGTATCACAGTTCGTGCTGACGATTTACATGTAATTTCCCCTTTCACCAACACCAGCCCCTAGGGATCGGGAAATTCACGATTTCAAGTATGGTGTTGGTGTTGCATTCACTACATGTTACTGCAGCTTGTCCCTCACAGAATTAAGTGCGGAACGAGCTGATGCTCTGACCACTCGTCACATGTTGGTGGTTAAGCCCATTTTACAATCAGACAACTTCTAACAATCAAAACCATATATTTCCTGTGGAAGAGTATTATTTTTCCTCTTTGAATGATTATGTAATTCGAATCCAATATGATGTACGTTTATAAGAATTTCTGAATGAAAGTGATTTTCTCGTTGACAATTTACACCGTATTGACACCGGTGTTGAGCTATTGATAACGAGATCGGTATCGGCCATCTAAACTGACCGTCAGTGTTGGAGCTCGGTTCAGCAGCCTTTCTACGCTCTCACACCAACACTGCACACCGTACTTGAAATCACCCATTGTTTTCTTACCTTCAACAGTCCATCTCCCTGAGCAAATTGTTCATGCTTCACAAAATCTAAGAGTTTGATGGTCAGCTGATGCCATAATCTAAAGAAAAACAAATAAACATAAAAATGAAAATCTAGATGGATTCTCGACTGCACGCAGTTGAAATTAATGCCTCCAACCTTTGCCGGATCTGAAATATTAATATCACTCACTCCTGCTGAAGTTCTCATCGCAGAATTTAATCAAAGAGTTATCACTCTTTTAGAATAAAGAACAACTTTGTATTTTGGAAGAAGTGATGATAAAAGCATATTGTAAAAACATGTGCTGTTTAGTATTTTTATGTTACTTTCACAGAAAATTAGGGGGGATGCACATCAATATGTTATTTTGTCATTGTTGTTCATCCCCTATTTTTCAAAATGTTGTGTTCCACTTTGATTCACATGCCTCTGCTTTCTCATTCCTCCTCTTGTTTCCTTTTCTTTTCTTATTCCTCTGCTATCTTCTTTTCGTCCCTCTAAGTAATATTTTGTTTGTATAAATTGTTTTAATTATGACTATGTACTTTGTTGATTCTAATCTTATTTTAACTGCCTGATGTGTTAATCCAACTTTTGAGTTGCAATAAAGAACAAAAATACCCATTTTCTCTTTCCACCTCTAGCTTTTCCTTCCTCCTCTCTCCAAGGCCTTGTTTTTCATCTCCGTCTTTTGCTCTCTCACTGCCATTTTCTTATTTTGTTGCTTTCTCTGTCTCTCTCGCTCTCTCTCTCTCCTTCAGTCTCCGGCCTTCTTTCTCCTCCCGAGGTAGGCCTACATGTATTCACCTTGATTATTTTCTCCCAGTGAGTGGTACACACATACACCCAACTCACATCGCATAACACTCCCTTTTCCACAAAAACAATGCCACGTGCTTTGTCCGCATCCCCACGTAATTCTGTATGGGGCCAATACCGTGCACTTGTCGGGTCAACTATGGGTCAACAGACTTTCACACCCTGCATGCAGTCACCAAAATCACCTTCCCACACGCTTTTGATTGTTTATAAAATAACTTCAGAGATAAGGACAAGATGCCAGACATTCTGACTCTACATCATTTTGTTTTGAAACTCTTGGCCAGGATTGATTCTTACACCCTCCCAGACCCTTCTAGTTGTTGTCAATCTGCCTCTTTTCCTCTTTTTTTCCAATCCAAAATTAAATAGGTAGGGCCTATAGGCAGGGCCTAATAATAACTTGACCAATTATAGACTTGCCATTAATGCTCTGTTTGTTTGAGCTACGCAGGTATAAAATTTCCGTACAGGCAAAGTGTGAGAACTTTTATTGATTTCCATTGGAAAATCGAGGCTCATATTGGTCAAATAAGTTATGCTGAGTCCGTCCAAGTGGTTTTATCTTAGTCCCTGAGCAAAGAGTTAACATATGCTCACTTTTCACCCTTCACAATCACATCAGACCGATTCAAATTATTCAGGCCTAGCCTGTGTTACGTCTGTCAACAGCGAGTCACTCCCTCCCTCCACGGAAAAAAAAAATAATTTTTTTTTTCCAGAACTACTTTCTGAGCCCACCGGCCCGAATTTTCTACATTGTATTACAGTTAACAATGGACCCTATGAGAATTTCAGGGGCTCTTTTTTAGTTTTCCAGGGCTCTTTATGGCATTTCGGGGGCGAATTCGCCCTGAGCCCCCGTGTATTTTTTTCCCTACCTCCCTCTCTCTCTCTCTCTCTCTCTCTCCTTGAAACGGGCTGGCCACGTGCAGTGGCGGTGAGCAAATTTACGACATGTTCATGCATGTAGCTACAACAATGATAGTAGACAGGGAGTCATGGTAGAGTAAAGCGCCCGTCATTCGACCTGTGCCGTCATTCGACCTATTATCACTATATCACAAGCGAGCACATATTATTGTCACAACACACACTAATCACTTCATTACACACAGAGACACTGTCACTCACAAGAAAGTCCCTTAGTCACCTCCAAAAATCCATCTAAAAAGCCAAATTCTGGCGTCAAAAATGCAAAATCGGCGCTATATTTCCAAAGCACGCAAAGGCTTAAGTCCACTGCTAAGAAACGGGGACGCAGAAAAAGCGCTAAAAATAAAGAAATCGGCGGTTTTGTGAAGAGTTTTTTCGTTTATCGCAAGCTCCGAGTGTGATGGTATCGGCGAAAAACAAATGAAAAACCAAACCCCCCGTATCTGCCGATGCAGTGACTTCATGTACAAAGTTGAATGCAAGTCCCCGCTGGCCTTCATTCGACCGCAACGGGAGCATCGACGGGCGCCGCAACTTCCGCGATGGACAACCATGTGTGGTGCGGCGCATTTCAGCAGCCCTCATACGCGTTGACATTGAACGCGCAGTGCGCCCGGTCGAATGATTGCCGGGGGATATCGAATTAAGGGCATGAAACATAGCGATATATTTTCATATTTTCTAAAAAATTGCGATGCATTTGAAAAAATAAACATTGTGATAAAAATAGTTTAATATATTTGACATGAATTTATGTAGATATGATTTTGTGAAAAGTAAGTTTAGCAGAATAAATATTGCAGAAAAGCTTAAGCGGTCGAATCTCGGGCAGTTTACTCTACTCCCAAGGGGCAGATTATGGAGCTGATAATGATAGGAAAGCTGTTGTGACCACTAAAGCAGTCTGAAACTATTCCAAACTGTCTTGGAAGGTCAACCACTAGTCTAGACTCCCGAGGGAGGAGCGAGGGAGGAGCGTGCATGCGATAGAAGGGTCTGCTTCATATAGCTGCAGACATGCAAGGATGGGGGACAGAAAATATAACACACAGGGGAACCGCTAATTATTTCAACCGATACCGATCAAGGGCATATGTGGACGGCTCCGATCATCCGATCCGATCATAGCTCTAACTTAGATCTACTTACATGACTTACACTGGGTTAGGCCTAGTTTTCTCATTCATTGCATGCACAACGCTTCAGCATGTTCAGGGCACTTCTGTCTCTAAAAAGGAGGAGTGCCGACCCTACTATTATAAGAGGCTAACAACGACTGTTACTGTTAGAGACAGAACACTTCTGTCTAACTGTTAGGCCCACTGTGCGGCGCGGCGTCGGGTGTGGCTAAGTGACCGTAAACTCCTGCATACTTTTCTGCACTCAACTCTCCACTCATTCAGCTGACTCATAATGAACACAAAGAACTTCGGTCTCTCCACTAACTATTTCATCGGTCACTCCACTCTACTTACTTTTTATTATAAAGTTCTTCGATCTCGTTCCATGTTTCTGCAACATCTGGACTGGCTTGCCTCTTTTGTTCGGCTAAATAACCCGAAACATCCCTCATTTTGATGATTACTTGCAGGTAGCAGTA
Organism: Echinometra lucunter; assembly: GCA_029962745.1. Taxonomy (NCBI): domain Eukaryota; kingdom Metazoa; phylum Echinodermata; class Echinoidea; order Camarodonta; family Echinometridae; genus Echinometra; species Echinometra lucunter. The sequence goes on from CM057171.1 coordinate 12,351,346, forward strand.
CAATAATTTGGGCTGATCTCTCTAGCTCTCGACTCTAATCTTGTAAACATTATGCATATGTAGCAACCACTCTGTATATTCGCACGTATATGAATCATCAAAGAATATGGGTCATCAGCGAAATCTACACATACACACCCTTTTCTACGTTGAGGGCGTCAGAAATTTTTTGCCGGAGTGGATCTGTTTTTGCTATAAAACCTTGAGTGGTAATTTACCAGAATGTGCCCTTTATAAATATTTATTATTATTATTATCATTATCATTATGTGTCGTGGCTTGGTCCTGATCTATTGGTAGGCTCCACTGATCTCTACTCTACGTAGGTAGATCGTGGTAGGCGCTCTTGACTAGAGAAGCGAGAACCGGGGGTGTGATCCCCGACATGGTACTTCTGCCTTAAAGCAAGGCATTTTATATACATTGTTCTTTTATCGTATATCAAATGAATCATCGTCCTATAGAAATGTTGATACCAACATGTGTATGTGTGTTTCCTTAAAAAAAATCTTTTTGACATAATCATGTAAAACTCCTCGCATTTTTTAACTTGTTTATTCATTTATCAATTTATTCACCTTTTCATCTATTTAATTAGTCATCTATTTATTCATCTATCTATTTCTTTATTCAATTATTTATTCATTTATTTATTCATTTGTTCATTTATTTATTTATTCATTTATTCATTCATTCATTAATACTTATTCATTTATTTATTGATTCATTTATTATTCCTCCCCCCCCCCTCCATTTTCGTCACCACTTCATTCAGTTTTTGAAACTTTGCTTTCAGTTTCGTCTCTGACCATGTGGAATGTACGAATGCTTGTTCCAATTTCGTCTTTGGTCGATCAGTTTTGAAACAGTGTTATTCAGCTTCGCCCTTGTCACCTATTTTCGTCTTGTAATTTAAATTCGTCGGTCACATGCACAGTAGCTGGGCAGGAGAAAGGAAAATCGTCTATTGGCATTCATTTTCGTCAAAAGATTCATTCGAATTCGTTGCCCAGATATATATACGGTCTACTGACGATCAACGATCCTGTCAGGTTGTCAAAGTGTGATGGAGGCTATCATACCAAATTACTTTTAATGATAGCATTCCACATTATATAATTTGGTTGACAAAAGACAAAATAATATGAATGGCATTTTAAAGAAATTTAACATACCGTAGTTATCCCAACGCAGTCATGTCTATATCTCCTTTGCTTATTAACCTTTTTGCATCATCCTTTTGTCCTCTATGGGACGTCGAAGGAAGGTAATCGGGGGCTGGGAACGTTTTTGGAGGGGGAGGGGGGGGGGGGGGGGGGTGGGGCTGAAACCCGGAACAGGGGGAGTTCAGGGGCAGTAGGCATCCATGGGTGTCGATTTGTGTTCGTGGTTGGGGTGATTGATGTCGAATATCCTCGGCAAGGGAGCAAAGCGGCGACCAAGCAGAGAAAGGGTGTGAAGTTCAAACGTGAAGAATCGATTAAGCGAAGTCTAATTCTAAGTCCTAATTAACCGCACAAGAATTTAAGCAATATTGCAAAGGTAGATCCTCAGTACGTGAATGGAATGTTAAGGGACCTCGATTTTTTTTTTTTTTTTTTTTTTTTATAGTTTAGTTTAGTTTAGTTTTTTTTTTTAAAGTATGTGCGCCCTGTTTATATTTTGCGGGCGAGCGAAGCGAGCGAGCAAGAAATTCGAAGTTCTTGCTACAGATATATATATTGTTTTGTCATCAAAATACACACTAGGCCTATGAGACTGGTATATTTGGCAATGCAACCTTGCTACCAAATATGACTATTTTAGCACCTCGCTGGTCCAGTTGTTTACTGTCCAAACCAACATGTTTCTGTATAATACGAGCGAGCGAAGCGAGTCAGGAAAAACACATTATTTTGACGATATTTTGTCATCAAAATACACTATAGGCCTATCACCGATATTTGAATTATATTTGGCCAATTTTTATGCATGACCATAAAAATTCTCTTTCCTTCCCAAACTATCTGTATCTAAATGTTATACGAATGAGCGCAGCGATCGAGGAAAAATTCATACGCTCTGATACGCATCATGAAAGGGAATAGGAGTGCTAATTGCTGCTCAAAATATCATGTTTCTAGATTTTATGAAGGAGCATAGCGAGCGAGCGAGGAAAACAACTTAAAGTACTGAGAACAGGATCTAGTGTATATTGTTACTCATTTATCATGATTTTAGTAAAATACATTTTGTCGGCATCTTCCTTTCTCATAATTATTTGGTATGATAGGAATTGGCTATTGGTCACAGGCCAATATCTCCTAAACCTTCTTCTATTTTAGGTCTTCTTGCCGTTCGACTCCTTGCAGTTAATTACTAACATTTTTGACCAAAAGAATATAGATTTTCCCGCCCATCTTCGTAAACTTATCATCGGAATCAACGATATTTTCGTTCATTTTCACGCGAAATTGATTGACAATGTTGATCAACATTTAAAAAGCAAATATTATCGTTCAATTTGATTTTTTAGCATGCGATTTACTACTGTTAGAATACAAAAGTGCAGAAAGATCATTCAATTTAATTATCTGTGTAAACAGCATTTAAATTCGTGTAACAGTGTAAACAGCATTCCAATTCGCACAGGACATGACGTGGGAAGAATCTTGGCATACAATTTCATGAATAGGCATACAGTTTTGACATTTGTGCAGTGTTTTTCATCTTATGGTAAAGAGTCAGTGTGTGTTTCTGCTTAAATGAAAATTATGAATGTAGAAAGAACAAGACTGAGATTCGGTGGCATTTAGCAGATGGAAAAAAAAAGAAATATGAAAAGAAACTCCCTCACAAATATGCAAATAAAGATCACAACAACATAATCCATAACCATGTTTGACAGGCATTTTATACTGAATTGTATGCAAAGATAAAGAATGAGACCACAGAAAAATAAAAGTATAATGATATATAGAGAGAAAAAAATAGAAATTCGAATGTCAAATATATAATGACAGAAAGAAATAAAGAATCAAAGGGAATGAAAAATGAAAATAAAAAAGAGATAGAGATCACTTACGTTGTTCTAATTGAATGGCGTAAGTGCGAAAGTGATTGCATAAAGATGAAAATGAAACCGCAATTCAGTAAGGAATTTCTTCTTCCTCTCAAACTTGGCGAAATTGAATGACGGTTATTCATTACCAAATTGAATCAAATTCCATTTAATTTGAATGATAATTTTATTAATCTCAATGTTTTTTAAAAAATTAACTCAAAAAGTGTTAAATTGAAACACTGGAAAACCGATGGACTATAAATTACTTGAATTTGAACAGTTGAATGCTTGATCATGAAATTGAATGCTTTTTTGACGAATTCGGCCTGGAAAACCTATAGTATAGTATGACATAAACAGGAAAGATGCAAACCAATTTCCTTTCGAATAGTATAACCGACATTCGGATCTTAAAATGCGAGTAGAATAACATTATATTTGATGCATACCAATTTCCTGTCATAAAGATATAACCGGCATTGGTTGAGATACGAGATCCGAGCGAGCGAGCGAGCGCTTGTAGGTTTTTCTTTTTCTTTTTCTTTTTTTTTTTTCGTTATCCTTTACTCTTTTTCCTTTTTCTTTACTTTTTTCCTTTTACATTTGTTTTAGGGAATTAACAGGGGACCTTGTTATTTTTCGATGTTGAATTATTGGGGGATGCTAATACAGGCCATTCCCCACCCAAAATATTGCGAGATATTCCCCCATCCCCGGATCGACACCCACTGGCATTAGGGTCCCTCGCGGGGTTTCAGGGCGCCGAAACCCCCTAAAGCCCTTGGGGTTTTATGGAAATTAATGACCAATTCACAATTAAGATACTAGTATGAAGTTCTTACAATTAATGGTTTTTGTTTTTTTCAACCGAAACTGTCTGTGTGTGTGTGTTGGGGGGGGGGGGGGGTTCCACCCCCCCCCCCTCCGCTTCCGTGGTCCCTGGTAATATTGATTTTCGATAAATTTCTTGAGAAAGTGTGTCGGAGGGGTGTACTATTATTATATCACCTTGCTTTTTCAAGTAAACTTTGGCCCCAGCCTTCCCATCCTTGTTATCTTCCTTTCATTTTCTCACATTAGGCTTATCTTATGTCTTTTGTTTGTTGCTTTGGTATTCAACGGGAAGGGGCACATGCATGCCCCCCCCCCCCCCCGTAGCTGCACCGTCCTGGATTGAAGTCCTAGTCTACAGACACAGACCTTATTTTGAAACTTAACACAAGTCAATAACGCCTGGAGTATATAGAGCTTAACTTTAACACTCATTCTGACAGTGAACACTACGTCAGCTACATACAGGGTATATGACAGTCTTACAGTTCAGACTAATTTGCAGGCACATAGTGAGACGTACATGGTCGCAATGCGTGCGACTCACAATGTGCCTGCAAATTAGTCATGCACTAAGTTCCTCTCTTTGCAAGGTTTAGAAATGACGTTCTGACAATTCAAATTAGACGGAACTAAAAGAAGCACTTATCAACGAAGGATAATCATGATAATAATGCTATTCACCGAAATCCATTAGAGATCTGTTTGCTTTCAAACTAATGCAAGCGAAGTAAATTTGCACGGCGCTCTCCAACACTAATAAAAACGATTAGAGTACCAATTTAAATCTCGATGAGACGTTTGGGAACAATCTTTCTGGTATAGTATCAAGGACTTTTCTTCACAAATATATTCTGAGATCTTGAGATCCATTATAAGCCACGAGTATAGGATTATTCCACTGTGTGTCTTCCTTTTTGTTGTTTTCAAGAACGAAATGAGGATAGATAAATATATCACCCATTTACTTCCTCCCTACCACCCTCACCAATCCTCCACTTCCCCTCTCTCCCTCACTCTCATCCCTCTCTGTTACTGGCTGTTCTCTCTCTCTCCCTCCCCCCCCCCCCCCCCCCCCCGCCCTCCTTCCTTCTCATCTCTTTGCGATTCTGTCTCTCCTTTCTCTCTCTCCCCCTCTCTCTCTCTCTTTCAGCCCCCCCCCCCCCCGCTCCATTAGTTTCCACAAAGGCATCCCTATAGACAAATGATAGAATGATGGAAATGTACGTGTGTGTTCGCAAAAACTTCGAATGTAATGTGGGTTTGGCACCGGCACTCCCGCTTTCATCGTGGGCAAATCTCTTTTCTTTCCAAACTCAAGGTAAGCATGTTTGCCATATCAGGACTTTTTTCCTTACAAGCACTGTAAAAATTACGGTGGAAAGTCGTGCAGCAAGTTGCCACCCAATTACCGTAATTCTTACGGTTGGACTGTATTGTAAATTACGGCTAATCACTGTATATTACGTAATAATTACCGTTATTTTAACGGTAAAATAAAAGAAAATGGGCCAACCATTAAAATAACGGTAATTATTACGTAATATACAGTGGTTAGCCGTAATTTACAATACAGTCCATCTGTAAAAATTACGGTGGAAAGTCGTGCAGCAAGTTGCCAACCATTTACCGTAATTTATACGGGTAATATTTTACAGTGAGTGTACAAAACGTATGAATACACCACAGGCTAAAGCGCCCTATTTTCAGGAACATAGAAAATTTACCCGTTCTGATGATGGTGTACGGTGTACCGCGACAGAGTGATGAAAGAGAGAGAGAGAGAGAGAGACAGACAGACAGACAGACAGACAGACAGAGAAAGAAAGAGAGAAAGAGAGATAGAGAGGGAGATCGTTAGCAACTACCCCATCTACGACGGATGACATCTAGAAAAAAAAATTATTATTCCAGTTTAATGTAAACAATGGAGACTCCATGTTGTAAAATAACATGTCCCAATTCTATTCGAATAGATATCATAAATAAATAAGTAAATAAGAATATAAACAAATATAAACAAACTGAATGAATGAACATTGAATGAATAATACATTTTTTGATATGTAAATAATAAACTGGGGGATAAACTGCATAAGAAATGATAAATAAATGAATAAATGAATAAATAAATAGATAAATGATTGAATAAATATATCTATATGAATAAGTAAATAAACTAATTCAAATGTATTGACATGAAAATGATAAATAACAAAAGAATAGTGAAATAAAATTGAAAAATCCCACTTTTAATAGTCTTGATCTAAGTCTATTATGAATGACTTGCATTATTGATTAAACTTGGTTATGACAATAACATTGTACTTCTCTTTCCCCACATACTCACTATGGCTGAGTGAAGGTCAAATTTGTGAGTAAACAATGTGAAATCCCTTTGTAAAAAAAAGTCTACGATCAATAATTTAGTCGTATAAGAAAAACTGCAGGAAAAAGACTGATGGATTGAGTCTATACCTTCCTTCGTTTCTTCCCTTTTTCAAGTGAAGCGCGCCCCCCCCCCCAATGGTTCAATGGTTCTGTATTATATTTTGTATGTTTGCAGTGAGTAGAGTAACAAGTTACCCTTTGTGTTTTCAGATCAGAATTATGTTTTGGAATTCTTGAGATAGGGTTTAACTTTGCTTGTCTTTCATCCCAGGTCCTTTTTGACAATACTGAGCAGTTACATTACATCTGAATTAATGTCTCGTTATATGAAGAGTTTGATTGTAAAAACCGATAAAGGCCGTTTTTAATATTTTTAAAGCAACACCACCATTGTATAATATCTTCCATTTTATACTTCACTCATTACATCAAGGAAAAAAAAATGGAATTATAATCTAAAGTATCATATTCTTATTATTTTCTTCATATTTCAACAACTTCAATTATCTCATATTTATGAAAATAGATATATCGATTTTTAAATCAAACTCATGCCTTATTAATTGGAATGTTATTATGTTGTATGCTCGTTGTCAAGAAATGATCAAAGGGCTTTATTTTAATGTCTTTAAAAACAAAGAAACAAAAAAAAACTATCGTGCTTTGAATCCAATCTTTGTCATATTATCCTTTGGATATATTATGATATATAGGCCTATAAATATTTATATGTTTAAACATAATCTGGTTGATTCATCATTGTTTGTTTATATATTCATTTTATATCGAGATGTATTTCATTTCCAAATATTCATACAGGGTAGTCTGTTTAGTATATAAAGTAAATATGTAGAGCTGGCCTTCCACAGCGTCCTGATATACTGTACGTTGAAACAAAAATATATATACATGTATATACCAATAAATCAAAAATGCATACACTGTAAAATATTACCCGTAAAAAATACGGTAATTAGATGGCAACTTGCTGCACGACTTTCCACCGTAATTTTTACGGTTGGACTGTATTGTAAATTACGGCTAACACTGTATATTACGTAATAATTACCGTTATTTTAACGGTTGGCCCAATTTATTTTATTTTACCGTTAAAATAACGGTAATTATTACGTAATGTACAGTCTGACAGTGGTTAGCCGTTATTTACAATACAGTCCAACTGTAAAAATTACGGTAATTGGGTGGCAACTTGCTGCACGACTTTCCACCGTAATTTTTACGGTTATTTTTTTACAGTGTACATGTATTCCTGAACTTAAAACTACGGAATACAATAAAACAAAATACCAGGAAGATTATGCAAAAAAGAGGTTAAGATATCTTACAGAAAGTATTATTCCACTTATGCAAAATTGTATTTTTTCCAAGTCGGAAGCCTATCAAGATCGGCCTATAGATCTATATCTAGTCATATAGAGAAAATTTAAAACTACCCTAAGGAGAATCCTATATCATTTATTCAAGACTCGGACTTTTTTCTGAAAAAAACTTCTGTTAGAGTTTAATGAAGGACTTCAAAGAATAAAGTTCCACATTTGCGTTTCCATAATCGCCCATCAACGGCTGCTCGAGTTTTGTTGACATCGGCTATACCTGTTCCCTAGGCAACGCATTCAACCATGGTCTCTCATGAGAAAACATAGGTAAAAAATCGATCACGCCAAACGGAGAGGTCCATTATTCTAAAAGAAAATCATTAAACCGCACTTACTTATAAAAGACATCCGTATACACAGTCTTTTGTTTTAACTAGTGAACAAAATGCTAAAACAAAAGCACGGCAAGAACCCGATCGTTTGTGCAGCCGACCGCATTGTTGTGAAAGTGATATCGGACACGGTGCGGTGAAAATATGGATTTTGAGGTGATCGCAGCTGAAGGATGATGGTTATCAAAAGGCGTAATAAGGGCATCCATCATTCGGCACAGAGGCTGGCGTTTGTGTCCCAAAGTTAAAATTTCTAATTTCAAAACCTTGTGAGCAAGCGAAGCAAGCGATCAAACAATGACAGCAAATTTCAAAGAGACCCTCCCATACGAAAAGGATTCGATAGATGCCATAACTTTTGAGTAATGTTGTTGTAAGACATTTTTTTTTTCGTTTCTTTGTTTTGTTACATTTTGTTTATTTGTTCTCTTTTTTGTACTTTGTTTCGTTTCATTTTGTTTAGTGTCTTGTTTCTTTTTTTTTTTCCTTTTGGGTTATTACAAGTGAATGAGAAAATAACTTTCTCATACTGTAAGCACTTTCCGGCTGTTCAGTTTCGTGATGTTAGATTTTCTTTGCTTCACTTTTCAACTATCAACGCTAATTAACATGATTAAGGACTGCGTCACAAGTGAGCAAAGAGAGACCAAAATTTCCAGATTTTTCAAACAATGTGACAATAATCTTGATAACCAGTCTGTACACCTAAGTCCCAATACCTCACTGCAAGTACATCCTTAATTATACACTCGAATTTCATAACAATATAGATCCAAGGCCAATATTTACAACAGGTCTGATGTGGTAAGACTAAGATTCAGGGCACATACAGATAGTGATCAGACGATAGCTGTTCGATCAATTTTTGACAAGGTCATCATTTATCCCTCCGATCCGATACACATTTTAAACCTGTCAGCAATAATGTAACACACACACCCATCAAGGGTAAACATTACTAATACAAGAACTGTCTGCAATATACGATCGATATTATTCGATAGCACTGCAATAAGCTTTTCCCAAGGTTGAACAATAGATATCGTTGATTAATCGATTTGTATCGTCTGCTCTTGAGATGTTAAACAGACAGGAGCGATCCAAAAAATAAATTTGTTTGAATAATATCTTGTGATAAGCGATCTATATTCGCAACAAAAATGAAACAACAATGGTGAGTTTTAGAGGGACAAAAATTTGCAATTGATTACGAAATAATTATGATCTAATTTGTTGATTATGTCTTATAGAAAAATGGTAATAATGTACTTGTTTAAAACATTAGGTCATTATCAACAGAAGTTAGGAGAGATAAATAGGACGGTATGGAAATGGCGTACACAAGTTGTACATAGGTAAAAGGGTACCGGAAACCTTTTTAGGGCGCCCCGAGATACTTTTGTATTTTTGATGTCACGATCTGGTGCAAGAGCGCAATTCTTCAGCAGCCGTTGCTATAATGCTCACGACAGTAACAACCGTCAGTCCTTGGAAGCACTGCAGAGGTGCATACACTCTTATTTCCACGGTGTCAAATTGACTCGGAAACGGCGTCAGCTGGGGGTCGACTCTATTCCGAGTTAAAGTGACTCGTTTTCCTAGTTACTTTGACTCAGAATTGAGTCGATTCTCAGCTTACGCCACACCATTCCGAGTCAAATTAATTGGGAATCTGATTCACTTCAACTCGGAATAGATTTGATTCCCAGCTGACGCCGTTTCCGAGTCAATTTAACACCGTGGAAATAAGAGTGTAGTGGTATCTAAAATAGTCCAAATCTAGGCATAAAACATGATTTAAGACCTCAGAAAGAAAGGATTAGTGCACATGACCCCCCCCCCCCCGCAATCATGTAAAAGACATGGATATTTGAGGGAAAGTCGGGTTTTTTTTTTTCTTGACTTGATTTTTGCTTTCCTAGCTCAATAATTCATTGAGCGAAGAGAGCGAAAAAATTCTAATCTGTGTTATAGTGAACCACTTCATCTCATAGAAATACAAACATATCAAATTATGAAGCTGACAACTGCCCTAATATTGGTCATTTCAAAATTCTTGGAAGGAGCAGTCCACGGATTCTACCTCATGATCATGATGATGGTATAGTGGTTCGTGCAGCACCGAAATGCGTCAAAACATATGCAAAATTTGAAGAAAGACATGCAGACAATACGCAGATATATGTTTTTGTTCAAGTTTCACTTGTCGCATTGCTCCAGAAGCTGCTACTTTGCGAGGCAGAAGCCGATATGAGTGTGTTTGTTTACAAATGACCTCGAAGTCTCTCTGAGCATGCTGAGGTGGTTTTTTTTTTTTTTTTTTTTTTTTCGTTCTTAGCTTTTGAGCCTGATCAGTTGTCACGGACGGACATTTGACAAGTTTTAAAAGTTTGAAGGCCAGTGAAAGATAAATGATGAAATGTGTTGAGCTAGTTAATATTTCACTGTGAACATTGTGAAGGGAATCAGTGAAGGACTTGAAATTTGATAAAATTTGGTTACCATGATTGTCTATAAAATGACCAATGTCACGAGAGGACAAGAATATCCCTCAGACCGATCAGACTCTTTTACGAAAAAAGAAATTCCCTCAAAAACGATCGGACTAGCGGCTTAGAGTAAAATTCCACATGATTAGGGTCACTGGCATCAAGGTAGGGTGGGGGTTCTTATTAGGTGAATAAGGGGCAGATCTACGACTTTATAAAGGGGTGAGGCACATCCCCCCCCATACAATATTAACAGGCAATTGTGTTTTGTAGGCTTCTTGAGGTATTTGAATTGGGTTTCAAACTGTGTGAGCGCACATGCTGATTGCCCCCCACACTTCCTCCCCCCCCCCCCCACCCATAAATCCTTTTGTACATAGGGGTGAATTAAATACAGATAATCAAGTCTATCAACCGGGAGGAGGGAGGGGAGGGATCTTATCTTATCTCCCTCCCCCTCCCTTACGTTCTCCTTTCCCAATTTCTCTACGGTATTATACAGACGGGGGGGGGGGGGAGGGGGTGTGCTCCCCTTGCCTTCCCCCTCCTCTCCTCAGCTACGCCAGCAGTGTAGACATTAGACATTACCCATCGTGCAGACAAACAGCGTTATTACGTAATCATGCGTATTGTGTTAATGACAGCGAATGTTTTTTTTACATGAATTTCGAGGCATGATCCAGGGGCCGGTGTTTTTGCCAATGTTTATCCTTGGGTAGGCGTGCACGTCTTGATCTACCACTCCTCATCCGTAACTAGGCCTAATTTATGAGCATCGATTTCCCTCTTATTAGTTCCAAGACCTTGGTATAGTACTTAAATGTATTTGGTCTTTTATTGACGATATCAGAATTACAGAACGTACGAATGCCATATCAGTTATATCATATTGTAACCAGACCCAATTTGTGAGCATCCCTTTCCCCATTATATTTAGTTTCAAGACCTTGTTATGGTATTCAAATTTTACAGAATGCGAATACTATAGGCCTAAATTAATATTTATATCGTAATTATCTGAAATGGAATACGCTCCTTACTGCAGGGAAGGGTATCAAAGACACTATAAAAAAAAAGGGGGGGGGGGAATCCATGAATTTCATGACTACTATCGACTATTATGTCTTTTTGTTTACATAATTATTAGAAGGCAACTGTCATAATAATAATGATTTCTCCACACCATGTACACTGCTCCAGCTTCTTTCTACCCCCCCCCCCCCCCTTCCCCTGTCACATGTCATGTCCCTTCATAAAACATTTAAAGCAAGCTTTCGCTGGCTTACAAAACTGCAGACTACAATGCGTTGAGCCTTTATTATTAGTCATGTTATTCCTAGTTTTGTAATGATGATAATCATGATGATGACAAGAGTGATCTGACGATGATGTTAGCAAGAGCTCATACAAATCAATGGCAATCAAAGAACCTTCAGCTCAAACTTCATATTCCACCAAAATTATTCCCATAAATACATGAGATAAAAATTGTCATTCATCAATTCATTTTTTCTTTCTTTAAATTTTCTTTATGAACCTCTTGCCTCTCTTCGCTCTAGTTCCGTAGTTTCCTTTTCGAAACTAGATCACCCTTTTTATCGTCTTGCATAACAATACATGACAATAGAATTTTAAAGTACTGAAATAAAACATTTGACAAGATGAAACATACCCTATACTCGGCTATAATTATGTTAAACTGTTAACGTGATCTAGTTTAGCAGTGCCAGACAGCGAATAACATGAATAAAGAACGAAAAGTTAGTGGGTGATACACTTCTTGTGTGTGTTTTGTCTAGTTTACAGACACTAAACCTTGTCATTCTATCATATAATAGAATGTTTGAACTTGTAAGACTAAATACTCTGCATAGTCCACGGCACTTTCCATGCCCCTTGCTGTTTTTGCCATAGCCAGAGACTGACATAGTTAGGCTAGGCTCAAGACGTTACGGATTTATGCTGAAGGGCTGAAATAGAGCCTGTGCCTCCAGACTACGTCTTGTCTGCGTGCATCTTGTCCAGTCAATAGGAATTCGTGCGTGTCCAGACAACATTCGTGCATATTTTACACGCAAGCATAGCGATGACCTCGCTGGTGCACGAATTCGAGGTCACTTGTGTTGAAAAGACATTCTCTAGGCTTCCCATTCAGCCGTTTTTATGACGTTTTCCTTATTCTATCTTTCATTGAATTTGAAAAGCACTAATCTAATTTTATGCATACATGTTTGTTTAATAAAAGTTCCCCTTGAAAACTGAGAAGCTTGTCAGAGGCTTGTCCGACACAACAAGAATTAAATGTATGCAAACTGGATTCCTTCTATTCAGATACCATTAGGCCTACGCATAACAGTTTGGTTACCAAGAGCAGTGCGTAACTAGGATTTTTTTCAGTAGGGGGCACGGGGGGGGGGGGGGGCCTTGAAATTTTGTAGGGGGCACCCAAAATAATTTTTGGCACATACAAACACGTACACAACACACACGCACCTCCGCCCCACACAATATTTTCTATTTTGCGAGTGAGCGAAGCGAGCGAGCCAAAATAACCACTTTTTATTTTGTCGTCAAAATACCGTTTAGACCTATAATATTTTATATGATATATTTGGTCACCAATCTGCCAAAGAGAATACATCTCACTGGTCTATGCTGTCTCAAACCATTCTGCTTCTAAATATGAAGAGCGAGCGAAGCGAGCAAGAAAACTTTTAAATCCTCACTTACAAATGTCTACATTTTTTTGTCTTTCTGGCCCATTATAATTGCTTTACCTTTTTTTTTTTTTTTTGCCTAATCAGCTGATGATAATAATATAATTGGGATTTATTTTTCAATTTGTTCTTTTCTTTTCCTACCTTTTGGCACATACACAAGCCCACACACATATTATCTATTTTGCGAGCGAGCGAGCCAAAATAACCACTTTGTGGTCAAAATACAGTTCAGACCTATAATCTTTTGAATGGTATATTAGGTCACCACTCTTCCATATAGGATATATCTCGCTGGTCCATGCTGTCTGTTTTTTTTAAAAAACTGTGTCAAGCAGACATTTATTTTGTTTTGATGTTCTAAAAAAAGAAAGAAATGATGTTGGCCTATATGTTCACGATATTTCTATTTTAAAAGAAAAAAATATATCTTTATATCTTGTGTTATATTGAAAATAAAACCTGAACTTGAACTTGAACTTGAACTTGTCTCAAACCATCCTGCTTCTAAATATGAAGAGCGAGCGAAGCGAGCAAGAAAATATTGAAATCTGCACTTACAAAAGTCTTTTTTGCCTTTCTGGCCCATTTCAGTATTGCTTTATCTTTTTTTTTTACCTGCTGATAGTGAGATACTTGGACTTTACTTTTCTTTTTTTTTGTTTTCCTACCCCTTGATTTTTGTGTGGGGGGGCACCCGTGGGGCAAACCAAATTTGTGGGGGGCACGTGCCCCCCAGGACTCCCGTAGCTATGCCCCTGACCAAGAGAATCGTACAGAACTCTGAAATATAAGTAAACAGGTATATTTTAGGTCCATTTTTTGCTTTTTAAAAGAATTATTGAAATAGATGTCAGACAACAATTAACATAATTTTGATATCAAGTGCAAAACCGCGTGCAGAGAAGCAACGATAGAGGAAAGAAGGTAAAGAAGGTCAGGGGGAATCAAGATAAGGGGGGGGGGTGGGGGATGCAGAACCTAGTTTTGCTTAATAGTTTGTTTTATACCTAACTGCTAAGAAAGCAAGCATGCTTGTTAGTAAGCAACCAGAGGACCGACGGCTTTAAGTCCTCTCCAGCCGGGGACCTGGTAGGCTAATGATACCAAAGGGTACATGCACATCGGCTTGGTTAAGAACCACCGGATACCAAGTAATATGCCTTGAAACAGGCGCGCCGGAAGGGTCCCAGCTGGGGGGGGGGGGGGGGGGCAAACACTCTTCGAGGCCCACCTCAACTTTATGGGGGTCCACCTCAAATGCTACTACCTTTTATGATTTCTTTATATTTCAAAAGTGCAAGTTTTAGAATTTTTCATTAAGAAAATGGAAAAGAAACTGTTTTATTTGATCACGGTTATACAGAAACTGTTTCCCATTATCTCTTATCATTAGTACTAAAACAGGATTTATTTTTTCCCCGCTGGTAGCATGGTAGGATGGCGTGAGAGGTTAGTATGGTGGCCCTGAAGTACGCTCGACAACAGGTCATGTGCGACGTGAATTTCGCGGCCAATTTTGCGTCCCAGTCGCGAAATTCGCGACCCGTGACGGGAAATTCATGACCCATGACGCGAAGTTCAGGACCCGGGATGCGAAATTCATGACCCGGGATGCGAAATTCGCCTCGCACACGACCGGTTGTCGAGCGTACTTCAGGGCCACCATAGCTTAGAGACCGGGCATGGCAATCATGGCAATAGACCAATTTCACAACGCAAGAGGGCAGCAGACTGTTCGACACAGTTCGACATACTGCGGTGGGCGCTCCAACTTTTATAGTACACAAGTCAATAGCGCGTTATGTACAATTGTTCGATTTTTCGTCTATTTTGACCAGTATTTGCAGATTTATTTTAATATTTGCAATGAGAAATTATCAGGGAAGTTCAGGTCGCAGCTGTGCGGTGCTCAAATGCCACAAGAATAAGAGAAAGTTTAAAAATTGGAAGCTGACTGAGTGCGAAATTCACTCGCTTTTGACTCATGAAGCCTGTTTGTGTGAGAAGCCGTACTCCCTACACAGGTTTCCGTAAGCAATGTGAAGGAATTCGTCGCCAGTGGGTAAAAACATCAACAGAAAGGACTTTGAAGTCAAGAAACATTATCATTATGTACTTGGGCGTAAAATTTAATGAGTGAAAACATGACTTTGAGAACAGGGTAAGATTTAGGGTTCCCGTTTACTAGGGCTTCTATGCTGCAATCGAACTTTTACTGACAAAACTAAGTTGAAAAACCATCGAAAGTACAAAAATACATCACACCTTCATCTGTCAGATATGACCATTGTCTTACCTCATCTACCCATGTATCCATGCTTTATTTTATTGATCTAGAATAAAGTAATGGAACAATATCGGGGCATATCTCATATCTTACATTCATTTTGTACACAGAGCCAATCGCGGTCAGCGCGCTTGCCCACCGCAGCAATGGCGTCGCCGATAGAGGGCCAAATACATAAACCGGAGGTGAAATTGGTCTATAGGAGGGTTAGTCTTTAGGCACATTTTCGCGAAGGGCCGACGCCTTTTTCCCGAAACTCTTCAGTTTCAAAACATAGTCCGCGCAAGCGAAACGATTCATTTTACATTATGGTGGTGATAATGTACAGAAATTTGCCCCGTCCCACCGCACTTTTTAAAGTCTATAAGAAGTGTTTTCATTAATCTACAAGCAGGGGCAGCGCCAGGGTATTTTGACTGGGGGGGTGATGACTCATAGGCGAGTTTATTTCAGTTTACATTAAATTTGAATTCCCATTGTCTTGCGAGGGGGCTCCATGCACTGAGGAGGCAAAATAGACTTTTGCAACTTTGCAAGCCAGAACATTTAGATTATTTCGTGCTAAAAAAACCTTGCATTTCTCAATACTATAAATCTATTCGTAGGCCTATTACTCTCTAAATTATGATACTATGGGTTAAAAAGATGATTTGACTAGAAAGCTGATCGCAATTAATACCGCAGATTGTATTGTCACGAAGGAGGGGGGGGGCAGAAATAATCCCCCCAAATGAAGCAAGCACCTGCCCTTGTTTTCATGCATGTAATTAACATACGAGGGAGCGTAGCGACTAATGTTCATTCCGTGGGATTTATACGTGGTGATCTCGCTGCAATTAATTATTTTTTCTTTCTTTCTTTCTTTTCGTCAGGGGCGCTAACCTTGGTCCGTACGTGCATAGAAAAGAGAGTGGATACCACTTATGGCGGGATTTGTTTGCTTTTTGTTTTGCTTTTTTTCCTCATTTATTGGATGACACTGATGTAGGTATTTGCTGCAGTCAATTGATTTTCCAAAGGACCTTGATTTTCGCTAGGTTGAGTTGGAAATAGACGGGTATGGGTTTAGCTCCTCCCGGATAGACGTTCTGTTGGTGTTAATTTTTTTTCTTTTAATTTCAAGTTTTTGTTATACCCTGAAGATTTTGTTATACTCTGATATATTTTGTTATATTCTGGTATATTTCAGCATATTCTGCTATATTTTGTTATATTTTTGTGAAAATTCTGGTTTACTCTGTTATCTATGATATACTTCGACCTTTTTTGTTACATTTTGTAAAATTTTAGTTGAATTCTGTGAAAAATTCAGAATAATCCAATATGTCTGGATTTAGATCAATAAAATTTGAAACTTGAAACTTGAAACTTGCCTGGAAAGATATTCCAGACCAAACGAAAAATGATCGATTACTCTTATTTCTCCTTAATTGTGGAATGAAAAGGCAACACTGAAATATGCTGACTGTTGAAAAACAAAACAATAATACTTCCTATTATCATTTTCTTTTCTTCCGGTTTCCCCTTCCCCCAACCCACCCCCTTTTGTCTTGGTCAGGGAGTCCTGGATAAGCCACTAAAGGTGACCTTCATATTCCTATGAGTTTATTCTGTCCTTAACGCCTGAAACAAATTCAGTGACTTTTTATTAAATTCTTATTTTAAAAAGGCTAATAAAAAGTTTCACTGAATTATCGAAATAGATCTGAAGGAAACTTGACAAACAGGAATGCCTTTTGCCATTTTCATCCGTCAATCGTCATTATTTTCCCATTTGTCAAGTATATGCTTGTTTGCAGGCGCGGTTCTAGAGCAAACGATGGGGGGGGGGGGCTACTGGGGGCTTGAAGGATATGTGCCAAAAATAACACTTCTTGCTGTAATCGTCATCAAAATACACCCTAGACTGACATATTTAAATGGTCTATTTGACCACCTCGCTAGATATACTTCGCTGGCAATTTTTTTTTTCTGTCCAAAACTCCAAAACCACCCTGTTCCTAAAAAGCGGGCGTAGCAAGTGAGCAAGGAAATATAGACTCCACAGGCCTCGGTCACCTCCCTAATTGCATGCCCAATTCGTTTGCCTTCCCAAATAATTCTTTATCTGGCTACACAGTGTATTATTATGAGTGAGCGCAGAGAGCGAGGAAGCAAATGTATGATGGGGGGGGGGGGGGCCCTTGTCTGCGCACCTAATATTTCACTTAAAATTGACAAACTTTCCTTTTTGTAGTCCTCTAATGGCTGACCTCATTCTAATCCTCATATCCTAGGGAGTAACTGCCGAAAATCTCATCAAAATCCGAACAAGAACAATGTGATTTTTATAAGAAAAGCCGATGGTGTAAATTTGACTCTAAAAAGAGGAAGGCGCCCTTGTCTGCGCACTTATTCACTTTACACGCAGTTCGGGATTTTTTTGCATAAAGTGGCCTTTTCAAGGCATGTGAGTAAAAAATACATAAAATAGACGCCTTTCGTCCGTTTTTCCTCATGTTTTTTTCAGTGATACATATGGCTAAAATTGATTTAAAGATGATTGTATTCGTTGCGTCTTTTGAGATGTTAGAATCGCACAGTTACGCGTATGCGCAGACAAGGGGAATCAGACCATACAAAATATAATACGCACCGGCGTAAATCCGTTTCGAGGAGTGGGGGGGGGGTGTCTTGCTCATACTCCGCCCTCTTGCCCGCCCGGACACCGTTCCCCATACTTACTATTTGTTTATTTTGCGAGCGAGCGAAGCGAGCGAGCCAAATTATATAACCATGCACATCTTGCTATAAAAGACGTCTTAGTATGTCACCAAAATACACTCTAGACCTATAAGACATTTAACTGGTATGTGGTCATCTAACAAAATATAGAATCTATAATGAGATTAAAATTGCACTTGTGTCATCAAACTTTCTTTGGAGGGGGGGGGGGGGGCTTCAGCCCCCAAAGCCCCCCCCCCCCCCGGTAGAACCGTGCCTGCTTGTTTGCTTGTTTCTTAGTTTATATTTTGCTTTCTCTTCCTATTTCTCTGATTCCAAATGAGAAATACGAAGAGAAATGAAAAGAAATGAATCACGGTTGAAATATCCTATAAAAATGTAACGCGGTGACTTATTTTCGACAAAGTGTCAGGTGATCTATACACATGATACAGGGCGTATAAAAAGTTACACTTTAGAAAATAAATCTGATACAATTACATTCAAAATACAAAGAAGATTTTTTCATGTTAATAAATGCCCAGTAGTCTCTACTATTAAGTGCCACTAACAAAACAATTTTTGCTAACGCTTGTGCGAGCACTGGTCAATGTTTTTTTCCAGAGCGTGAATAATGAATTCCGGCAAATTACAAGAAAGAGTGAAAATTAAACCAGCAGTCTGAATAAGTACTCCCATTCAACATGTTCAAACAAATTGCTCTTACCTGCAAAAATGTATCATTTGTGCCAATTCTCTGTCATAAATTTAATGATTTCATTACTTTATGCATGAGTGAGAATTAATGTGTAAAAATTAATTCAAGAGCTTTCATTACTTTATGCATGAGTGAGAATTAATGTGTAAAAACTAATCCAAGATCTTTAAAGCACAGTATTCACAATTCACAGACACATCAAATCCACATGCAAGTCATTTAGTCAAGAAGAAAAGTACCAAATTATTGACCACTCAGTCGACCAATCAATTAATTAACTATGAATCAGGAATCAACCCATCAGTACATCAACCGATAGATCAGTCAGTCGTCCGTCCAATCAATCAATCAATCAATCAATCAATTAATGTATCAGTAGTCATTCATACATTCAGCCAGTCAATCAACCAGTCAATCAATAAGGTAATAAGTTTATCAACAATCACTTAATCAATCGATTGATTGATTGATCAATCAATTGCTCAGACCATCGATCAGTCAATCAACCAGTTAGGCAGTCAAGCAACTCTGTGGTAAAGATCAATTTGTTTGAATGGGAGTATTTATTCGGACTGCTGGTTTAATCTTACCTCTTCTTTCAACATGTTCAATTTGGCGCAAGCATTTTTCACACTCCATAACGAAAACAGTCAGTGTTCGCCCTAGCGCAAAGGAAAATTTGTTTCATTAGTGGTACTTGATGGATAAGACTACTGGGCATCTATCCACATGATAAAAAAAAAAATCTTCTGAATATTTTGAAATGTAATTTGACAGAATTTTCAACAGTATAACTTTTTTGATACACACTGTAGAGTATATCACGTGATCATATTTCTACGTGAGTGGAAAGAAAATACCTGCATATTTTTACGGATGAAAACTAGGAAATACTTGCCTATAAGAGAAGCAGGTCAGACGTCAATGGTTTCCAAGGTACTGTTTTTGCTTACAAACTATTTCAAATTTCATGATATGTGGCGAATACAGAATTATTTGAACACTGCAGAGGGGTAGGGTTTGCATAAGTAAACCTATTGGTTTGTCAAAGCAGACAACAATAGCAGCAACAAAAACAGCAACAATAGAGTATTTCTTCTTTTACTTGTTAAGATATGCAGGTATATATGCAATTACAAAACCAATAACAAAAACAAAAAATGTTAAATATTCTTACCTCCTATAGGTACGTTTAAAGTCTTTGACAAGCATGGAGTAAAGCTATTAGCATTGATCGGGTGGGGGGAGGGGGTGAGGGGTAGGAGAAAGAGGGAGGGAGACAGGAGCATTACATCCTGGATCTACCACACATCGACATCTTAATCAACAGTTTGTGTTATCAGTGTTACCTCCATCATCATCGGTCATCATCATCATCACACATTAGAATAATTTTATAATTTCCTGTGCTATATATATATTTTTTCTCTATTGTATATTTCTTAACTTATCTTGTATATTTTGGGATCATGTTTACAAGTTTTTTTACCAAACTTTTTATGATCCCACCACATTTACATCTATTCCTCTGTTGTTGTTGTTTGTATATTTTTGTTATATGATATTGTCTGTAAATATGTATTTGATATCTTTTATTAATGTTTTTAATGGAAATGTGGAAATAAATTCAATTCAATTCAATTCAATTCACCATCTTCATTATCATCATCATCATCATCATCATCATCATCATCTTCATCATCATATCATGATTGTTTACATTATTATTACTATTTTTATAATACTGTTATGGTTACAGAGAGCCAACTGTTCCATTTTATGCAGTATTTTATACTTTTTAAAATCAAAAATATTCCCGGGGGGGGGGGGGGGGTATGTCTCATTGAAGCCTGTACTTCATCCGCATAAACAAAAACGTAGAAAAAGCACCGGGTGGGGAACTCGGGGATCCAGTTAAGGGTATAAAAAACAGGTAAAATTAGAAAAAAAAAAGAGTATCAAAATCAGGAAAATCCGGGAAATGTTACTTAATTAGGAGATAATGATGCAATCCTTGCATAAAATTCCTGTTAAGGGTATGAAATCGGAGATGTAATACATTATTTCCGTCCTGCTTTAATCCCTGTTTAGGGTGCTTTTCAGAAAGTGATTTACGCGTACAGGCCAGTGAGATACCCCCCCCCCCGGAAAATACTGCTGGTTTCATGGAACATACTTCTTTTTTGGCATCCCTGTTGTTATTATCAATATTGCTGTTGTTGTTGTTGTTGCTCTGTAATCATCATCTTCTGGTATTAACCTAGGATTTTGTTCTATACAAGAATTTCCCTATTAGATCAATAGCTTTACTGCACAAAACAAACAAAATATTTGAAAATATACTTGCAAAAGTACAAAATTTCATATGCCTTGAAAATGCCTTGAATTTTCTGGAGATTTTCAAGGCTTCAAACCCTCAAGGCCAAGGCCAAGGCATGCTCAAGGCCAAGGCATTGGAAAACCGGCCTTAAGGCGCCTTAAGGCCAAGGCCCAGCATCAAGGGCCCATACAACACTGGTTAGAAGATATATATTTTAAGCGGTTTTTTTTTTCTTTATCATCTTTCTTTTCCTTTAGGAATTGCACAGGTAGGACATCGAACTCCCTTGTGATTGTTATAGATAAGTTGTCTCGAGAGAGTGATTGTGTGTCTCGTGTCTCGTCTCGGTTTCGGACGCTAATGTCTTGGTCTCGGTCTCTGTCTCGAAGGGAAATGTCTCGTGTCTCGGAGGCCGAGACATCGGCGAGACACTGAAAAAGAAGCTCAATTTTGACGAAATAATCTCACTGCTTTACTTCAATCTGGAGAATAAAATCACATTGTTTTCCTTCTGAAAGTAGAAAGAACCCGAAAGAGAGTAGAGATTCAGAGTTGGATACCTTGAAATACAGTTTGTAGATTTTTAATTTTTATTTAACAATAAGACTATACATACGAAAATACATACGCAGAAAAAAACTAGAAGTAAACAAAATTCAGAATTGACGGCCGTGCGCCCAACGACTATATAACAAAAATGGCGAAAGTCCCACATCTGTACGCCCCCACATTATACTCAAGCATTTACAGTGTTGGGTGTCTTGAGATACGTCTCGGACTCGAGACATGTCTCGAGACAGTGATTGCGAGTCTCATGTCTCGTCTTGGTCTCGGACGCTATGTCTCGGTCTCGGACTTGGTCTCGGCTGTTCTGGACACAAGTGTCTCGGTCTCGGTCTCTGTCTCGTCTGAGACTGTCTCGGACCCAACACTGCTATCTACTATGGGCGTCGATCGGGGGCGGGGCAAGGGGACATGCCCCCAAAAACTTGAAGGGTGAGGAACAAAATAGGGTATGTCCCCCCAAAAAATCTAAGCTGAGGACCTTTTGTTTTGCTTGTCAGGAAATATTTTGTATGTGTTCCCCCCCCCCCCCAAAAAAAAAAAAAAAAAGCTGAGGACCTTTTCTTTATTTATCAGAGTGTTCCCCAAAATTTTAAACGGATTGGCGCCCCTGTTATCCATGCAACCTTATTTGACTGTCTACTCGAACAAGAGGAGCAAATCCTGTGGAGATTATTTGATTAATCTGAGATTATAAGCTCCCCTTACCAAGATACAATTATGTACATTGTAATATTACCAAGATGTATGTATCATTAATTGTGTGAATTTGGTAATAAACTCATTCGTTCACCCATTTTATTGAATATGCAGTTTCGATTGTTTTAAAGATAATATACGGCCCCTAATTAAAGGGGATAGCAAGTGAGAAATCATGGGGAAACGCAGGGTGATCTCGGATGAGAGAGGGGGAATGCAGTCGGCCGCTCGAGATTCAAGAAAAGGGATAATCCATTCTAAACAACTGTGATGTATTGCCGTATGGGTTTCAAATTTCGCGCAGTGAAAAAGCTAATAAACAGCTAGTCATATGGAAAAACAATTACATGGCCAGCTCCCTGGGAGAGCCTAAGGGGTGTTACGTAATCCGCGGCGACGACGTGTCGGGGAAAGGCAATGGAGTTTAATGGCTAGACTAACAAACCAGAAGTAAACTATATTTTGTATTTTGAAACGTTGGAGCATTATACAAGACGTTTCTTCGAGTGAACACGATGAGACCCGTTAAGAGTCTACACACTTAGAGTTGTTGAGAAATGTGAGAACCCGAAGTGTATGACTAGGTTGAGTTCGGTAAACTTCGTGCTTTCCCAACTTTTATCGCATTAGTCCGACGGGCTCGCATGACGGACGGATTATAGTGTACAAGTAAACAAGCCTTTTGCAAAATTCGTTTCCCCCATGATTTCCCATTTGCTGGCCGCTTTAAGCATCTTTCATGATGATAGTTCATACACAAGGGGGGGGGGGGGGGAGATGCTTACCATTCATCAACACTGGGTTTTTTAAGGTCTATGCTATTACACACAGCGACGAAAGTCGTTGGTCCCCGGGATACATGGCCGTAAGCAGCGGGGGGGGGGGGATTTTAAAGACCTACTTTTTTTAACTGAAAATTTTCCAAAATTCCACCAAAAATGTGCACCAGATCCATCAAATTCAATTTTTAAAATGCAAAAGCGCCCGAAAATGTTTACGTAGACCTGCCCCCCCCCCCGAAAAAAATTCTGCGTACGGCCCTGCAGGAATACACATGCTCTTTTGAATGAATTTACATAAGCACATGTTTGAACAAATATTGCAATTAAATGGAGGGGGGACATAAAGAAAATGAAAATCAAAAGGAATTTCAGTAGTATAATGAGCGTAACCATGATAAAAAGAGAAACGGAGCCCCCACGCGGTTTCTAGAATGTAATGTATTTTCAAACCTCCAGTATTGTGTTCATGGTACTACGAAGTCTCGTATCAATGACCTCACTTAACCATTGTTTCGCTTATGCATGCTAGCTCTGTCAGTTATCTGTTACGGAGCCTTCCAACCTTGATAAAACGTTGGACTGGAATAAGGCAGAAAATTCAGAGAAACGAACTGATAAAAATTCTGAACGAAAGGGGTTGAATTGCAAAAAAGTTATGAAGTTTTGGAAGCGACTAGATACCCATTTAAGTCGACAGGGGACTAATAATTATGGGCAAAACACTTTGTGTAAAGATGTAAGCACCGAGCGAGAGTTGAACCCAGGACCTCTAGTATTAGAGTTAAGGGCCCTCTTGCGTAGGAAAAGCTGGTTAAAACGCAAATTAAAAAAAAATCAAACGCAACTTGATTTTCAATCAATCAGGAATGAGTATTTTGGGCTTGCGTTTCAACTTTGAGGTGCGTTTGATCGCAGCATTTTATGCAAGATGGCACTGGAAAGAGCCTTCATCAATGAACCACTTGCTACCAGGGGTTCACTGCGCTTTAATTTGACCCCTTTCTGAATCTGCTAAGCATAAGAAGCAGGAGACCTCAATGCCAAATTTCCTGTCAATCATTCTTCGCTTTGCTACACAGGACAAGGAAATTCTCTAAATCGCATCACGCAAATCGGTTTTTGTTCTTTTGGCAACAAAATAATGTGACGTAATGTAATATAAGGCGTAGTGACCTGTTGTTGTTGGATAAAATAATGAAATTAATGTCATTTTCAGTGGTGGTCGTGGCGAGGGAGCAAATAGTGGGAGAGGTGATAAATAATAATGCAGTAATATTGACCTCAAACCTTGTTCTCGTGCAGTAATTTTCATCCGCCAAGTGAGTTCAATGATTTCCCTCTTCCACCCCCCCCCCCCTAATAACTGGACTCACGGTACGCCCCTAAATGGCGAGGATAACGATGACTAGTAAAATTCGGACATCTATCCAAGGGTTCCTTGTCTCGCCAAGGTGACTCATCTGCTTTCCATATGCTTGAAAAAGGGGCCAAGAGAGAGAGAGAAAGGAAAGAGAGAGGAAACAATCTGACCCGGAAAAGAGTCCGTTTGAGCCACACTCCAATCCGGGTAAAAAATGACCCAGAATAGGGTCATGAAGACTTGTTTCTTGATCACATTTGACCTTATTCCGCGTCATTTTTACCTTATTCCTGATCATTTTTTGACCCAGAACGGAGTGTGCCCCCAACGGACTCTTTTCCGGTTCAATCTGACTCGGAAATTTTTAAGAGTGAAGAGAGAGCAAGAAATAAGGAGAGATAACGACAAAGGAGTGAAATAGAGAGAGGGGGGGGGGGGGGGGAGAGAGGAAGAGCGAGGGGGGAGAGAGAGGGGGGGGGGGGGGGGGGGGGAGGTGGGAGGAGGCATCAAGTCTCATTTGTTACGTAATCTTTATTATGTGCTCATTAGGCTACGAGTCACTCAAGGACCGTTTACCTTGTGCAGGTGTATCGATATAACGATCAACACAGGTAATATGTAAAATGTATAGTGCAGGTCACTCAATACCATGAGATGCCCAAGACCCTTTTTGAGATCAGTCTCACATGAAACATATTTTAGTGTTACATTATCACGAGTATGAAAAGTTACAAATTTAGATAGCATTATAGATATGTCTGTGCTTTCTGGTGACAATGTAGTCCCGCTAACTGTCGTAATTGTAGGTCTAAGGTCGTCTTGGAAAAAAAAGAGAAGTTTAGGCCTATGTTATGCAAACGGAAGAAACGAAAGAGAAAAAAAGTTAATATATACGAGGAAAACGACTAAAAATAAGAGTATTGTCCTGCACGATCTGTTGATGTTGTAAGAGATATGACTCAAACATTATGACTCAGTTCATAACTTATTCAATTTCGAAAAGCATCCGGACGACAAACTTAGGTTTTTTTTAGTGGATCCCCTCATTTCCTACGAATTTAATAATAATAATAATGATAATAATAAATTATAATTCATTACAGTGATTCATTTCTGTGTACATTGTACTTGTATATACTTATAAAAAAAATGAATGCTTGCATATATTTTCTGAAATAATATAGTAGTGGCATTGTTTTTCTTTCTGTTGGAAATGAAATAAACCTGATAAATACGAATTGAATTTAATTGAGCTCATTGTAGACAGAAAAAAATCTGTCTGATATTGGGGAATTTTTAAAATAAATCTGACATTTGACATCCTTCCCCATATATGGAGGCAGTCAGTGGAGCCAGAGGTGGTCAACCGTCGGTATGAGAGACTGAAGTTTTCGGTCTAAGTTCATAGACTAAAGAAGGTGACGTCACATTACTGAGTTCTAGGTAATGCCAGGGTAGTTTTGTAGGCACAAATCCTGGTCAGTCAAAACACGTATGCAGGTTTGAATAGGGTACTGCTTCAACTCCTGACATCTAATGAAGAATGGGATTACATGATCCTTAACCCTGGATGCGTATCTAGAGTCCAGACTTTAGTATGGGAGGGGGGGGGGGGGCGAACAATCGAAGCTACAGGCAGTCCATCTATATAGATGAGTTAGAAAACGACTCTTGTTGTTGCTTTTTAAGGCTTTTTGCTGTAGTTTTTTATTTAGTTTGGGGTATTTTTTCTGTATGCCCTGGTTTTACCTTGTAGAGAGTGTGATATATGGGCAAAAATGGCTGGGGAAGGGGGAGGAGAGGAAAAGGGAACGATGGCATATGATGGATCTTATAATTCATAAAAATCACTATAACTTGCATAAGTTATAGCTGTTTTTATTTCGATAAATTGCTTTGATTGATTTGATCTGATTATTTTGCGTTACGAATTGTTTACTTGACTTACACAGATCTGTAAACATTTGGTCATAATCTTGTTTAATTAGAAATCTTTTCTGCGGGGGCAAATCACCACTACACCCTTCCCTTGCCATGCTTGCCCTTCCTCCAACTACCGTAGAGTACATATTAGAATCTATTTCAAATTTCGCTCAACTATATGTTTATCAGCATACATGTGCAGGGGGGGGGGGCAAATTGCTACCACCCTTTTCCCCTTACCAGTCTTCGAAATACACTGGTGCATTCATCAGAATTGTTTGCAAATCACGAAAGCTTGGGGTTATCACAGGTCTTATCGAGTATTGACAAAACCGAGAGAATGATCTTGTAATGCACACATTGAGAACATCCATCATCGTTTGCTATTATATTTCTGCATTGGCTCGAGATCAAGAAGAGGCGGCGCTAGAATATTTAGAGAGAAAGAATGGAGACTGCAGCTGGTAAGAAATACTGTCAGCCATGAAGCGGATTACTGTACCCTATGATAAAATAACACTAATTATAATGGTTGGTTTTTATTTACCCAGGGTATTACTACTGCTTTTCCTACGGGCCCTGCAATTATTATTACCCCCAGCATTGCCAGGTACCCATGCGATACATCTGGGTCTAGAGGTACATAATGAGCAAAACATCTTGTCTAAGGATCGCCTGGGGCGAGGATCGAACCCAGAACCTGGACAAGTCAAAAACCTTGATCAGCATACCATCAGTGCTGTATAATGTATTCCATCGAAGTTATAGGAGCTGCATCGGAATTCAATAAGGACTCCCAGACTATATTAGAGGAGATGTTGGACCAGATTTGCAGACAAGCTGGAGTTTTTATTCTGTTTATTTATTTTGTTTTCCTCACCCAAAGGCAGACTTACCTAAATTGTAGTGTTGGTAGTGGTGGTGGTGGTAGACAGAGAGTGAGAGAGAGAGGAGAGAGAGAGGGGGGGGGGGGGCTCACCTCCCAGCGCCCCCACAAGCCAACGCCTCTGGATTCAAGATAAATTGCCCCATGAGTTTAAGGTTATCTGAGTTTATTGACAATCCGATCATGTTTGTACGGGGAACGGAAGCTCTCAGGAAAGAGGTGACATCGAGAAGAAGACAAAATTGACATTCAAAAGGGAATAAAATGACATTCAGAAGAAAAAAAAAACAGTCATAAGAAATAAAAGTAGTAATAGCTACTGAAAACAGGAGAGGGTTACGTGCTGCTGGTTGAGTTGGAAATGGCCGTGATTTTTTTTTTTCTTTCATTTCTTACTTGGCTGCTTGTCAGAGGGGGGTTAGCGACTGCCTAGCCATGCGGGTGGGAGGTGGGCTGGGTAAAACAGCCATTTCCAAAACACTGTCATGAAATGCGAAATAATGATGCTATTAGCAAAGAAGATGTGGGGGGGGGGCAATTATTTTTCTCTTATTTTCCCTTCTTTTCATTTCGCTTTTCTTCCTTATTTCTCTCACCAATCGATGGGGAGGGGGTCGACATCCCCCATCAAAAATATTCCAACCGCTTCGAAATTTCAAGTTTAAAGATTTGACATCCCCCCCCCCCCAGAAAAAAAAAAAATATATATCAATAAATTTATTTTTTTTCTTTTGGTAAAATCCAGTCAGGCATCTCTCCCACTAAAAAGATCTCGTGATGTCACGTGAATTTTTAATATGGAAATTATATCGTATATCAGCTTGAGAGAGAGAGAGAGAGAGGACGTGGGGGAGGGGGAGGGTGCGTGTGTATAATCTTTCCATCCTTGTGCTAGATCGAATAACAATGAAGTAGATTTTTGCCATTCATGATACGATAACGGGCCGTCATTTTATCAAACGTGACAGGGTTTAGGGTCATGGAACACCGCGGTTCGAGAGGCTTCCTTGCGAAGTAAGGAATGCGGGAGGTGTGGTAGAAATTTAGGGGGTGGTGGTGAGGGCTTGACGAGGATGGGACGGGTGATGGTAGACAAGGGTGGACTGGCCGGGGGGGGGGGGTATCATCACTAGTGGGAAATTTTCCCTTGAATATTCAACAGTATCTGTTAAGTTGACTACTGAACCAGATAGACTGGAGAAAGCGACAGAGGAGAGAGCGAGATATAGATAGATAGATAGATAGATAGATAGGGAGGGAGGGAAGGAGAGAGAGAGAGAGAGAGGGGGGGGGGGCGCGGTGTGGTCAATACCTTTCTATAATCAATTTCCATTGTCAAATAACACTGAAATTTATTGATCCAGCATTCATGACATGGGCTGTCAATCTAGGCTGGTGTGTGGTAAATTCAATGTCAGGGGCTTCCTATAGTCAGGGTCATGGAGGATCCAGGGAAGGGAGACTTCCGTGTAGCAAGATTTGACAATTGAGAGGATAGAGGGGAGCTAGAAGGAAGTCGTCATGGCGGTAGGAAGACAGAGAGCTATGTGTGTGTGTGTGGGGGGGGGGGGGGCATACTTCTCACTGTACATGCATGACACGGACATCAGGGGAGCATTTCATGAAGAGTTACGTCGGTGATTTTCACTGCCTAATTTGCTTTCAGCCAATCAAATGCCAGGATTTTCAGTAGCTTATAATATTTGTCGGTGATTTTCACCGACAAAACTCTTCATGAAACGCTCCCCAGGTGTATCATGAGCTGAATGTCAGGAGCTTCTCGGTTACGCCTCTGGCCCTCACTGTCTCCAAATGGAGAGGGGGGGGGGGGGGGGGGAGGGGGGACTGACTTGGGTCAGGAGCACTCTCATGCAGATGACAGGAGCTGTCCTACAATTGAAAAAGAGACAGCAGAAAAAATATGTCAATCGTTTTATAATGGGGTCATAGGTCACCCAGAGACAATGTCAGAAAAACTTATCAAATGTTTTGACACACGATTCAGGGTTTGCAATGAAAGCGGTGATGGACATGAAGAATCTTATTATCGCTAGAAGAAAAAAAAAATCTCATTTTCAAAGCAGAGGTGCACCTTGAAATTAAGTTGGCAAAAAACATAGAGAAAGAGAGAGAGAGAGAGAGAGAGAGAGAGAGAGAGAGAGGTAAATGAAAATGAAAACACTCGAATAAAAACTAAAATGTTGAATACCCTTTAAAAGGGTGGAGGAGTGACTATATTTTCTAAATGTTAGATTAACACTTTGAACATGCTGGATTCCAACGTTTATAGTGATGAATTCAGCATGTTCAAAATGTTAATCTACCATTTTGAAAATGTAGTCACTCATCCATCCTTTAAAGTGGTGATTCAACATTTTAATTTTTAGAGTGATGTTTGTCGAACGATACACATAGACATGACATTAACTCAACTAATGATGCATTGTTCACATTAACCTAGGTCCCATTGGGTTTTATATGCACCAGTGATTTATTGATTAATTGGTCAAACTCACGTCTGGTAATCATGTGTCAATCAATATTCATAAAGGGTTGATACAAGATTAGGAAATAAAATCCCCTATTTTCTCCTCTTCCGCTCCCCGATATCAAGCTTAAATTGTTTTTATTCTACATTCAGCCAACCGAATAAATGCATTAGTAAGCAATATCACTCCCCAGTGTTTTTCAATTTTCCAAAGCATATTTACATAGTCCCCCGCAAGTCAAGGTAAAAACAAGGTGAAAAGTTGCCCGGTTCGTTGTTTTTTCATTTTCATGGATAGGAGATCAAAAATAATCACACCCCGCCTACCTATTATTCAAGGACCAGTGGAGCGCATTGCATTCGAATAATGATTCTCGATTCGAATGGATAATTATCGTATGTAGCATCCGTCAAAATATATCCCATATTTATTCCAGTTATAATCAAGTTTCCAGCCGCAAAACCTGGTAAGTCGAAGCATGTACTAGACTGTCTGCAAAATGAAACTAACTATCAATAAGATAACGAAGACTGTTTCTACATTTCTCCTGATACCTTATTTGACACAGCCAAAGGCCAACAAGGTTAGACTCTACTCAAGACACATGTAATTGTATTCCAAGTGTCAAAATAGGGTCTTAGTCTGCAGACTACTTAAAATCTTCGTTTGTGCTGAACTTTCGTCAAAACAAGTATTGTTCCGATTTTCATTTCGCATTCCGTGCATTTCTTAAATATGGATGTGATGATATCATTCTGGTTCATTTCTTTCTTTCTTTCTTTCCTTTTCTTTTTTTCCCCCTTCCTTTTCTTTTCTTTTTTTTTAAATACAAAATTATTGAGCAGTTTTTGTCATGGTTATTGATACGAGGAGCTTAAAGTGTCAATAACATGCCTCCCACGGCGAAATTGAATCAGGGAAATTACATTAGGAGATGGCAGAGACATAGAAATGGATGGGAAAATTCAGTTTGTCCATTGAAATATATTCAGTTTGGGCAACAATTTACATTTTTCTCTTTGAACATGTATTTCTTTGACGTTACTTACCTGACCCTCAATATAGTTTTTAAATCGAAGCTAGGACAGAATAACGCAGATCAGCAAAATTTTGAAAGGAATGGGACTCAGAATATTATGGAAGTTATGCCTATATAAATTTCCTCTTTTGACACTACTTGTGGACAACCCTCAATATGTTTTTACACCGAATTTCCCATATGCTTTATTTTCTTAAATAACACGTGTTTTCACTGGCCTTCTCCCATATGTTGTGGAGAAAACACTTCTGATTTATCTATAATGTGCTTAAGCAAAATGTAAATGTGTAATTATCTGTGTATATTTGTCAGCAAAATGGTTCAATACCTATGGTAATGTAAAAAAATGTTATATAGAAAATTTCATATTGCCATCACTTTCTTATTCCGTGTCCGATTTCGTTCAATTTTCGCTGATCTGTTTTATTCCGTCTCAGCTTTGAGAAAAAAAAAACTATTCTGGATGTTATTGGGTTTTGGGGTTTTTGGTTTCCTATAACTGACATTCCAGAATTTAAGAATGTAAATTCCCTCATGCGATGGGCATGTATTAAAAAATATTTAAAAAAACCTTTCGTAGATCTTGTTGTTAGCATTTTTCGGAATATCCTGCCCCCTCACTGACCAAATCCTGGATCTGATCCTGTCCTCGATATCCTACGATCCGAACCTCCTCAAAATCTTGCAGTTACCAGATCTGGATATTAGCTGCAAATTTCTCCTCTATACTGTGAAAGATAACTACATGTAAACCTATATCATTTCGGCAAATCATAGTTGTTTATTATTTCAGTAGAAAAACAAACAAACAGAAAACTGCCATTAGCGACCAAAATCGTCTTATACCTTGTCAAAACCTATTTTATTACTCGGATACTGTACCATAAACATCGTTGACAAGTGGCATATAACGGTCCACTGATAAAAAGAGAAGAAAATGGCATCCTTTTTGTCCTAATTCACCCGGGTATGGGGGCCCCTGAATCACTTCTTAACCCTGTTTACCCAACCGAATGTCATTGTTTCGGGAGCTATTTCGAAATCAAGCCCTCCCTATGAATGACACACAATAATAATGTAAACCAACGCGAAGGTATTGCCACAATAGGTATTTCCAGTCGTTCCCGTGGTTTTCATCCCTGACAGACCATTTTGAAGTGGGAGTGTGTGGGGAGGGCCTTTCGATGTGTGTGAGACCTTCTTGACTGAAGTTTGTAAACAAGTTGTAGGACGGTAGTAGGAAAATGACAGACGTAACAGTGACCTGCAAATTTTGTTTTGTTTCCCTTTTCAGCTGAATCCGTTTACAAGCGAAGCCTAGGCTGGTGAGACAAGTACACCGCCTGCTCATTTCCACACTTCATTTTTTGTCTGTTCTGATTAGGAAAAATGCATACACAGTTCAGAAAAACCTTATAATGCAAGTAAACCTGAGAATAAATATTATTAATTTCCCACTACTCGTCATAGCGTGGACGGTGGAACACCATAAAAAGCAAAGCTGGTATCCATAGTAGGCTAGTCCAAGCTTGACACCTTCTCATTCTCTCTCTCAAATAATATTTGATAATGTTGGACGAAACTATAAAGCTAGATTAATTAAAAGCTGTCCTTTGCATGTCCTATTTGCATGAATCGCCTCAAAAGAACGAGTAATTTTTTTTAAAAAAAACCCTGAGCTATATTGCCCCACGTGCTATATCAGTCATGTAATATTTTGTAATGAAGCCCTGAAAAATGCACTTGAAAAGTATCATCATGTGGCTGTTTATTTATCCTTTTGAACATCTTTATAAAACACAGACACAAAAATTCAACAGTTTATTATATCAAGCCTCCACAAAGTTACCGGATCCCTTTAATGAAAAAGAACTATGTAAGACGAAAAAAAAAGAAGGAAATTTACCCAAATTTACTGCTCATGGCAGTTTACAACCAAATCAACAAAACAATGTGAAAACGAAGAAAAAAAACACCCCAAAGCAGGGAGGAGGAAGCGGCCTCTTGGTTTATGGCAGATAGGCTTTTGGATAGACCAAATGCAATGTCAGTGGTCAAAATGGGTTTGTCTGATCTATTTTTTTAGTTTATACGAGAAAAACGATCGGCTCGGATGCTAGATTAGATTTCCTAGACCTGAATAAAAAAGACTGAGTTTACTCGACCAGAACGAGTTATACAAGAGATTGAGTCACATTGTGTTCACGTGAAAACCACCCATAACACTTGGCAGCATCATACACCATACATGGATATCTCCTAAGCGCGGAATTGCTCTGCCACTCCTTCCTTTTTCCATAGATCCATGCTTTTTCCCTGTAGCCGCCCATACCTAAGCTATGGCTGATGAAAATCCACCTGTGTTTTATTTCCGCAATGACCCGAATCGTCTTAGCTCTTCTGTGGGATATGACCATATTTCTCAAAAGTTGTTTACTCAAAACTTTTTGATCAGCTGTGTATAAAGCGAAGCAAAACCCAAGGTAATTAATATAAGGAAAATGCGATAGTTCCTTGATAAGGCATGAATCCTCATTACCAAGCCCCTCGGATAGGAATTAAAGCCGCCCCTGGCACGACACTTAAGCCCTTGCGCAAGGCATTTTATCTACATTGCTCTTTCATCGTACAAACGCGCTATAGGTATATCGTTACCAACGTGTGCATGTGTGGGTTAAAAAAAAAAAACATACTTATCTTTTTCTTACCCAGAGAACCCCCCCCCCCCCCCGGATTTGCCAGTACAATACTGTTGCATGAATTATTGTGCACCCCCTCATGTTAAAATATCCCCTGAATATTAGTTCATTATTTTCTATAGCGCCGGTATCCTCCAACTCAGGCGCTCATGGCGCTTACTACAAAATTATACATCATTCAGTCAAAGTCCATGGGTGAACCACTCGTGATATTTACAGTTCATGTCCTCGCACTGTCAGTGGATCATATGGTTCGCGGTTCGAATCTCACTGCGGCACTAACGTCTGCTGGCAAGACATTAATCTGCATTGCCACTCTCCATCCAGGACAAAATCGGTACCTGCCAGGATTGCCAAAACCAATGAGACTTCGTTTAGCATTGCCCTGCATAGTATACGCATGTGAAGGAGTGGAGCTGGTGCACACTCGTGTACGGGCTAGAAATCCAGTGATCAAGGGTAATGACAGTAACATTGCAAAGCGCACTGAGGTATTCACGTAATGCGCTAAATCAAATACATAATCAGTGTAATATAGGCCAGATAATATTCGCTCTGGTCCCGAGTTCAAAACCAAGTTGGTGGTTAAAAGACCTCAGGGATCCCAGGATTAATCATCATTCCACAGAATAAGACTGCAGCCGTAGGTCTCCCGATTGCTCACATACAGGCATACACACAGACTTCTTAAGCAGTCGAGGGGTAAACGACCAAACTGAACTAAATTACACTTGGTCAAAATGACCAATACTTTGGTTAATATTGTCCGACCAAATATATTGATAAAGACTGACCAATATGGTGATCAATATTACCAAATTATTGGTTAAAAATAATGTACCAAAAGTTTTTTGGTCGGACACATATTCACCAACACATTGGTTATTTTCACCAATCCTTTTTTATTAACAGGTATGTTGTCATGACCCATGTAGGAAGTGCTATTGTTCCTGATCATTCAGTTTTATATTTAAAAAATTATTTAGAAGAGCTTTCCTACAAGGCTCTTTAAATCTTACTCACCTAGAAATGAATATAGGCCATGGTTCCTAGATTACTTTTTGAATCAGTGGTCGAGCCATCCAACTTCAGTTTGGCTTCGGCCTGTGAGTCATCAACTTGATTCAAGGGAGTTTTTTTTTTCTTTCTTTTTTTCCCCCTTTGAGTAACTTTAAACATTTTGTCGTGGTTGCGGAAATATTTAAATCAAGATGATTCATAAAAACCTTAAATCAAAAACAAATGTTTATTTTCAGTGAAAAAATGTGAGAAAATTCATTTTTGGTTTCGGCGTATCATGACATGTATACAACATTTCAAACATGTCAAAAGGAGGAAATACTGATATCAAATCGGCATTGTCGCTACCCCATGGACGTCTGAAAACATGGTTTCCATTGACCTTCAGTGATTGTCATTGTGAGATTATGTTCTTGATGATGACTAATGACAATAATATCTTTCAAATCATTGCCTACTGGAAATCAACTAAAGGTAGAGAATTCAGGAGTCAACGGGTTAAGTTGCTAAATCAGCGATTTTTAAACAAATATGGCCTCTATTCCACAAGAAATAAGTTCAAATCTAAGCAAACAAGTCCGAGATCGCACCACCCAGCACCTGAAACGCAAGCCTGATAGGTCTACTTGTGTCCAGACTGAGGAAAAACAAAATCATACGCTGGTGCCTTGTTGAATTCTCACCACACCTATGCCTACGAGAACGCCACATAGTGGTTATCAGCGAAACAAATTTCTTCCTGTCACACTATCGCCGAACTTTGTTCACATGTTTCATGCATCCAAGCACGTGGTTTGATAACAGAATTCTCCCGCCAAATGCGAATCTCAAAACACGAGGTAAGACACATGTGCTATTGTGGGCGTGACTCGTACTCGTATACTCAGCTTTATGCTAGTCGAGTTGTGCTGATGCCTTCATCATTGTCTGTGTTACAAATTAATGGAATATTTCATTCGATTTCATTTAATTAGCTTCAAAATCTTTTGTCATTACTCACTGAGGATATGGGAGGTAAGTTATCAGACTGTCATTTTCAGATTATTAGTATTTTTAATCTCACTATGAAATTAGAAGTCGCACGTGGTCTTTGACCAGTAAGTGTTTCTGTCGCGTCGCCTCTTGGTCGGGGCGCGAAAACCAAGCGTCCGTATGGTACTATTGTAGGACTACTGGTGTGCAAAGTTTGTGTCATGATGGTCCTATCTATATCTATCATGATTTTAATCTATTCCTACCAACCTTCCACACCAAAAGGTCAAGATGATATCTCAGGTTATGATTAGAAATACAATACTGTACTACTTTTGCACATGAATTTTATGAAGAGAGAGGAATTGAAGATCATTTTTTCCGAAGTATAAATGGTTGGGAGCGATGAGAATAATTAGAAAATGTTGTTATTATGAGTTAGATAAAGACATAAGTTGAAAAAAAAAATATTTGTTTTCTAGACTGCCTATAATTCAAGCTAAGTTTACTATTTGTGAATTGGTTAATTCCTCTATAGCTCCAAAACGTTAGCTATAATCGTAAGGTTGCAGTGATGGCTTAACACGTGCATAGCCTCATGACAAAAGTCAACAGACAGGTGGCACGTTAAGGAAGGGGTATAGTTTTTAAAATGTCTTCGAATGAACATGAATAAGCAGTTTCAGGTGAAGTTTTTTGCTAACTCAAATCTTCTCACATCACTAATTGGTTCAAGTTCTCATTTCACTTATCAATAAATGTTCAGCTATGAGAAAATTATATTGCAAACCTTGTTCAACTATTTCAAGAAATATTGAGGCTTCATAAATGTGAAAGACTAAGGAATTTGTGAGATTATGTCTAACCAGGTAGGTGTAGGAAACCTCTCTGGTCAAACCAAAGCTGAAATGGTTTTTCTTCATAGTTATTTAAATACTGTAGTTTTCAGTTATGGGGGTAATATGAATTTTTTTAATTTTCCAATTCATCTAGTATATAACGTTGTGATGTGGACCTTTGGAGGTATTTTTGAAATGTCGAGTTGGATATACATGTAGGTCAGTGGAAATTTTACTTCGTGATATGCTTCATTATTTTACACATAAATTTGAATTTATCAACCCATTATTTCAACCTATTGGTGTTTGAACCTCAAGCTCAGATTTTTTAAATGCCGCTTACATCGCTTTCTTTGTATTATTACTAAGAGAAATAATTATTGCCAGGTTATGTTATTATTACTGAAATGTTTGTTTATATTAAATTGCCCCTCATATATTTCATTATAATTAAAACAAATGACCTCAAAAACATAATTCTTAGCAAAATGAAAGATTTGTTCACTTTTTAAGCTGAAAATCACAACTATTGAACATGCCTTGATCCGAAGCGCTGCTCAGAGAAATGGTGCTCAGAAAGTATTCAGCTGCCTAAAGTCGATTCTATTCATAAATAGTATCTGAATAAGTAGGGATGTACGCCATGGAACAACTCCAACATGATGAACCCATTTTCCCGCCGTTTACTCCAAACCTGCCTGTGTTTGTCCCCCTGCTTCGAGATGTTTTGTACTGTGTGTGATCTTGTGATCTTTACACCAAGCCATGCTGGCACATTCCCAGGGCAGTGCATAGGCTGACCTCGGACGCTTGGCATAGGCTGGCATAGGCTGGCCGAGACTCTTATCGGAATTGCTGAGCAGTATTTTTTTTTCCCGGGGGGGGGGGGGGGGGGGGGGGGGGGCTACTTGGTGTATTCACTCAAGCCATATATAATAACCTGTAGTACGTTGTTGTTGTTGTTGTTGTTGTTGTTGTGTTCTTCCGTATTGGGAAGTTGGTTGAACTTGTAGGCTTATAATTATTGTGATTATTGTGATTATTATGATTATTAATATTATTATTATGATTATTATTATTATTATTATTATTACTATTATTATTATTGTTATTATTATTATTATTATTATTATTATTATTATTATTATTATCTGTTTGGCGTCACCTGTGTCTGGAAGGCGAAAAGCGAACTGAATCACTGTAGCCTCGGGTCTCTCCTCCCGATATAACTGATCGTCCAGAATATACGACGCAAAGGGCTACAGCATTCATCAGAGGTACACCCCAAATAACTTTGGTCTGCTCACAGTGCTACCGCCATGTTTATTTGTTTCACGTTTCTTTTTAAATACAATATATGCAGGATTTATATGAAAGTCGAATTGAGGAATTGCCACCTCAAATCGACCTCAAGTCGACAACGGAACGTAAAAAATTTTACGAGCAAATTCAGTATAGTCCGTAATGTATATGACTACCTTTTGACTATACTCAAATGGAAGTGATACCCATGGATTACCAAATACTAGCCTTTGATGACTTCAAGTCAACTGTTTGACCTAAACAATAGCTTTATGTCAATTTTATCTAAGATGTACCCCCCCCCCGAAAAAAAGAGAGAACTAACATGGAGGACACTTTAAATTGAATCTAAACCAAAAAAAATCTTACAACTTGAAGTCAATTTATGGACGCCATTGGTTACTTCAAGTTAGCGTATTGACCTCACAACCCTAGGTAAACTTTGACAAAAGACGGATCCTTTCCATCTGTTCCCCTTCCCTCCCAACCGCCCCCTACAAAACTTTAAATTCTGAAAAGGAAGTGCTACCCCTTGGTTACCAAATACTAGCCACTGATGACTTCAAGTCAACTGTTTAACCTAAACAATAACTCTAGGCAATAGTTGTTCAGTAACTTAACAGGCAGCCGTACTTTACGGCCTATACTGTATTTGCTCGAAATTTTTTTTCGAAGTTTCGTCGTCAACTTGAGGTGTGTCGACTTGAGGTTCCCAGACCTCAAGTTGACTTTTATGTTAGTATTTCCATTGCTGCAAGTCTATACATACGATTGTACCAACACAGGACAATGTCTACGATTGGGTTGTAAGACTTGTGCTTTTAATACATATTTGTAAAAAAAGTTAGAAATGGAATTTTATACGTCTTGTAAAGGTTATCACTTCATTGGCTCTGTCGCTGGATACTATACAGTGTGTCCCAGAATAAATGAAATTGAGATTGATCGATGTTTAATCCTATTTCAGTCACAGTTATGATTAATAAGTGGCACATATTTATAAATCTTAGACCCTCTTCTTTCATGCGATGTCACTCATATGATATATACTACACGCATGAGTGAATAAAGACAATGTGATGTTGAGTAATCGAAAATTTGTTTGGCCAACGACGTTTGAATTTCAAAGAGATAATCACATTTCTAGAAAGTTAATTTCTGCCCTTTCGTTTGACACCTCAATGGGGGAAATATGAACCAGGAATGACGGAGATAACTTAAATTGAAATATTGATTGCATTTCCTTGATTTTTAAAATCATTTGTTTCTTAACTTCTCATCAATTGTTCGCACCAATTATTCGCATGAATGGATGCGCAGATGGTCACGTGTGATCTTAAAAATTTCGTGTAGAGACTCATCCTATCCCACCATCACCACCCCACCCCATCCCCATCCCCAATCCATCCCGGAACCCAAACTCAACAATCTCCCAAGCTCCCTCTCCCTCCGTCGTTATGTATGTGTGATTGTGTGTTTTGTGTTATGGTCGTTTGTTCATCTAATGGATAGATTTAGGCCGCGTTCGAGCGAACATTTTTCACCCTAGAATCACGGTTTTCAAAGACGTTTAGTTTAAACCACGGTTGCGTTCAATCGATTTTTCGCAGGTCGTAAAAATAAACGTCTTTCAAAACGCAAACATGAAACGCTGAAAAAGGTACGTTTTGAATCATGATTCAGCAGAACCACGGTCACTAAAAATCGATTGAACGCAACGGAGATCTCAATCATGATTCTACTGTTGCTTTCACACCAAGGTTTGAAGAAAGATAAAACAAACAACATACAGAAAGCTAGAAAAGAAGATAGGAGAAAACAAAGAATAATATAAGAAGAGCCTAAAGATAAGGAGATAGAAGAAATAACATAGAATAACAGGAAAAAGACGAAAAAGAAGAAGATAGAAGAAGAAAACAAAGAATAACATAAGCAAAGATGGACAGAGAGGAAGATAGAAGGAAAAAACAAAGAATAATATAAGAAGAGACTGAAAGATAAGGAGATAGAAGGAATAACATATAATAACAGGAAAAGACGAAAAAGAAGAAGATAGAAGAAAACAAAGAAAAACATAAGGAAAGATGGACAGAAAAGAAGATAGAAAGAAAAACAAAGAATGACAAGGAAAGATAGAAAAAAAAGGAGAAAACAAAGAATAATATAAAAAAGACTGAAAGATAAGATGGAATGAATAACAAAGAATAAAGAATAACATAAGAAAATACGGAAAGAGAAGAAGATAGAAGTAAAAACAAAGAAAAAATAAGGAAAAATAGAAAGGAAGGTAGGAAAAAACAAAGACTAACATAAGAAAAGATGGGAAGAGAAAGAATAACAAGGATAGATAGAAAAATGGTTGAAATAAATGACATAAGGAAACATACAAAAGGAGTTAGGAAAAAAACAAAGAATAACATAAGAAAAGATGGAAAGAGAAAAACATAGAATGAAAAACAAAGAATAGCATAAGAAAGATAAAGAGACGAATAAATGATGTGGCTAAAGTTAACACTTCCTGGGTCAAACTGCGCAGTACGATGCGCAGTGGATGGGCTTGAAATGAGCAAGAATCAGCGTTGATGAAAAATCGCTTGAACGCTCTCTCGCAGTAGCCGTGTTTTGTAACAGCGTTTTGATTTGTGATTCATGTTTGTGATTCTAGCTTCAAAAAAAAAACCGCTTGAACGCACCCTTAGTGAAACAACACTGCATAACTGATAGATTGCGTGGTAAAAACCATCCCTCCCACCCTCCTCCTCCTTCCCAACCATCCTTAACCCCACTCAGAACTCCAAATTCTGCACCCCTTCACACTTCCTCTCGCCCCCTCTGTGTGTCAATGTTGTGGTCGTTTGTTCTTCTAATAAATGTATTTAAGTCAAACACCACTGCATAGATGTCAACGTTTAAAAAATTGATTTCTTTCCGTAAAAGCTTTTCATAAATTGAACCAGACATGCCACTGCTAGACAGACAGCAACATCAGCAACTTTTCTGAAGGCTCTCGAGCTCAGAACGTCCCTATTTTGTTACACACTCGGTGATCAATCTGTTGTTAACTGCAAGGTGGATTATGTTAATGAAAACATACTTCATTATTAATTAGCCGTTATCATTTTTGTGAGGTTTTGTACTCGCCACTCCATTTTCTTGATGATCAACCATGCATGAAGTCTTTTGTCTTCTTTGTTCACTGCTAGGACAGACAGCGAATGCAAACGGATCCATGTAATAAATCATGGAAATGCAAGCATCACTGTACATAATACAGAGCTTAGTCATCCCCGAGTCATTTTCATCCATTGAGGAGTCATATTAAAGAGCAGAAAATGAACTGTTCAAAAGTATTATTTACATATCACAGTAACAGAAATATTTCCATATCAACCTCTTTGGATTTGAGGTATAGTTGTGCAAAGGACTTTTTGGTAGCCCTTTTTCATATTGTTCTAATTCACTCATGCGTGAAGTATGTATCATATGAGTGGTATCTAATGAAAGAAGAGGGTCGAAGCTTTACAAATATGTATCAGGTATTAATCACAATTGTGATTAAGATATAAATAAACATCGATACATCTCGGTTTCGTTTTTCTGGGACACAATGTATAAGCACAGATCTTACATTTCGTCAGTCGACTTCATCCCAAACTCTGGTTTTCAAGCACTTATATTCAGTCAAGTTGACGAAAATTCCCAGGGACCTGCACGGAAGCGCAGTGAGAAGCAAGTACAATGTAACAAGACATAGCCATGGCACAATGTGGTATAGCGCCATCTCGTGCTGTGCCGTCTTGTACTTGTCAGCTAACGGGAGCACTAATCTCTACTTAGTGTAGAGATCAGTGAACGGGAGTCATCGCACTCGAAATACCTGCAGAATCATTGAAGAACTTCCTTAATCTTTGCCAAACGAACTTCAAACACGATTGTAAAGAGTAGACTAAATGGAAATCCCTTCAAAGGTATTTTTATTTGTGCCACATCCCATTGAAATCACGTTCGAATGTAAGTTTATGTTAATGCAATGTTTACACAGTGAGGTGGTATGAAATTTATTTTTTTTTTTAACACGCTATTAATCAATATTTTGGGGCAGAGTGAAAAAGTAGGGAGAAGGTGGGGAGGGGGAATCCATTATCTGGACAAAGTTAAACCGTTCTCGTGAGAACCACACGAAATGAATGGAACACAAGTGCAATTCTTGAAAAGCGACCCGGTGGGAGTATGATCGTTACCTGCTTCGAACAAGCAACGGTTACAGTGTTATGATAGATTGAGGGATTTGACAGACCATTTAATATTTATTTTCTTGACCGGTGTTTCCCCATAAAAACCCCTTGCCTTACTTCACGTTGTGGCCTGGAAGAATTGTCATGATCTTGTTGAAACCGACGAGTCAATTCGAATGGCTTGCGCAAACCATTCACCCCTATATTGAAATTCACTTCAAAGAACAAAGTTACATCTCTCATTATTGATAGAAGGCATTTATGCCAATCCCGGGTATTTCATTTCTACTGATTTGTTTGCCCCGGAACAATTCAGTTTGCTCCGGAACAATAATTCAGTATATCAGTGACCATATAGGCAGTGCCCTTGGTCTCAAGGAACTTGTTATTAACCTCTTGACTACGGAAAAAGGATGGCCCCCGTATTGAGTCTATGAAAATTTGAGAATA
This sequence comes from Echinometra lucunter, assembly GCA_029962745.1. Classification (NCBI taxonomy): domain Eukaryota; kingdom Metazoa; phylum Echinodermata; class Echinoidea; order Camarodonta; family Echinometridae; genus Echinometra; species Echinometra lucunter. Next base: position 12,393,836 of record CM057171.1, read on the forward strand.
TTTGGTCAACGGGTTACAATTGTGCATGAACTTGCACTCCTCGGTACGATATAATCGGAGTCATGATCCATACAGGGAAGTCGCACCGGTCCCCTTTTCATACTCAACACTCGATAGGAGTAGGCCTAGTCGCACAGTTCGGCAAAAAACTGTCCATTGGCGGTGTCTCGTTGAGGACTGGATTCCGGGGTTTGTTCGTGGGTAACCCCAGACTATGCGAGTTCTCGATAAATATACATTGGTCGTGTACTGTAGCTTTTTCTGCGTTGTTCAGTAAATTTTATAGGTACAGCTATACAACTTTGTCATGGAAAGTTCAATATTTATGAATAGCTGGAATACTCTTCGCTGACAAGAAGTGACGAACCTGAATTTCTGAATGTTCACCAGTTATACGCCCTAATATTTTTTTACTTTTAGATTCATGTTCGGTAAGGGTCGTGAAGGTCGAATAAAAGCCTTTTTATTATAAGAAATCATTTAAAAAGAAGATTTTGACTTCGTCTGCAGAGTAATTACAAAATGAATTTAGTCGCATTTGGGCCTTTTTTCCTTCATAGATTTTGCTCCGGTGTAGGAAAAAGGGTTGCTTTCAAGTATTTCGCCATATTCTTCCTTTTTTGCATGGATTCGTAAGCTATTTCGGCCTTTTAAAATTTGGCAGGCCCCTCCCTGAAAGTAGGTCGGGTCTGGTAAGCCAAGACTATCTGTCCCAGTCCTAAAGCTGCGCCTCCCCCCCCCCCCCCCCCCCGAGACCAGGCCGCCAGTAACCTTCGGTTCTATTTTCCAGTGTGTAGTATGGTTTGATTGACAATCCATTTTAGAACCATATGTCATGGCTGTTTTCCCTCTACGCCCCGTAATATGTAGTTTTACTACGTCCTCCAGCTGTTTTTTAGTTGTAAACGCTATCTCATGCATATTCATTTCTATTGTTGGCTGTGCGAACCAGCAGACCGTACGAATGCAGAAGGTACGCTGCCGGAGGATATAGGCCCGCCCCCTGACCAATCAGGACCAATCAGGACGCCGTGATGGCACAGTCACGCACTGTCCGACTGATAAACACAACACATTGTAAACTGATTGCCCTCTCTCTCTCTCTTGATATGTTTAGGTTTTCGAAGTAAAGGCTTTACTACGATCGTGACTTGCATCGTGAGCGCAGGGCAAGGAGCAGAGCCATTTCCACGTAATACTGGAACGTCCTTTGCCCTACATCCAGTCACCTTATTACCTGTTCCTCCACTTTTCTCTCTGCAAGCTGCTAGTATGTCTGCTGTTGAAGTTGAGAGACCAGTACTTGGCACACGGAGGAGAATTTTGACCGGTTGTAAGCATGCCTAAATCGAAAGCTTGTCGCAAGCTTGTTTTTGGAGAACCTTCTCCTGAGCAGAATGATCGGGAGGGGGATGCTGCAGAAGATTCCTCTATGGAGAATTTCATTCAAGAACATCTCCAAAGACAGAACGAGAGATGGGGATTCAACTTTCAAGCTGGACAACCTCTTACAAATGGCCGATTGGAGTGGGTAGAAGAATCTGAGGAAAGGGTACCTCCTTTCTACAGAGAAACTTGTCTGAGGAGTCCTCCTCGAAGAAACCTCCGGGCCGTTCGTCGGAACATCATGTCAGCGAGAGCAAGTGAATCCACTGAACAATATCTTTCAGCCGATAATGGAACTCTAGCCTCTGGACAGGTGGATAGTGATAGGGTAATGCCGGGGAACAATCCGCCAGAACCCCTGGTATCAGATCGGTGTGAAACCGAAACAGCATCTGTCGCTGTTTCTACATCGTCAGCCCACCATCAAAAACATGAAACCTCGAAGGATAATAACCGTGAATGCAATAGTTCTGAGGCCCATAATAATGGATTATTACATGCTTCCAGACCTTCAACATCTCAGGCCAGGAGGACGCAATCACAAATAGATGGTAAGTATGAACATTTTAATTTTCCTCCACTGTTTTTATTTTTCATTCCCTGGCGCTGTGCAATTATATTGGTTGTCTCATCCATTCTTCATCACTTTTCTACTAATATGAGTACATGTGACTCTGCTTTGACATTTCATTACTTAGCGCTTCACTTGAACCAAGTTACTATTTTTACCTCTATTTTATTTGCGCTAGATTTGCCTTTGGAGTTGTATCCGCGAAAAAGTGCCAAGATGCTCACTTTTGGGGGCAACGCCTGTTTTTTTCTTCACTTGGCCTGGCCCTAGTGCTTTTGCGAGTACACACGCTTATACACCACCAGTGCCGGTGGGAAGAGATCTCGCTCTCTCGTGGTAAACAAGTCAAGTCACGTTCCAACGAGCAGTGAGTGGCTAGAAGAGAGGAAAAAATGACAAGAAGGAAAATAACAAAGACGTGTTCAGACTCGTTATGCGGAATGGGTCCAAAATAGTAACTCGTAGTGTGCGGACAGAAGGTTCAAAGAAAGGACAGACTATCTTCTCCATTGCTGCTGCTGCATTGTGTAAACACTTTTCATGTTCCGACTTGTCCGGGATCTGTGGTGCGATATCCTGGTATACCAGTGGTTCCCTCATTGGTGTGGTTCATTGGTTGTTTTCCCCTCAAAATAAATCGCCCCATTTTTATTTTAAAATAAATTCGACTCTAAAGCGTTCTTGAACTACGGATTTGCCAACACCTCCTATGTTTATTACTAGTATTGCGTAAATCGAGGAATATAACCACCCCTCAACATTAGGTAACAGTTTGTTTATTTGGCAAAGACAATGTGGATATATTGTTCAACACGCGATTCGTACAAATTTTTTTTTTTTTAAACCCCGCATGATTCTGCGTCTTGTATGAAAAGCACTTGATATAACTGTAGATTCACTCTTAGGCCAAATAAAGAAAATTCCTAGTTTCTCGTCCTCTCTTCCTTTTTTTCGGTTGCCTCTTTTATTCATATATATATATATATATATATATATATATATATATAATATGTTTTAATGAGAATATGATGGCATCTAGACAATGAGATAACTTTAAAAAAAATTTAATAGAATGTAATTTCTTTTTGTTTTGAGCCTTTGAAGTACATGTAAAATTGAACTTAAATTAGTACAAAAAGATGTGTTGAAATTGACCCAGTAGCATATTTCCATATCCAAAAAAAAAAAAAAAAAAAAAAAATCAAATATTAGATAAAATGGTACCCCCACCTCCTTGTTTTAGAAATCTCCAGACGAGAAACTAGGAACCAATTTTTATTTGGCCTTAAAGTATTGTGAAAAGGGACATTACGTATTTTGAAAAAAAAAAATCGTAAACTCCTTTTGCTTCAATTGACAGTTCGCTACTCAGTTTACAAATCCCTTCCATAAATAATTTGCATTTTAATGCTCAAGGTTTTCTCCTCTTTGAGGCCCTTGTTGTTAGTCCAGTTGGCACTTCCTTCTCAAATCGTTCTTCGATTAGCTGACCATCATCAAGCAGGAAGCCGTTTCTTAGGCTTAAAAGCGGATTTCCCAAGACTTAGTGGCTTGCCTTGGCAAAGGGAAATGACACGTCTTGGTCCACTTCGTGCTATATCCTATGACGCGTTATGACTTCTCAGAAAATCCCTGTTAATGAACAACATCCCTCGGTATGGATTTGGCGAGCATAGGTTATTATCGATGCATTCATAAGTAATGAGTATCTCATTAACACGGGTATTTCCCAGTATATTCATGTATTTCCTCTTCTGCCATGGGGTCATTGTTCTTCGAAAAACTTCCTTATTGAAAAGAAGAATAGTTCATACCAAAACCATGTGAATCCGATAATTGCGTGTTTATTTGAAAGAGCGGTAAACGGAGCTTTGGAACATGAAATTAGCATTAAAGGTGGTAGGAAGGTCTGTGTCGCGATCAAGTATTGGCACAATTATAACTAGTAGGGGAAGTTTTGTTCAGACATATTTTAATTACAGGTTTATAACAAGATGTTCTTGCTCCTTGGAGACCCTATACTTGCCTTCTGTAGTTGCAGCGGGTTAGCCGACTGACCAGCTAGCTCGATTTATTATTGATCAGTTGTCTCTACACCTCTTACCAGAATTCAGCCCTCTGTTATTGTTGGCCGCTTCTGTTGCCGCGTCAAAGCCATATAACGCTAAACAATAGATTCTCATCTCTCGCACACACAGGTACAGCAGATCCGAAAGAGTGTTGGGGTCTCTCTGACCTGCCAATCATTAGCGCACACGCCTAGATCGAAAAACAATACGTGGCTTTTGTTTATGTGGGCCTACCTGTAAATAGTCTTTGAAAACCAGGCGTCTTTAAGCGCTGGTGATACAGGATGACCAGTTCGCATAATTCCAAAAATTTTGACACAATAAGGAATTGAGATTATTTTTAAGTCCCTTTTTTTCTCAGTAAAAAGCAGATTGTATTCTACCTTAGTATGAATAGCATATTTTTAAAACTTCGGTCTAGAATTTACACACCAGATTGCGATGATTTTCTGATGCAACGAGCATAAACTCGATTTAGCCTTCTGAAGTTCAGTGTTAACTAAACTGTTCGTGACGCGTCATACCTGTTCCACGATTCATGCTACCCTGGGAAACCGCTTCAAAGTGAACTGGTAACTAACTGACGAAAGCTTGGGGATTTCAAGTGTGATGTTGTTTTACGGTATAAAAATGTGTTTGGAAAGTAGGTCACCGATTATTGGTCGTAGTGAAACCGATACAGTTTCCATTGTGAGTAGTGGGTTTTTCCAAGGTATTAGATTCAATGTCATGTGGCCATTAATCATGCATATGCTGGAAAAAAGTAAACATCGTCGCTTCATTCTGTTCAGATGGAGCAGAGGAAGTTAACGTTTTCAGACTGCACGAATCGCGTTAGATTTCCCTAATACACGGACGTCCATGCAAAAAGCCCCCATATCTGAAAGCAGATAAAATTATGGTCACATAAATTGTGAAAGGGGTAGTCCTAATTGAATTATTGTTAAACTGAAGTTGGGGAGAAGTCTTTGTTTTAGTGGAGCTCATCATTAGTAATCAAGTGTTTGTAGGCACCATGCCCCTAAACCACACTTCAGAGAGGATTTATTTCTCACTGATTATTTTGTGATGACCTTTGCGCCTTCAATTTGAGCTCCTGTTTTGGGACGAGGCCATGCATAAGTTTAGATGAAGTAAAGTACGAAGTAAATACTACACTCGGTACAGGTGATTGACGGGTGCCTTTATTTGAACACGGTTGCCTAGTTACGGCTTAACTGTTGCTAATACCACCGATTCTGCCTAGTTAGGTAAAGTACATTTACCCCAACAGTTAGTAGAATGTTTGTTCTGTTGCTCAACTTTACACGAGGAATACTGTACCAGCCACCCCATGAAAACAAGCGGTTCGAAGTGTTGGTACGATCCCGATACGAAGTGCATTTTGCCATACTTGGCAATTATGCTAAAATTTGTATAACCATGCATAATTCAACCATACGCCTATATCTCACTTTCGACTCGTTGCTGCCTTTTCATAAAAAATACCACGCAGTGATTGTGCTTATCGAATAAAAAAACAAAATAATCAGAACTTGTGATTGGTAGACTACCTGCTTTACTCACTTGCAGTCGGCCACGATACCCCGGCCCAGATAGCAAGCAATGGTCACGTTCGAAAAGAGAATGGTGTTTATTTTTATTTCATTGATCGTGAATCAATGGTAAGAGGTGGACATTGGAAAGACCACTGCGAAGGACGCTGGTGAAGGTCCTCGCGTGGGCCACAGTTGTCCAAATAATCACAAGAACTTTAGATGCGTGGTGTCCATTTTCTATTCCCCTTTGTTCAGGCTGACATTGGTGACCAGTGATGCAGACACAAGAATAGGTATCACACGATTCACGACTCGGGCGTTGCGAACTCAGCGGCCTTTGTCATGCAAAGAATACATTCGTACGGAGGCAACAAGTGCCTCGAGTCTCGATGGCTGACAGGCGCTGGGAAAGAATCGCTTGATGATCTGTTGGGATTGTCCGTGTAAGAAAAATCACTTCATTTGTGTCCAAGGCAACAAAAGCCCGTGCCAGATTGCCAAGACAAAGGGGACGCGAAGAAGACCCTTGACATTTGTAGTCGTGGGAATTTTTTAATTTTAAATCTCGGATAATGTGCGTGTGTTTGTAACGCCCGATGTTGTTGGCTCAGGCCTGTGCAGTTGTGTAAATATGATGCCTTTGTCTTTCCATCTTCGTTTTCTCTGTGATTTCTGATTGTAGGATAGGGTCCAATTCGCGTAGGGGTTTTCCTCTATAATCTTTCATATTCGCAAAAAAGTATCTTCACATGTTACATGTAGATATACACTGTGTGCCACATCTGCATTATCTATACCTATAATCAGGGCTAGAGTACTCGTTGAAAATCTTTAAATTGGAACAATAAACATTCAGGATTTAAGCCATAATGTGCTATGTCTTGGCACTGAACCCTATTTCTTATTTGGAATGACGACCATAAATGGCCACAAACGGATAAGGGTTGCTGCTTTTGACCTACAATTATTCATCAATAAATTCGACGTCACTCTGTAGGGTAAATGGTTGCATATCCAAGCGGCATCACACTTGATTTGTTTTCATTAGCTATAAGAGAATCAAAATCAATTGTTTTGTCTTGCATGGTTAATTTGGCCTTTGTTTTGATCCCTGGGTGAGCTGGGCCTAAGAAGCAAAATCTGGCCAATGTCCAAGTATCGAAAGGTTGAACTTTCTGCTCTGGGAAAGAAAGTTTATTCTAGGCACGTAGGTACTAGTCGTGTTTCATTTCAAGCCTTGTTGTGATTCCACTGTTAATTTAGCCATGTCATTCGACAATGTGGCTATAATGATCAGGCCCTGAATTCAGCAGATAATAATAAGATATATCAATCCAGACCTCGGACCGATCCAGCTATATGATAAGCCCGAAGGGAAGGAGTAGCTGCTGTTCCTTCGTGTCGGGCCTACATGTACAATCATAATTTTTTTGTAAACCTACATGTTATGCTGTCTAAAATTCAGCTACATGTACATGTAGGTCTTTGTGTAACCTATAATAGGGTTCAAAATGAGCTCATGGAGGGGTAAGGAAGAGAACTGCGAGGATTGTTAGGGGTAGGGCTGGTTTCAAGAATCTAAATGACTGTCACTGCGTGGATGGTATTCTTCACTAAGCTAGTCCCTGCATAATTTTCTCCTCATTTGTTGGATTTATTGTCCGTCAAAATCGAGTAGTTTCTGGACTGAACAGTCTACTAGTTTGAATAGACGGAAACGATTTCACCTTTTACACAGAGACCTCGCCTTTTTAATCATTAAACTCTTGTTCACTCTCAACCCATTGTTCTGTTGAGTTGGTTGTCTTCCTCTCTGCAATGAAGCGTTTCAATCACTCAGTGTTTCAGTTGGCCTATCGATTTTTATACGGTTTCTGCATTAATATCTCATTTAGCCCCGGGAATCGTCTAGTTCCTGAACTGCAAACTTTAAAGAGGCTTCAACCGGAAACATGACTATACGTTTGGTTCGAAGCTCGAACGGCCGGTCGGATAGGCGATTTGTTTCGGGCAGGCGATGGGATCCTTTGGAACCAAACGCCTGAATTATTTCACCCGCCGATTGGATCCGCCTCGGTCCAGTCGATGCGATAGTCATAGCCATTTCATCCTACTCAAATTCTCTGCAAAGTACATGCTTACCTTGCATACCTAACAGTTAATTAACCCGTCTACACGTCTTGTAGGCCCCTACATTGAATTTGCAGCCAATCAAAAATGAGTTTTCCTAAAGTTAAGGGGCCGTTAATCGTATACATAGTGTAGGCCTATGGTACTGTAGAGTCAGCTGTGTGTACGATAATTTTCTTTTAAAAAACGACAATTTTGACTCTTTAGTACGAAAATACAGCATTTTAAACCGGGAAACGCTGATCCGGGGAACGAATCGACTAGTCGTTTCGTTCCTCAGGAACCCGGAATAAATCAACTATGACACCGGCGAGACGATTGTTAGTCATTCTGATGACGGACAACAGACAGGCCTATAACGTGATAATTTAGCGAGGATGAAAAGGCTCAGTAAACATGCGGAGTTTTGCGGACAGTCATTCCAATTTCCCACTTATCCACGTAAATACTGTTTCTTCAAGTCAAACATATTTTTTATAGTAAATATGTGAAAAGTTGGACGAATATCAAACATATATCAAAAAGTCAATTTATGCTGGTATTTAGTATTTACAACTTCAATCCACCGATGGACCAGATCTAACTCAAGCCAAATTTTGACAGGAGTGTATGAATGCCCTGTGAATGCACTTCTACGCCCCATTACGTCGCTAAGTACATTCATAACGGGACCTCATTCAGGTGCTAGTGTGCATGCAGTTACTCATGAATAGCCGTAAATCAATATGGTTTTAGGCGGAACATTGCCCGTCCGTTCTTAGGCGGAACATTGCCCGTCCGTTCTTTAATTGCAGAGCGAATACATGTCCCTCAATCCCACTAACAAGACAAACAGCAAACCGAGAAACAGACCGAACAATCGATTATATTATCTCAATTCAATTGAAAATGATCTGTATCGGTGTATAGTCGATTTGCCTGTGTGACTGAGGCAGGACGGCAGTTATAATCATGAATTGACAAGTTTCTCTGCACCTGTAGAATGAAGATTTGCGTTTAGGATTATCTACAGGTGGGACCATCCGAACTTTTAGTGTCACCATTCCATTGACGGGTTCCCACTCGCCAGTCCTCAAGCACTTGATGATAGGCTAATAGAATCAGATCACGCCAACGTTTTGGTCCCTTCTTCACCCGCCCCGCGCTTGATCAAATAAATGTCCCTTCTTTCATGTCTTTTCAAAACTCCAGAGGTGTGAGATTTATCGATGAAATGTCAAATGCGACTCGTCGCAGTCTTGATGCTTTTTGTCGAACCATTCACCCTGTCACCCTCCTGTACCCCTAGTATCCTGTGGTGTATGTCGTGAAGTGTGGCCGTGCGGGCATCCTGCCTGTCAAGCTCGCATGACATGACGTCTCACATGTCATATGTTTGTTTAGAAATGCTCAGAAGTATGTGTGACCTGACAAGAACTTTACAGTTATATTCGTTGTGACCCCCCCCCCCCCCCCCAAAAAAAAAAAAAATGTAGAAAATTATTTGTAAGGCGCTAATTATTGCATTTGTTAGGAACGCGTTGCAATGTCCATGATATTTTCTAGTCCTTGCTAATCGTAATCTTCAACTCTTTATCTGAATTCTTTTCGTAGCCTTCTTTGTCTTCGAATATGAAATGTAGAAAATTATTTGTAAGGCGCCAATTATTGCATTTGTTAGGAACGCATTGTCATGTCCATGATATTTTTTAGTCCATGATATTTTCTAGTCCTTGCTAATAACTTTGTATATCCATGTGCAATTCAGTATATGTAACTGCGATGCATGATCTAATAAATACCATACCAAATTGTTTTCTCGATCAATTCCACGAAGTTATTCATGTATTCAAACCTCTTGCTGATTACTTATGGCTGACAATTCGTCAAACAAGGCAGTAGCGTAAGGCTGGTTTTTAACAACGCTCTCGTATTCTCTTTTTACCATAGACTTCTTCAGCCAACGGAAAAGACGGAGAAGTTCATCAGAGGACTCAAGTGCAAAAAAACGGGCAAAGTCACTACCGGACCTAAGCGATAGACCACGCTCCGCCCCAGCTGCCGTGGCCACGTCATAGTAACGATAACCTGTCTTCTGCAAATGGTATGTGTGTTGATATAGAACGTTCACCTCCAACATCTCGTAAAAAATATAGGATCCAGTTTTCTCTTAACTGACATAGCTCTAACCGTTCTAGGAAGGAAACTGATGGAAATTCTTGGAAAAAAACAAACCCAAAACAGTGCTCCAGCATTTCATTAAAGAGAGAATTGTTGCCAATGGAATATATTACTCATTGATTAGCAACACGCGGTTTATTAAGTGCACATTTTCTTCAAGAGTTAATTAAGAATGATATAATCAGTAAAAACACATTTGTTGTGCACATGTGAAAGAAAGTAGACGAAAGTCCGGTGCTTTCTACGTGTAGGCCTGGTTAATGGGCTCGCTGATTTCCTCTTTGAATTGCCTGGTTTGGGGTAGGGGTTTCGGGGTAATCTCTCAGCGAATGGCGCCATAACGACTCCTTCTAAAACGGCATACTTGCTGCACGTAAAGGGTTTGCCTAGTACTTTGAAAAAAAAAAGAAAAGAAAAATTTACCTGGGGAAAATACCCCTTGTGTTAATATATATTGCGCAATCCCTCTTGAGTACACAGGGCAAGGTATCATGAATAAAAGGAAATGGAGCGCGAGGTACTTTTCCCCGATTAAAATATGAAAAGATTTTAGTGACAGGTCATGTAGGAATGAGATTTGCGATAGCATTTATTTTTCTCCTTCGTTCCCCCAAGGTGAAAATCCTGAACTTCACCCCGGCCTCGTTTATCAAGGGAAATGTTTCTGTGATCGAGTTAGAAGTGTAGTCTGGTTCTAGGGATTGCTTTATGCATACAACCTGCCCTGTCATGTACATGTAGGTTTAAACAGGGTTAATATTGACAGTTCACGTCCAGAGCCAAACTGAAGCCCAAAATTATTCGAGTCCGAAATATATCGTTGCTGCGTCGATTTGGTTACCCCGTTACTGTCGTTGGTATTATATCTCTGAAATCGTGAAACTGCAAGATAGATCAGGGGGAAAAAAGTACAGTCTTAATGAAAAGAAGTCCGTTCAATTTTTAGAGTAGGGGCTCTTCATTTGGTATGAAAGGTCATTTTAAAGCCAAATTGAAGAACTTCTGAAGGAATTAAGTGGTTGATCCTCTATGTATTTTGTAATCAAATATTAGAATCAAATACTTCTCCCGATGAATCTTACGGAAAAGACAATTCCCGAAAACTTCGGTCTTATGGTTCACGTGCGAGTGAAGTTTCTTAATGAAGAACTGGGTAAAAAGTCAGGATGGTAATCGATATCAATGACATACGATTGTTTGATCTAAGCAGGGAGGTCACTTCCAGTAGAATTAGAAGGTCTATGATCTGAACCAGCTGATAATCACTTTTGTCAGATGAGCAGAACAGCCATTTAAAAGCGCTTGTTCCAGCAGTCATTACCTTCGGGTTTTTTTTTCCTAACTACTGAAAAGGTTTAGATTTTATTTCAGTCATTTGCTGGCGAATCTGTTGACATTTTGCAGAAAGCTTCGTTTGAGGTGAAAGAGCTTTGAAAATACCGAACAACGTTGAAGTCCTTTTGTAATTCTTATTCTGAATTTCTGATGAATACAACCTACCTACAATAGCTTTCAGGCTGAATAGTGGTGAGGAAGGAAAAAAAAAGACGCACTTCTTGTCAAACAAACCTGGCAGATAATTCCCATTGGCCCTTTTCTAACGACAGGTCTTTATATGACCGAAGTTTTCTGCCAAATAAAATGGGCAATGCATGACCGCATAAAGGGCGCAAAGAGGATTAGAAAGCAATGTTAAACACTTTTCGTGGCCAGATTTAAGCCGATAATTCCCTGGAAAAGCTGGAAAATTCCACTCCTTGTTGGCTTGGGGATTGTTTACGACGCTTGGTAGGGGACAGCATGCAGTAAATTATAGCTGAAAAAATGAAATAACGAGGCTTGTATACTTGCTTTCGTTACGCCGTTAATTTATATCAGATAATGGAGGAATTACAAATGCGTAATTTGACTAAAATTGGGATGGATTCTATACTTCGTTATAAATGAGACTAAGTCTAATTTTATCAGATGAATTGTGACACGAATACGTCTATTTAAAAAGGAAGAAAACCTCACATGGACTGAGTGATATTTATCTCCACCGAACCTAGGGAATATTTGGAAAATAAAACTCAAGCTGTGCTGTATGCAAGATCAAGTTCCTCAAGTTGAAGAAAAAATCGTGCACCCGAGCTGAGTGGAGTTTTGAAACACTTGTAGAAAGCGCCGAGCAAACGCTAGGCAATTTAAATGGACATCTAGAGTTTGTTAAAAGTCAGATTTCAGAAAAACAAAACAGGTTTAACCGGTAGCTCCATGCTGCAAACTACAAAGTAGAAGTGCAGATCTAGTTAGTTTACGTCTAAAAAACCTTGTCGACCTCTTTTGTGCGAGTAGGCCTATAATATTTCCAGTCCAGTACCTTTTTTTATCAGTATCCCCTTGAACTGGTCAACATTTCTGTTGATTCAAAGATGGAAAGAGTAGATTATTTACACTTTAATCCAGTAATCATCCCTTTTTTCGAACAGCCGAGGTTAAAGACTCAAAGTTAATAGCTGTACGAGGATGTCACTGTGATGTGATGGGTGGGATAAGGCCTTACCTGGAAAACTAGGAATAGGCCTACGAGTATTTAAGTTGTTTTTCACTGAACATTGTGGATCGGGATAAACATTACTATATTAATGCACTGGCAGTTTCAGTCGTTAGTCATACATGTATTTATTATAATTAGTAAAGATTGTGTATGAGAAAGAAAAACATGCTATGACAAACAAGATTGAAGTAGAATCGAAAAGACAAATAAGTTATTATGATACGAAGATGGGTTTTTAATCTTTTGTTGTCCATTGTCCATGCAAGATTATAATTGAACACAGCACTTGACTAAATCTTCCTTTCCATCTCTCCCTTTTTATCCTTCATGCAGAGATTCATCAAAACGTACAGGGTCATCAACGTAAGGCTCACTATAAATTCAGCTTGTTTACTCGTACGCCATGTCTCTGACTAGTCTTCTCATCAGCGGCTCAGCCTCTTTCAAACCACCAGCTGTGCCCCAAACAGCGAGAGCAGTTCCCCATCCAATGCACCAGCATCCCGGAGGACGTAAAGACCTCATCATAAAACGTGTCCTGTGAAGTTCGATGGGAGAAGCTAATGGATTTGGCTACCTAGATATCTAGGGTCTGGTTAGCTACTACTTGTAGTCTAAGGCTCAAAAAGCCTGGCTTTACGCCAGATAAAAAGAAACTAAAAACTGCACAGCTGAATAACAATGCTAGATTTGGCAGCCTGCCATTGTACAGTATTTTATGTGTATATGTGTGTGGGAGCCGATTACCTGCCTAGTCTCAGTCTGCCAGGCAGACACAAGTTTGACATTTAATGACAAATAAGATCTGGAAACATATCAAGCTCGTTCCTAACTTCACTGTAGTTATAACTTATGTAGGAGCAGTTACAGATAGCCTCTGCAATGGTTTTGGCTACATGATGAGAATTTAACGCTTGTGTTGTGCATTATGATTGATAAATTGTTTTAGCTTTCAGACTATCAAAGCCCGCCAAAATGGTTGTCATGTGATTGTGACGCATACGCCCATCGCGAGGTCTAAGAGGTCTAAAGGTCAAAGCGAAAAACCTGACAAACAACTTGTTCTGCATCCCTGGATAACGGTCCCAGGGCAGCATTATATTCGTAAAAATACTACAATCGTGAAAAATAACCGTTCGTGAATTTAAGGCAATATATGAACTGAATTCAGATTTGATAATATAATTGACTCACATTCTGAGTTCTGACCCTAGATTATTTACTCTTTCAGATTTTCTTTTGAATACCAAATCCTATCTCAGACCTTGCGTCGTTAGATCTTTACTTGCTGCTGTCCCGATTTTCTTCCTTTTTCATCTCACTTTAAATCTCGGAATCCATTAAAAGCATCAAACAACTCATTACACTTTTTTTCTTATTGAGAAAACTCATTCTAAAAGAGAGGAGGTCTACAGTCGTTGCGAAGGCTATCCCTGTCTCGTTGAAAATCAATTGTATACTTCTGAAATTTCATACGGAAAACAATTACCTGGAGAGAATTAAGTAAAGAAAAAAAAATGTGTGGCCTTTTCTGTGGAACACTCATTTTTCCTTTCATCATTACATCCTCATTAACCCTCGATCCATGTGGAGATGTAGTATTGATGAACCAGTGTCTTCTGAAAGGAAAGAACTTTTCTTCTTTAGACAACAATGGAGAGAAATTTCTCATTCCTTTGCAAATTCTTTTAAGTTTTAAGTTCCTTACTACCTGTAATTGTTGCTAGGTCAGAATTCACGTGTAAACCTTTTTAAGGTTACTTGTATATATGCCAGATTTCATACAAAGTTTGTATATTATATTTTATCTTATTTATTTACTTACATCGCAATTCACGTTTTCCTAACATTCCATTATGTTGACACCAAGAAGTCGGAAGTGAAAATAACGGTTATGAAGACGAGAGGGAACGGCAGGCCTAATTAGAAAGCAATATAGTCATTAAAATGTTAGCAGTAGGGACAAATTACTCTTTTTCCTCCACATTAGTTCGTAAGTCGCAGACAACCAAATTGTATGTACATAAATTACTGATTGGAGAAAGAGAAGTATGGTGTTCTTGACTGGAAATAATGTCCAGAAAGAACTATCACCCTTAACTTCTGAAGTCACTGATTCACTCAAATTGCAAAGTAATCCACTTTGATAACGGACTTATTTTTTGAAGTACGTGATTTAGAAATGATTTGTTACCAAAAGTCGACGAAATGAGATTTAAAAATTTTTAGTTTTCGGTATGATCCAGTTGTTTGGTGATGGTATTTCAGGTGATACATGTACAAGACCCGAGTTGTCACAAACAACGCTAAACTGGACAAGTCCATGTTTGTATTTGGTCACTTTGTGCCTTTGTGGCCCATACATGTACATTGACAATTATATCAAAAGTATCATCAGAGTTCTAGCAGGGCCTGCAACTGCAAATATATGTGCCGTCTCTTGCATAAAAAGTTGCGATCCATGCAAGTAAAAAAACTAAATGCAACTTGATTTTCAACCAATCAGGATAGAGTATTTGGGATCTGGGTTTAATTTTGTTAATTGCAACTTTTTATACAAGAGGGCCCAGATATCTTGTAAGTGGTCCGTAACATAAGTGTACGGGACAATATAGTATAGGCTTGCCCGAATGTGGGTGTAAAACGTTTATCAGAAAGATCTGTCCAAGCAGATAAAGATATATTGCAATTATTGTGAGACTAAGACCATCTGTGCAATATGGACTGAGTCTTTAATTTGGATTTTCAGAGAATTACAAGAACTGCAGGGACATGTTGATTTTGCTTTTCTTTCTCTCGAAGTTTGTTGTTTGTCTCACACAAATATTTATATTCGAAATTAAAGAGAAATTTTTTATGAATTCCAGATGGTGCAGACAATTTTCTAAAATAGAAAAATATTTCAGTGGATTATTCATTGAATAAAACCCTTTTTGCAATAGTGTGATATCATGAATTATGATTTTATGAAAAATGACGAGGATTCATTTCAATCTTCAGAAAAAAAGTCTTTCGTGTTAAACCATCAATTTCCAATGTTTTTATTATTAAGTTGTTATAGGAGTTGTAGGGGACGGGTTGGGGTGTCCAGAAAGAAACAAACAACAATGTAACTTATTTCCAAATGTAAATGAAGAAAATCTTTACGAAAGAAACATGGGAATGTTTTCCTTTATCTGAAATATTGTTAAAATACGAAACCCAGAAAAGTCACGTCCATGTTTATCTCTACTTTAAAAGAATAATTGTAACCTCTAAACATGTCATGCGTAGGTGTGTTTTGTTTTCGAATTAAGCAGCCGGAAATATGTTTATGATAGAGAAGTAACATATTAATTAGAACATTACGACAAAATTAGTCATTTGTCATTCTCATAAAGATATCATGACTGTGTACATATGCTATGTATCTAATTTCAAAAAATGAAATATTAAAATAAAATTAGAAATGAGATATTTTGTTGTTGGTTCTTCTTTTCCCCGTAAAGTGTGCTTTTTATTTATGTAATTTTTTCTAAATTTTGTTTTATTTCAGTTATTTGTATTTTCCGAGAAAATTCATGAAGGGAATGATCATCTCCGAAGTACATCATGTATATTTTCATTACGTCCAAAGTACAGTACATGTTGACAACATCCATCTTCGGTTTATTCGAGGGATGATAAATGGTAGTGGTGGTGGTAATGATGGTGTGGTGATAATGATGGTGATGATAGTGGCAGTGATGAAGCTAATGTTGGTGGTGGTGATAATGATGGTGATGATGGTGGCAATGATGAAGCTAATGGTGATGGTGGTGGTGATAATGATGGTGATGATGGTGGCAATGATGAAGCTAATGGTGATGGTGGTGGTGATAATGATGGTGATGATGGTGGCAATGATGAAGCTAATGGTGATGGTGGTGGTGATAATGATGGTGATGATGGTGGCAATGATGAAGCTAATGGTGATGGTGGTGGTGATAATGATGGTGATGATGGTGGCAATGATGAAGCTAATGGTGATGGTGGTGGTGATAATGATGGTGATGATGGTGGCAATGATGAAGCTAATGGTGATGGTGGTGGTGATAATGATGGTGATGATGGTGGCAATGATGAAGCTAATGGTGATGGTGGTGGTGATAATGATGGTGATGATGGTGGCAATGATGAAGCTAATGGTGATGGTGGTGGTGATGATGGTGATGATGGTGGCAATGATGAAGCTAATGGTGATGGTGGTGGTGATAATGATGGTGATGATGGTGGCAATGATGAAGCTAATGGTGATGGTGGTGGTGATGATGGTGATGATGGTGGCAATGATGAAGCTAATGGTGATGGTGGTGGTGATAATGATGGTGATGATGGTGGCAATGATGAAGCTAATGGTGCTGATGGTGGTGATGATGCACCACCATCATCTCTGGTTATGACTTACTACCACTACTACTGCTACTACTTATGCTGCTACTTCTGTTACTATAGGGTGTGGTCATAGTTTACTACTGCTAGTCTGCTACTATACTACTACTTCTACTCATGGCCGTACGCAGCGGGAGGGGGGGGGGGACAGTTGCCCCCCCCCCGAAATTCTGAAAACATACATTTTTTTTTTTACTGAGAATTTTCACAAAATCCACGAAAGGTGTGCACCAAATCCTTCGATTTCACTTTTAAATGTGCAAAAGCGCCCTCATGACCAGCTTGGTTGTTTCGCTTTTGAGCTTTTGAGCTTCTTGAAAAAAAATTTACGCGTCTTGCTCCCCCACCCCCCCCCCCGCCCCCGAATAAATTTCTACGTACGGCCCTGCTTCTACTACTACTACTACTGCTGCTACTACTATACTACTGTGCGCCTGTGCACTCTTAAAACAAACCAGATAAAAAGGACTAGACGAATTTGTCAGATGGGATCAACTATTATTCTAGTCATTTTTGAATATTTTCTTGTTGTATTTTGACTGGAACACAGTCATTTCTGAGTAGAAATTGTAGTAAGATATATGACGAGACAAATATAGTTGCACCCAGCTGACCCTTATTCTAGTCATTTGAACTAGTTTGTTTTTAGAGTGTGATTAAGGTGTCTGTGAAGAAATAAGCGGAAACTAACTTGTAAACAACGGTGCACAATGAATAAAGTGTATTTACTACAGAAAAATGGATAGCAAACAAGGTATAGTAAGCAATAGAAGAAATGATGAGGAACAAACCAAAGTTAATTTAAAGAAAAAATAAAGTAACGATGAAAACAAAGCAAACATCTAACAAACAAGATGTAGGCCTAACCCACAAAATTACTGGTCCTTTAGGGATTATGAATCGGACTTTTAAAGGCTATATCGACATCGCATGATCAGAGACCTGCATGACAGTATGACGCTTTCCTAGCAACATTGTAAAACCGCCGCGTCGACTGTCTTCATCCATAATTATTAAACAACTTTTCAAATACCATCCTGGACTATCATTAGACAGGTCGATTTCGTTTTTTCTTATCCCAAGCATGCGGGGAAATACCCTTTGGTCCGTCTCGATTATCCTTGGCTTCAAATCAAACACGTCTGAACATGATGTAGCTTAAAAGGAATAATATACAATTGCTTTGTTTATCAATGCTGCAAGTTCAGACATGTTTGGTTTGTTTAAAATATGACTCCCTACGCAAGATAAAACTAACCTATGTAGACCAAAATTCAGGATAACTTTTTTGCAAACTTACACATTCTTCACCTTTTGCTATAACTGACACATTCTTCACCTTTTCCAAACTGACACATTCTTTTTTTTTTTTTTAATTGATCATGAACGCCCGCATATCCGCCTGCCCTGGCGCGCGCGCCACTTCCTGAAAATGAAATCGGGCTGAAAATCCCTGAAAATGACCCAAATGTTCCGTTCACATATTGTCGCCGGTATGGAAAATTTACCCCCTTAACGCGTTCGGCCACATTAATTGAGAGTCAGTGTTTTAGGACCCCTTATAGCTTAAGACGGAACGCGCGTTACGCGTTCCGCATGAAAAAAGAAAGACCCCTTTTTACGCGTTTTCTTGGACGCGCATGTGTACACCAATATATCTTCTGCGGTTTTCAAACATGATCAGCTAATATGCCTACCATCGAGTAATTAGTTTCCTGGACTTTATTACAAGGACTGACATGTGATGACTTGCTCCGTTACATTGATTAAAGACATTGGTTAACATTGTTACGATTTAAAAAAATCTTGTTTTGTTACTTGAAAATGGGATAAACATAAGGGTTATAGTGTAAAAATACCAGTCTGAAAGTTTCAAAGTATAATATCGACAGGAAGTATTTTAAATATCAAAAATGTGAACCAATGTTTGAAAAATATACGATGGTCGGTCGCACAGAATAGACATATGTCTTGTGGGTTGTGTAGGGGTCATCAAGCTTACCTCAGGCAAGAGTTTTTTTTTTTTTTTTTTTTTTTTTTTGGGGGGGGGGTGTTTTATTCTGGGGTTGTTTTCGGGGGGGGGGGGGTCATTATTTTAACAGCTTCTGCTGCTAATAATAATAATGATAATGAAGATAACATTGAGGATATTAGTTATAATAACGATGGAGTGGGGTATATATATACATACAGCAGACAAAAATGACATTAATAAATAGTGAAAGTAACGCTTAACAATGCTTATGCATGCATGCAGATCCTAATTACTAACAGATGAATAAAAAGTAGTTGTGATAGAAAATAATATTATTACTCTCCATGCGAATCTGAAGCTTTGCTCCACACATACATACAGAATTGTTTATTTCATACTTGCAATTTATTAATTTGATATACTGTTTATGAACTGACTTGATATACATAAATATGTTGTATAACTTTACACTGTTGATTCCATAATGATTTTGAAGTGTGAAATTTATTTGCTGCATTGTGGAAATAAATGAAATGATTACAATGATGATAACAACATTGTCACTAATAATAGTAAAAATAATTACTAACTTTTGTCACTATCATCACCATCATTATCATCATTAGTACATGTATTAGCATTAGCTTAGGTCCTGTTGGTTCACATGTCGGCGTGCCCCATCCCCCTTCCTATATAGGCGCTCTAGAATGCTGGAACGAAGTTACGATCATAACTGATGCGATCCAAGTTGAAAACACCCCCAGTTAGTGTGCCCCCCCCCCCCATTTCAAAAAGTTGGCCACGCTTGCTACGGATGGCTGCCCCCCCCCCTCACCCAATCAACAAAACAAAAGCAAAAAAAAAAAAAAAAAAAAAAGGGATCGACGCCCCTGTTTGGGGTGTTAAAAACTCTCCTTCTATTCTGGTCCAAACGGTGACAGCCCACTACACCGAAGGCCCGCGAGACCGAGGGCCCGCGAGACCGAAGGCCCGCGAGACCGAAGGCCCGCGAGGCCGAAGGACCGCGAGACCGACTTTTTTTTTTTTTGTATCCTATTTTCCTTCATCAGGTGCCGCGGTCGAGTGGTTTAAGGCGCCTTGTTGCAGCGGCGTAACAGGTGCCTGTTATCAGAGGGCGAGGGGGGCAGAGCCAAATATTTCCCCGTAACTCCGTCTAGAATTAGTGGCGTAGCTAGGATTTCAGTTTAGGGGGCGGTAGTGAGCACGGGAGGCGCGCTCCCAAGGGGGGTGCAGGGAGGGGGGAGTGTCCCCCGCGGAAGCTCCGACGTTCCTTTGAATCGTTCCTTGTCTGCTCCCGCTCATCTTAATACGTCCTCTGCCTGTTATCGGGGGGGGGGGGGAGTGGGTGGGGGCAGAGCCAAAAATGTCCCCGTAACTTGGTCCAGAATCAGTGGCTTTGCTAGGATTTGATTTTAGGGGGCGGTAGTGAGCACGCGAAACACTTGCGAAACACTTAATACTGAGCGCGCGAAAGGCGCTCCCTATAAGGGGAGTTTTCCCCCTCCCCCACTAAGCACGGAAGCTCCGACGTTTTCTTCGAATTGTTCCTTGTCTGCTCCTGCTCTTCTTACGTTCTCTGCCTGTTATCGGGGGGGGGGGGGCAGAACCTGTGTCTATCAGTGGGTGGGATGAGTGTGTGCGTTTATATGCCAAATAGGGTTAGAATATTTCTTTAAAAGAAGAAAAGCTTGATATTTGCAACACTGAGCCCTCGGATGCGGCACCACAGTATTTTGGTTCATCAGTTTATTAAGAATTATGTTCTAATTATTGTTGAAACATTTTTTGGTTTCACCACGGTTGTGTAGATTTCTTCAGAGACTTTGGCATGATTTCTTTAGACGATGAAGTGAGAGACGGGATGGGGTGTCCGATTTCGTAGTATCATAAAAAGCATTTTTGCAAACTATTCCAATTCTAATAAGTTAATACTGCGGCAGAAGCTGAAATTTTATCTCAGAAAATTGATATTAAAAAAGGAATCAATATTAATGAATAGCTGAATGAATGAATGAATGAATGGACGCATGAATGATGAATAAATAAATGAACATTTATATTTATTAATTGATTACACCCTCGTAGCAAAGGGGGCGGGGGCAGTCGCGCCCCCCCCAAAAAAAAAAAAAAAAAAAAAAAAAACCCCAACAAAAAAAAAAAAAAAAAGAAAGAAAAAAAAAGGGGGAAAACGTAAGAAGAGCAGAAGCAGACAAGGAACTATTCGAAGAAAACATCGGAGCTTCCGTGCTTCGCGGGGAGGGAGAAAACTCCCCTTATAGGGAGTGCATTTCGCGCGCTCAGTATTAAGTGTTTCGTAAGTGTTTTGCGTGCTCACTACCGCCCCCTAAAATGAAATCCTAGCAAAGCCACTGATTCTGGACTAAGTTACGGGGACATTTTTGGCTCTGCCCCACCCCACCCCCCCCCCCCCCCGATAACAGGCAGAGGACGTATTAAGATGAGCGGGAGCAGAAAAGGAACGATTCAAAGGAACGTCGGAGCTTCCGCGCTTCTCGCGGGGGACACTCCCCCTCCCTGCAACCCCCTTGGGAGCGCGCTTCCCGTGCTCACTACCGCCCCCTAAACTGAAATCCTAGCTACGCCACTAATTCTAGACGGAGTTACCGGGAAATATTTGGCTCGGCCCCCCTCCCCCTCTGATAGCAGGCACCTGTTACGCCGCTGCTACAAGGCGCCTTAAACCACTCGACCGCGGCACCTGATGAAGGAAAATAAGATACAAAAAAAAAAAGTCGGTCTCGCGGGCCTTCGGTCTCGCGGGCCTTCGGCCTTGCGGGCCTTCGATCTCGCGGGTCTTCGGCCTCGCGGGCCTTCGGTCAAGTGGGCGGACCCCGTCCAAACAACCCTCTCCAGACCCCGCAGAGCGATATTTTTAAGGTTTACAAGTGAGAATGAATCTTCGAACATGGACAAAACAATGAAACGATGCATGAACCCTCCCCCCCCCCCCCTCCGGCCCCCGACATCAACAGGGCTGGCGACGAGCGGTAAACATAACATTTTATTTTTTATTTATTTATTCATTTCCTGACATAGGGTGGATAGCCCTTTCAGCAAAAGCTGATTTTCAAAGTGGTCCACACATAAAATTATACAACAGAAACGAGTGTAACATAAGAATGGGATAAAACAAAAATATACAGAAACAGGTAAAACACAAAGTTAACAGATGAATATGACAAAAGCATAATACAAAAATTATATCTACGAATTACACTAAATGAAAAGAAAACTAATAAAAAGTAAATGCAAATAGTAACAACAACAACAAAAACATGTTGGTAAAGAATTTATTACGGCATTAGAAATAGTAAAGATTAGAAACAAGAAAAGGAATGACAAAGAAAGACAGTATGAGCCCCCCCCCCCCCACCCCACTACTCGAACGCGCTTTTTAAAGCACGAATAAACACGTTTATATTGCACCCTTCTCTTACTTCTAATGCAAGGAAATTGAATGACCTGGTTGTGTTATAAAGAAAACTTCTTCTCTTAACTTCGGAGTTGGGTTGATATATATATATTTGTGATCAGGTAACATATACAACAGCTTCGGCAACTCTCGTGGAAATAAATACAAGTCATGTGAGATCAATTAAGAGAATAAGAGCGTAGCATGAATCAAAGTTCCCCAGAGCTGTCCTACCATTTTGGAAATTTGGCAAAGGTTGGAAAAATGTCTCCGCCGGGAATCGAACCCGGTTCTTTGGCTATGAATGCCAATACCTTAACCACTAGACCACGGAGACGGACCAGTGGTTTCGGCGACTCCAAATTCGCTTAACCGACAGAGTGACAAATCTTCAACCCTCACTAATTAATCAACCACCTCAAGATATTTTGGAATCTTGTTGCAGAAATAAGCTGCTTGCATGCTGCCCGAAATCATCTTTTACAAGCGAGAATAGAGAGCGAGCGAACGAAAAATGGGATTTTCTTTTAATCTAGGCCGTTAATTTCTGAAAGTGTATCTATTTTGGGGTCAATCTGCCGCTTGATTTCGTGGAGTGATATTCAGGCCTGGTAATTTCACTAACATTCAATGAGTATGATGATTAGAAGAATGGTATAACATTAGATAAAGACATAAGATGCAAACCGGTTCCCTTAATTGCATACAAATAGTGATTATCACCGGCATTGGATAAGATACTTAAATGCCAGCGCTTTTCGGTTTCCCATTTTCTTTCTTTTCCCTTGTTTTCCGCTTTCTTTTCTTCTCCTTTCTCTTTTTTCCTTTTTGTTTTTTTTTTCAGTTCAGAAATTATTGGGGGGGGGGGGGGCAAAATATCAAGTCATCTTCAACGTGAAAGAAATGTCTAAACAAGTGAGTCAATATCTGTTTACTGATATATTCAAATTTATGCGCGTTTTTCTCCAGAACCCTTGGTAATCAACTATTCCGACAGTTCATCTGTTTAATAGCATCTAACAGATGGAATCCAGTTTTCATAAATAAATTGTTGTGTCGGGAAAGCCCCAGGAAAGCTTCTTAGTTGTCAAGGGAAACCCTTGTTTAACAACTTTGCATAAAATCTGTAAATAGGTCTATTAAAAATGAACTCATGCACTGTCAAGGAATAGTAAAATAAAATTTACAAATATCAAATTCAACAGACAACACTCAATGATGGAAACTGCAGGGCTCTACAAACCCACTTGCCCGCTCGCCCGGGGCAAGTAAAAATCATGAAAGGGCAAGTGAATTTGGGCAAGTAAATTCACTCAAAGCTATCATGAGAACAAATTTAAAAAATCAGTCAGTATAATGCTCATAGTGCAAGTACATCTTTAGTAATGGTTAAGTAATAATATGAATGTTGCAAAATGTAATTCAAAAGGTCATGAATTTTCATAATTTGTGGAAACTTGCCCAATGGGCAAGCAGGAAGATATATATTTTTTTTTTTGTAGAGCCCTGGAAACTGAACTTCTACAGCGCAGCAAGTTATGATGGGATTTCTTCATGCCAATATCCCCAAACCCATTTCCCCTGATTCTTATTCTTTCTCAGTCAACGCAATTAGTGCCAAAAGTTGTATACCAGTTAATCTAAGTAGTATTTGGGCCAGACATTAAAATCCAAACGTAATTTGATTTATTTATTCTCCACTCATGGGTTGGATAGCCCTTGTCAGTTAATAGCTGGTTTTCAAAGGGGTCCACTCATTCAGCCCCACACCGTTATAAGTGCGTCATTACGATAGGTTGAAATTCATGTAAATGATTATAACTGTTTACCTTTGAACGATCAGCTCTCATTTCTTCCCATGGGAGGACTAACTTTGTATTGATACATGGACATGCCATAAGGCCAGGATATTTTCTCAGCGCTGCATTCATCATGTTCATTGTCTTGATACAAGTCGGGTGCAAAGAACTTCGCGATTCATCCGGCTTACAAGTGCATTTCCAGTGGTCATTTTCAAGCTCGATTTACTAAGTTGTCGTAATTATGCGAAAATTGCCAAGACTATTTATATCGCTCAATAGATGCTGGTACTAGCACATCTGTTATGCTTAAAGTTACGTATTTTGTATACAAACAACGACACGTTTTGAGCAGGCAGCGAACGGGTTGACATGCACTTTTTGGCTCCCAACTTATGGCCGCTGTCCTGTCTGCGCATGCCCAGTGATGAAAAAGGAAAGTCCGAGGTCATGCGTGCCATCATATGGGACTAGGCTAGGCCACAAGTGCAATGGACACGATCGTTGCTCAAGTTTACAAGTTGAAGGTCGCGGGTGTATATTGTTACACCAAACAAGCGAATTCGACGTAAAAGATAATAGGCCTAACATTTGTGGTTTGTCACTAGGCCTGTCATCGAAATACCAGGAAACATAGCTGCGTAAGTACGCTACGCTTATGAAAATCAGTTAAGTTCAGTTTCAGCATTAAAAACGGTTGCCAATGTGCAATAAAGAAATGACGGGCCTTAATTTCTCCGTGAGAAAAGGGCTTACATTGATAAAGGTTGCATATCAATGAGGACTGGTGATCATTATGGTTCGCATCACATGACTAGGCTATGATTGTTTTCTTTGTTGCTTACTGTGAAAGGTTTTTTTTTCTGTGTAAGTTTGTATCATGCTGTTATATTTTTTTTGTAGGTGTTTCCCTGTTTGATGTGCTTTGTATCTTGATTGAAAAGGCGCTTTATAGATGAAAGTTAGTTATTGTTATTATTATTATTATCATCATTATTATTATTATTATTATTATCATCATCATCATCATCATCATCATATTTTGATGTCGTTATTTTGGGGAGTTTTTGTTTTGTTTTATAAATAAAAGAAGAGAAAATAAAATAATAAAATCAGCCACCTGCGCACCAGATTGTTCACTTTCAATGCTAAAAATACAGAAGCTCCTGCTCGGTCGCTTCGCTCCCTCTCGTGTTCCCTCTAATATCATTCTTACCCCGCGGAAAAAATTCCTGCGTATGGCCTTGGAACAATGCATTTAGTTATTCTAATTACGAAATGTATATCAGGAGCTCAGTCGACAGAAGTAAAAATGTATTTAAGGTATATGAAGATTTATTTCGTGCACCAGTAAAAGCCGAAAACTTAATATTTGAATTAGTCATTAGGCTCGCAAAACCAGAAAACCGTGAGGACTTCAGTCCTCCACCTTCTGAACCCCTCCTGTTTGGGTGTGAGCAGCCCCCGCCCCCCCCCCAAAAAAAAAATGTTTTGCAGCCCCTGAGCATAACCAGCGAATAGTAAGCTATTCTGTGAAAACGACATACAAACCGTTTAGCCCTACACCTGGAAAGGAACAAACACACCAAGCTTTCTGGAAACAGAAAATATATCGAATCCTTCCAGCCGATGAGAAAATGAGAAAATTAGGGCAACATGGCCACTAGAGAAGGTTCTACATAGAAACTATATCAAATTACACATTTACCGGTCATGTGCGGTCACAATATGCTCCTTTTTTCCAACTCATCTCATGTACGCCTCTAAGTCGTATTTCTCTTTTACCTTTTTTCAGTCTTCCTCACTCTTCTTATTCCTTCTATCTGTGGATGAAAAAAAAAGAGCCTGAAACTTGGGATTTATTTGAGTCTTTGCCAAGTCACGTCGCCTTTTCATCTCAAATTTTCTCACACCCACACAGCCCTATATGGTCTACCCTCCACAGACCAGGTTAAGTAGCAGACGATTGGAAAAGCAAGAAATTAAATGTTTTCGCGCCCATTTCCAGTCTTGTTGGGTTTCGTGAAGCGTTCATGGTGCGAATAATGAATCAAATCAAGAATTACACTATAGGACTATTTCCTTTTTTCAATCTCGTTATTACTAGTACCATGACAAAAAGCATTCTGTCACCTGTTCTTCCTTTCTCTCCA
Source organism: Echinometra lucunter (assembly GCA_029962745.1). Lineage (NCBI taxonomy): Eukaryota > Metazoa > Echinodermata > Echinoidea > Camarodonta > Echinometridae > Echinometra > Echinometra lucunter. Next base: position 12,420,020 of record CM057171.1, read on the forward strand.
AAATGGGCATGATGGGGGGGGGGGGGGGGGGAACACAACCCTTATTCGATCGTTGTATTTTTTTTCTTTGTTTGTTTACTCGATTGTTTTGTTTAAGGTTGCTTAAGACCACAAATGGTCCTTGCATTCTCTCTTTTGAACCTTCTTCGCATGCACACCTCCCTCTCCCATTGCAAGAAGAAAAATTGGCTTCTTTTCAATTTTTCGACCGAAAATAAACAGGACCCTGCGGAAAACTGTTCATACGAGGTCCTGAATTTAATTGCCCCTGTCAAAGACCTTTTCAGTATCACGAAGAGAAAATTAATTGCTAATGCACTTATAATTATGATCATTGGGAAATGACAGTGTTTTCTATCCAAGCAGACTATGGAATCCCCAGGCCAGGGTAGTAACGTTCCGATTTTTCCCAGGGTCCTTCGCCGAGCCATTTCTTCTACCAGTCCTACTTAAGCGTTTGCGTCCCATATAGTATACATAACCTTTCATAACTCGATCTCCAGTCCACTGCATGTATCTCCCTTCCCTCCAAGATTAGGACCTGTTATTTCGTAAATGTTCCTTTTTTCAGCTTGAATACAAGAGTTTTGCATGGCGGTCAATATAGCCTAGATGAACTTGTACAATCAACCCTGAAACATTTTACCATTTACTAATCCAAACTTTAACATAACCACTAAGGAACGTTCTCCTGAACCAGAGAACAATACAAATCACGATTATTATGTCGTCTGGTTTTTCGAGTGATCAAAGACAAAAAAGGAAGGGGAGGAGGAGGATAAGAAGAAGAAAAAGAAAGAGAAGAGGAAGAAGAAGAAGGAGGAGAAGAAGAAGAAGACGACGACGACGAAGAAGAAGAAGAACAACAACTACTACAACAAGAAGAACAAGAACAAGAAATGGGTAGAGAGGGCAGAGGCATGTAACTATATTTTTAAAACGCTTTATTAGTTATTCTAAAATGTAAATAAACTCATATGTGGGTCATCTTACCCCCCCCCCCCCTGTCAAAATACCCTGGTGCCGCCCCTGAGCAAACAACAGAAAACAACCTAGGTAAAGCATGTAAAGCGTTTCAACTACTCTTAAAATTTTTTTTTTTAAAGAAAACGATATAACACAAAGCGAGCAATAAAGAATATTTTCAAGACCCCAAACGAATAGATAAACAGCAAAACCAACAGCAGCAAGAACAACAACGACAAAACCAATATCGGGTACATGGCCTAACCATTTGCTCATTTTTTTGATGTTGTTTGTCGAGAAATCAGACAGACATCCAAAGCCGATTTTGAATGGTAGATGGGGATTTGTGCAGCTTAGAAGAATTAGTTTGGGTTGAGACTGACAGACCTGATCACGCGCGAATGGATTTAGGTTACCATAGTGATGGTTGTCTGCTCTTTCAACAATTGAGTTGATCAGAGACAGAAGAAGGCAAAAGCGCGATTTCTGGTCAGGGGCGATGTCGGTAGACCATTTTGATAGGTAGGTGACGGATGGAGGCCAATACTTAGGCAACTGAAAATTAACAACAAAAACAATTAAAATGTAGTATAAAGGGGATCGGATTTGCAACTTCACCCAAAAGAGTGAAAACATGTCGTCAGCCCCCCCCCCCCCCCCTCCCCCCGGAAAAAAAGTTTTCTCATTGGAGCCATTTCCAGAGCTCATTATAATAAATTTCATGAAATATACCTATGTCACTTGTACATGATATGTGCTGATGGGCCTCTTTTCTTTGATAGCATGTATAATATTTTAAACTGCTGTTTCAGTAAAAGAACCCTGTAGCTGTAGAAGGGTTTAAGAAAAATAGACAATTCAGTAAAGAAATATGTTTACCAAACAATTTTAAAGGGGAATGTAACCCCCCCCCCCATTCTTTCTGATTTGGTTCTATCTTTCATGTCCATCATGACCTTGAAATTGGGTCCTCAAAATGGCATGAGCTGAGTTTAGTCCTGCCAAAAGGAACATTTCTTGAAACGTGAGCAGAAGAGTGACATACATGAATGACTCTGATTTCAGTAGCAGGCGTATCACAATATTTTTTCTTACTGCCTTTTGACATCGGTAATTGTATTTCTGGCATAACTTAACGGCGTGAATGCAGAAGACAAGTGTTCTTTAATCTTTCTATCATATTTATAATATTATGCCTGCCTTCATGAGAGTAATTCATCTATTTTACTCCCCCCCCCTCTCTCTCTCTCTCTCTCTCGCGCGCTCTCAATGATATTTACAATTTATTCACCGATATCCCCCATTTCCCCCTTTCTCTTTCTGCTTCTTCTTCTTCTTTCCCCCTTTCAGTCTCTCTTACCCTCTATCTTTCATGATCAGATGTGATTCCCCATCCACGCACGATCACACCTTCTCTCCAACTCTCTCCTCTCCAACTTCCCCTCATTTTTCCTTCCTCTATTCCTCTCTCTCTCTCTCTCTCCCCCATCTTCCTCCTTCCATCTTTCCAGTCCTCGCTTCTATTTTCCTTCCTTACTTCTTCCTCCAATCGTTTATCATGTGAAACATACAAGACTAAACGAAAAAAACATGTTTACCATCTTCCCGTCTCCGCGCTACGTCATGTTATGATGAAGAGATTTAAAGAATAAAGAATTTATCGATTTCCCTTCGCAATTTACAAGCTTTATTAAAAGCGAATTCCAAAATCCGATTATAATTCACAATCGAGCCAGTGACAAGACCTCCAAAACTAGCTTATTTCAAGGGGAAAGGGAGCAACTCGAACCTCCTTACGAATTTTCCACGGACTAAAGAAATACATCCACATTTTGGACAATCATTCTTAAAGGAGAATGCAACACAGACATTAATGTGCTTCCAGTGAATGAAGAAGAACAAGAAGAGTAAACAGTGAAAGTTTGAAGAAAATCAGACAATCTGTTCAAGAGTTATGAACTTTGAAATTTTAAGTAAATCCTTATTATGGGGATCCTTGAATTAGCAACTTTGCCAGCATCTGTGATGTCATCGTGGACAACTCTCCATTCATTTTGTACACAGAATTCAACATTTTCTTTGTTTTCAAGGAAAATAAAAATTATTTTGAATTAATTGAGTATGACATGGCTACAAGACAGTATATCAATTCTGCAAGCATTTTGGGAAGAATTATGTTGATTCCTGACCCAGGATTTCATATAAATCATTTTAAAAAAATTATGTATACAAAATAATGAGAGTTGTCCATGATGACATCACAGATGCTGGCAAAGTTGCCAACTCAAGGATCCCCATAACAGGGATTTACTGAAACTTTCACAATTATAACTCTTGAACAGATTGTCCTATTTTGCTCAAACTTTCACTGTTTACTCTTCTTGGTCATCTTTATTCACTAAGAACACATGGATGCCTCGGTTGCATTCTCCTTTAAGTCAGAAAGATTGTTCCTAGAAATCATACACATTTTTACCCAAGGAGCCACAAAAAGTTGTTTCCTTGCCATAGGTATTTTGCCCACCTGCTGATACGTCATTGAAATCACGTCATGGTGCAAGACAAATCTGTGTACGAGAGTACAAAGTTTGAGTGAAACATTTTGTAAGACGGCACATTAAATTAAACAGAGCAAATTTTTCACAGCTGGAAGTATAACAGACAAACACTCGCAAAATAGAGCATGATCAGATAAGTTTGACATTTTTGTCCATCCGTGACATACACATCATTTTATCGATTCTAGTTTAAGTAGACAACAACTGTAGAAAAGTAGACAACACTGGGAATCGAAATCACGACCCTTTGATCAAAAACGTGTCCTCTTACCAACTTGGCCATAACACATTTCATTATTTGTGTTTTACAGGCATCCAAACTTTCAAATTTTGCCAAATTTCTGTCCCTGATGAACTAATCAGGCTCAAAACACCTTGAGGCAGCCTTGCTCATACAAATGGTTATTACGTCATTTCTAATGCGCCATTACCATTTCTTATCTAGCCTATAAACCTGATAAAGGCACTTAATCCATTTTATTTTACACAAGTTATTACTTCTTACTGAATTCTGGATTACTGCCTTACCCCTAAAAGCGGTCGAACGGGCAAGGTATAGGATGTTCTGATGTTCGTTACGCAGAGAGAGAGAGAACGGGGGGGGGGGGGGGGGGTGTTGCTTGAGTGCTCTTTTAATTAAGCAATCATTGTGTGTTGGCTCAGTAGGTAGAGCGTCCGCCTCACAATCGGGAGGTCGCGGGTTCGAACCCTGGCCGCGTCATACAAAAAGACGTTAAAAGATGGGAGTTGCTGCTACCTTCTTTGGCGTTCAAGAATTGAAAAGGATAGAGCAACGTCGATCTGGCGCTGCTCAGTGGCTGCCGGGCCCACGATCAATTGGGCAAAAAAGATTTCCTTTCTCGGACAATAAAATTTGGAGATTTTGGAGATTGTTTTAATTGCATCACTTTTTTTTAAAGCCACATTTTAAATGAGACATTGTGCGCACTGGGTATACTCATGCTTGTAAGAAGTATTTTGATATTTGGTTAGGCCTTTACCTTGATATCTTTCTTCTTTTTATTTCATGAAAAGTAAATATTGAAAGATATTACTCACATCACAATCATTGATCTCCCAAAGCCAATAGAACCTTACGTCGCTGGTGTTATACTATTAATTTTCATCATAAAATAATGTCTAGAAAAGTATTTCTTCCTTTCCTCAGACGTTTTCACGTATACAAAATAGTACAGTAATTTTATGATTCCTAATTGCATATTAAACGTGTCAAAGAGGATCGACCTAACATGCCTAAGAATAGAGTTTTTAGAAGCATTCTGGAACTAATTCTGATTGAAAACTGGCAATAAACATAATCAACATTATAAATCATACATGATATATTCTGTTTCCACTGTTACATTGCTTGTGCAGGCACATTATCTTGCTGCGTTCACACAAAATCAGGGTAGACTATACTGTCAATATTTGGTCGATCAAGTTTGACAGATGAGCTTGGGGAAAGTGAACATCAGCAAGGGCAAGTTGTCCTTTACTCATATCCCAAGCGTCCAAAAAATGGAATTTCGGATATGACGTCAGAATGCGTCTCAGGGCCTCTTCGTTGTCTCTTGCGTAATAGTCATTTAGATACTGGACTTCTTCCGTGTAAGGAGTTTGAGTATTCGCACCCTTGAAAAAGACAATAGCCTTGGGGTTTCTGTCGAGCAGCCTCTGGGCAGCCTCAGCAATGGACCTGACCCGCTGCAAGTAAAAGGACTTGGAAACATATACATATATGGAATAAAATATATATTTTTTATTCCATTCAAAATCAAAGCAAAAGGTTTCCCCAAAGTTTGCCTATTATTCTGGTGTCTGTTACTCTTCAAGTGATCGATATTCAGACTGCCGCTAAAAATGACAGCATCATACACATTCGGATATTCTGTGACATCACAGACTTCCTTTTGCGAAAGCCCTCCAAATATGCTGAGTAAAAAAAAAGGAGCCTTTCGGTTTCACCCTTTTTCTTTACTCTTTTTCTTTTTTTAAAATCTCTTGACTTACCACGCCTGACGAGTCTCGAACCCGTAACCAGTAAGCTTTTAATTCTGACAGAATAAACCAAATTTTTTATATTTATCACATTTTCCCATGTTCAGTATTTAATATTACGGGTTTTAGTATAGACCCTCTATAGACCTAGACTCTAGAATCTACAAGTCATATCCCTATTTTGGGGGGTGGCTGTCGCAAAAGGAAGTCTTCCCGACTTGACTTTTCCAAAGCATCACCTCAAATAAGAAAGTGTTGTCATTAATGGGTTACTAATTCCCACTTAAACTACCTACAACAGAGTATTACAGTTTCAACTTACACTATACTTGAGTTTGATCGGGGTCCGCCCACTTGACCGAAGGCCCGCGAGACCGAAGGCCCGCGAGGCCGACTTTTCTCGTATCGTACTTGCCTTCATCACAAAATAATGCGCTATCGGTATATGAAATGATTAGCATGTTTAGTCCTCGTTTCCGGATGTTCCACACCTTCAATAAAAAAAATATTCGCTGCCCTTTAATACTTATTAAGCTTACTTCTGGCACAGGAATTGGTCAGAGCGGTGTATATCATAGATTACAATTAGCTATTCTCGGCCTCACGGGCCTTCGGTCTCGCGGGCCTTCGGTGAAGTGGGTTGTCACCGTTTGATCAGTGTCCACCGGTGATAGCGGTGTATAACACGAGTGATCCAAAACGATAACCATATTCATGTATGTCTGTATGTCTGCCCCGCTCACTTCATGAAAGAAGGTATCTTGAAATGTTAATTACCGAATCACTGAACCACTTCAATAAACACAACCCGGATTGACTGGCATCCGATACCAACTCACATGCGATGATTAGCAATTAACACCTCGCAAAATATGGTTCAAGTAATTATTTTCTTGAGGAATTTCGTAGACAATTACGTATCGAAAGATGTAAATGGAAGTCTTTACTGAGAAGCCGATTTACAATGCATGATCATGAAATATGCTAAAGTTGAGAACATTCACAGACGTTCCATAATACAAGGATTATTTGACCCATCTAAATTGCATTTCCCTGCAGTATAATTACATGCATGCTCAATTCCATAGATCCTCCATCAACAGCAGAAAATATGTTATCTAAAACTCAGAAACTAGTAAGACTTACAAATTACTTGGAAAGAATACCTACATTGAAAATAGTAAGTAAATAATAAACTGTGGAAAAATGCCGATTTCCTTGAAAACTGACGGAAACGATTTGAATACACAGCACAATGATATCCGCAATATGTAATTGAAAGGGGGGGGGGGGGGAGAGAAAATGGAATTGACCATGTTGACGGAAGGAACTTGATTATTCTACTCAGTAATGTTCAGACTGTAATACACCTTCGAAATTCCAATCCACTTTAATCATGCATTTCCACTATCTGACTTTATTCCAAAAGCGTTTGTATTTGCTTCAAAACCAAACTGATAATTTACATGACATGATCGCAAGACTTTCGAGACATCAACTAACATGACTAAAGACTAGGGTCACTAGAGTGCAATCTTGATACCGTATTTTGCAGCTTAAATGTAGAAATAACTTCTAAGTTACGATCACGTAATAGGAATGTAATGATTTAAAGAACTGATAGAACTAATGGAATTGTAATATTCACACATCTTTAGGTAATGGAGAAGCCTATTTGAATTTGCCTGAACTAATTTCCCATTTTTGTTAGGGGAGGGGGGAGATCTTTTTCAATTGCGTTGTAAAGAATTGACCTCTGTCGAATAGTTTATCTATCTGTGGGAAAGTTTTGAATGGATAAACCTCACAATCTATGGTTCCCTTTCCGATTCACATCCGACTATACCACTGGCCTTAAAGAGAAGATTATGTTTTGGGAAAAGTGGAAAAAAATACCAAATGTGTCTGAGCTCTCTAAGTCAGTATGATGGAATATCATAACATAAAAGTGTCTTGGAAAAGGATCGCTTTTCAATTGTTTTACTTAGTCGAAATATGACAAGACACAGCCTGGGTATTTGGCCCGAAATTTGTGTGTGGTCCCATCATGCACTTATTTCTGTGTGTAGTACACGTGCCTATCCACAAAGCTGAGATCATTTCTTCTTGTGTGTTTATGATTACAAAACCCCATGATATTCCTTGTTCTTGCACATGTGAAACAATTCTTTTCACAGTGTAACCACAAGACCAGGGCGTGTTTCACAATGCTGTGCATAAAGTTACGCATGACGTAAAAAGCGACTGAAGTATGAAAAGCCAATTGGAATGACCAAATTGTTTCCTCTTGTTTGAACAAAGTGTGACTATATTTCCCATAATCTCAATCAACGTGTTACAAAAAAATAGACTATTTCACATTTAAAATGTTTTGTTACTACAAATAATGTTAATCTACATAGATATTTTAACTTTATACGATACGATTTGAGTATCCCATTTCGTGTCCAATATTCAAGGCATTCTTAAAGTCATCCGTAACTTCGAGCACAGCTTTGTGAAACACCCCCAGAATTCAAGTTATCTTTAAAGATAAAGTCAACTTTCGGTTGTCAGCACTAACAAGTTGTCAGTCTCTGACAATTTTACTAAAATCCTTGGTTTTGATTGGCTGAGAAGCACTGGTCACTGACTGTTTCTGTGGTAATTGTCAGAGAACGACAAGTTGTCAGTGCTGACAACTTTCATGAACCGGTGCCCTGGCCATTTCATCACAGCCTGAGAGAAACTGCTTGGAAACAAAAAAGACAGCTCAGATTATGCAAGAATACATACGAATTTATGCATACTGCGAGGGTTCGAAATCATCAGAATGAACAGAAATTAACTCAGTCTTCCTGAAAGTCACAAGCACAGGATACATGGACTACACACATCTGACACAAATGTTTGGTCCAGACATTTCTGCTGTACGAGGGTATTTGAACAACAATCTTTTTCAGGAGACGTTTCTTCTAGGGTGTTCTTCCAAACTGACATGAAAAATCTCAAAGAATATTTGTTTCATTTCTCTAGCATAACTAATTCTTCTCTTTAAGCTGGAACCGGTAGCTGGCGTGTTGATTGAACTTGTGTTCGATTAATAACGGAAAATGTGGTATGCGTTTCAGTGGAGATAGGATGAGATTAAACTTCTGAACTTTTGTTCAGATAGACGGATATACAGTTGTGGTCAAGGGAGAATTGGGGCTGAAAGTCTATTGGGGAATTCTGATGAGATTCGTCCACTCAACCAACCCAAATGACCCTCAGAGGACAAGTCTACTGGTCCTCGAACAAAACTATCTTGCGAGTCGTGAGAGAAACGCCCCAAAGTGCCCATGGCCTGTCTGCCCCTGGTTGTAGTAGGCGTAAAAGGGATGGTGATGAGGTGATTTTATGTGAGGTGTGGGGTGCAGATTATGAGGCACGTTCTCTTTCATTATCATATGACAAAAAGGGGGACACGGAGAGAAGGGAGAGACGGAGAGAAGGGGGACACGGAGAGAAGGGAGAGACTCCCAGAAAAAAGTAAACAGGTAAACAAATAAAATGGAAATAAATAGACACATACATACACCCACACATACTTACATACTTACATACATACGCACATGAATGAATAAATGAATAAACAAACCAATAAATAAATAAATAAATAAATAAATAGATAAATGAATAAAATAAATAAAATTGAGAGGAGGGAGGTAACGTGAGGCCTTTCCTTCACTATTCCTTCACTGAATTACCTTGTTATTCCATACGTCCTCTACCTAGTAAGACCAGCGCTCCTTGATAACAGTGCCCCCTTCTAATAACCATGACAGAGGTGTCGATCCGTTTTATATTTGGGGGCACTCTCAATCTTGGTGGTTTTTTTTTTTTTGGGGGGGGGCGACATAAAATCGTGGGGGCATACAAACAAAAAGAAAAGCTCCTCAGCTTAACATCATTTGTAAGATATACCCTATTGTGTCCCCCCCCCCACCTCATTTTTAGGGGGCAGGTTCCTCTCTCTGCCCCCCGACCGACGCCCATAATAACTGAAAGCATGCTTTGCCATTAAAACGGGTGTCATGGGAATGATAGGGGCATCATGAATTATATATAAAAAGCAACATTTTGAGCAAGCAAACAATGAGTCTGCTTTTGTTACATTTCGTTACATTACATAGGTCTGCAATAATCTGCAATGGCTGCCGGGAATAAGATTTTTGGCTATCGTTGTCTAACTCGTCCTACGTTTATACGAGAGAAATTTGAACAAAGTTTGGATTGGAATTTCAGGCCTTTATCATATCAACCATATTTCATTAAAAGAAAAAAGAAGAAGAAGAAGAAAAAAACCCACCAAGCTTTGTGTGAAATCTCGAGGTCTCCTCCGCTTAAAAAGCCCCGAATCCGTCGTTTAACAACCGTTGAAATAATTATATGATAGAATATGGCTTTGTTATGACCATGACGAATAAACCACGCATAGCGTGATAAAATGATAATGTTAATATTCTAACCAGACGTGTTACTTGTACTGATAGATAATACATTTGTTAAAGCACATTTAGAGAATTATATGATCGTTTGGAAATATGTTTAACAAACACAATTCTATTTGACTCTGTTTTAACCCCCCCCCCCCCCTTGGATATTATTGTCTGTTTTTCTTTGTCTTTCTGTGTGTCTGCCTCTCTTGCCCTTTCTCTCTCTCTCTTACTGTCTTTCCTCTGTTTCTTCCTATTTCTCTTCCCTTGTCTCTCTCATTTTCTCGCTCATCATACTCCTCCCCCCCCCCCCCCACTCTCTCTATTATCCATCATGATATATAGATATCGCATTACATTATAAGGAAGCCATTCCCCAAATATCACCACCCTAGATTCTGCCCGCAACAATGAATAATATCCAGGGATAACGAATTCATATACGTTCCTAAAATATTTTTGCTCCATACCATTCATTCTGACTGCAAAATTAAGTGTTAAAACCCCAACGATACATTCCTTTTTACAGACTGTTTTCAACAATTCGACAATCGAAAGAAGCATTCAGATAATTATGCTGTAGAAAAATGACGTCAATGATATTATGATAGTTAAATATTTTTTGTTGAGTGTACAATAACAGGATCTTTGTCACTTATTTCAAAAGCAGTGGTTCCCCCTCAAATTGCAGTATAATCACTTGTAAATCTTGTAATTTCTTATTGATCTAATAAAACATACAAATATAAATAAGACTCGAGGAATGTTATACAGTTTCAGATTCGACATTTTGATATTAGCGTTCAGTTTGGAATGCTTTTTTATTTAGCAGAAACACTATTTCAAAACATGTACTAAAAATTTAAACACAAAGGCGAATTTGCCTGTATTGAGACTGGTTTCTATTCCATTCAGGGTGAATATTTATGTACCTTGATTTATTCACCCTTAATGTTCTCCAGTCTCTTGTTCTCTGATTTATCATCAATTTAGGGATTAGACATTTTATTAAAATGTTTGGTCCCAACACTTTGGCTGTTTCTTATCATTTTGTTTAAACAAGGGCATTTTGAAAAACAGTCCAGTGTAGGGAACATTGATTTCAAGTATGATATTCCTCCTAAATGATATAAAAAGAATGAGAAAGCTCGCAAATATTTTTTCACCCCTTCCAGTATTTACCTCTTTTTTCGTTAGCTCCTCCAATGAGCTTACACTGAGATACACCCTTTGTTATCAGACTCGTAAGAAGGAACCCTTTTTTTCATTAAGTTTGTATTGATCAAAATATTGGGGTAACAGAAACATCGAAACATGGTTGGAAGTAATAAAAGCAAGAATGGACACATTTAACAAAGAATCAGAGTAAAGCTACATAAAAAATAAAATCAGTAGAGATAAAGTAGTTCTCTTATTATTTAGGGAAACAGCCTTTAAGAACAGAATCAACCAATCAACAATACCTCACACTCATTATAAGTGCCACTGGTTGGCGCTTTGGATACAGTTCGTTTTTCCGAGGGTTCGTTAGTCCAAAAAATGAAATAAGGTTCGTTATTCCGAAGGTTCGATAGTCCAAAAATGAAAAAAGGTTCGTTATTCCGAAGGTTCGATAGTCCAAAAATGAAAAAAGGTTCGTTATTCCGAAGGTTCGTTAATCCGAAAACGAAATAAGGTTCGTTAGTCCGAAAAACGAGCCTTATTTCATTTTCGGACAATCGAACCTTCGGAATAACGAACCCTATTTTATTTTCGGATTATCGAACCTTCAGAATAACGAACATCACCCGGTGTTTTACAGTCGTATTATTAATAATCATATTGTATGCTCCATTTAATTAGAGTGCTCACCGTGATGGTATACCTCTACCCTATCTACATCACAGGTCAAATCTCCTTTTACGAAGATTGAATAAAAGAGTTCATTTCTTTTTAGCCGTACGATTCTCAATTTCTTGACAAGCCTTTAAATAACCTTGAAATCCCTGAAATTATGGCAAATCATTCTTGAATACCGTAAAGAGAAACTTAGTTTTCTCGTTAAGAAAATACTGAATGATTGGAGCGAATCAAACCTCACGTGCATATCCAAAAAACCCTAAAGTCAGACAAACAAAGTCGTAAAAAATGATCCAAAAAGAGATAATGGATATTGATACTCATTTCTGTCATTTAATGCCAGGGAAACTCGGTATCAATGTTCAAGAGCCTGTTCACATTGTCCTTATATCATTTACATGAACACGTTTATGTTTGCGTTATCAGTACAGTTTAAAATTGACAAACGTTAACGTTGCATATTAGGAAAGGCACATGGCCATGGTGGCATAATTCTTGCTGTGATAACTGGATTGTTCAAATTGTCATGATTGTTGTAGTACTCTGTCAAAAGCCCTGCCGGAACAGCTATTCATCGTCATGTATTTTGGCAGTGTGAACAATGTGTCATCATGCGGTCGTAAAAAGATGACAATGCAGTATATCCGACGTTTACGATAGAGCATAGATATAGAGTTACATTCGTTTCAATTTGAAGAATATATATTTAAAACAAACAGACTTTTCTCAAGGTGACCAAGTAGTAATTCATATAAACACTCTGAAATAGGTGAGATAAAATTTTACACGATACTTGTATCAGAATTTACCCAAACCTAAACAATGTCGTAATGAGTCGAAAAGTGTGAAGAAGCCGATGTCTCTTACCTGAAGTTCAACTGTCCACTTTTTAACACTCAGCTGAAATTTTCGCTTTTTTTATAGTATCAATACCTGTCCAATATGCAAAATTTCATAAATGATGAATGTATGAATATGTGTAAATTTGCATAGTGGTAACCCTCTTTCCTCTTTTACTCTTTGTTGTTGTTTTGTTTTGGCGCGGAACCTTTTAGAAGGCAATTCTGAAGAGATTTGGGGAAATTTTACCTAACTTGGGTTTAAAAAAATAAAAAGAGGAAAATGAAGTTATTCAGTCAACGTCCGAGTAAAAGGTACCCAATATCAAGCAATTACACATGCCTGCATGTACACCAAAATCAGTTAAAGTTTTAACCAACAAGCATATTTTGTTTTAACATGCATGCATCTCCCCCCCCCCTCTCTCTCTCTCTCTCTCTTGTTTATCTTTATACATTAATGTTGATAATGATAATAAGTTCCTCCCACAAATAGAATTTGAATATCGAACTTTTACAGAATGCAATTTCTTTGTGGGTTTTTTTTTTCTTCAGTTTTCCTTTTTAAGTTTCTAGAAATTGGCTCAAATTAGCTATTATCCAGATGTTGTCTGTGAAATCCTGCTTTATACCGTTATCTCCATGACGCGATCCAATAATTTCAACCGCAAATGACTGCACTCAAATCAAACCAAAGTCATGAAGGGGGGGGGGGGGGTAGTTGTCGCAGGCAAATGACTTCGTGGTTTTAAGAAGTTCACAATCCAAGCGTATGCCAGGTATGCGTTTCAATTTTCCAGTATACCCAGTCTTGTATTGACGGTGAAAGCCTGTCAAGAGCTGCTCTGCTTTTCAGCAAGGTCGTGAACAATAGAGATGGAAACTTCTTGAGAGTTTTAATTCAAATAAATATGATGTCTTCTTCATCATCACATCTATTCCTTTGAGAATATTGTAATAGTAAAAAGTTGGTTGGTTAAACATGTTAAACGGTTGTTGACCATTTTACCTGACTGCTAAAAAAGCTTGTTAGTAAGCAACCGGAGGACAGACGGCTTTAAGTCCCCTCCGAAGGACTTGGTAATGAGGATTAATAGCTTACCAAGGGGCACTGGCGCATCCACTTGGTTTCGAACCCGGTACTCTCGGTTACAAGACCACTGCTCTACCACTGAGCCACAACGCCTCCTCCTATAGAAATGTCATTCTGTACTAACCAAAACAATCAACCACTAAAATCTCTGGCTTCCTCGGAGGCCATATTTATTTCACTTTTTCTTTTTCTTTTCACTCTTTTTTTTTTTTTGGGGGGGGGGGGGGGGGGGGGGGTGGGGTGAGATGCGCCCCCCTATACCATTCAGGATTTCTGCCCATGTGTCAAAGGGTCATAACTCTGAGGATTCGTATTATTGAAGGCACGTTGTTTTCAAACTTCGAATTATGAACCTTAAAAACTATGAACCCTATTTCATTTCCAAAATTATGAACCCTCTATAGGCCATGCTGTAATGGGGAATATGTGATTGTGACTTATTATTCTTCAGAATTATGAGTCCCCACCCCACCCCCTCTCCCCGGCGTACTGGTTAGTGGCTTGAGGTGCTGTAGCCCCTCCCCACAAAAAAGTTCTACGCCTGAGGAAAAAATGAAAAAGAAAAAAGAAAGCTCCATTATGAAAAACATGCATCCTACTTTACAAAAATGCATTTTTTGTGGCTAGCTGACTTCGTTCACAAGAGACGTAAGCCCCTCAAAACATCTGGCTTATTACGCCACGCCCCCCCCCCCCCTTCCCCTCCCCGTCCTTCGTAAACTCGTTAAACGCAGTCTTGTCGTGCCATTATATCATGTCTTCAGTGCCAAATTGTTTTCATTTTCAAAGACTACAAAGAAAGTGCATATATACTTATGGTGATGATGATGATGATGATGATGATGTTTAGTGAGAACTCTTGAAGAGGAAGGATATGGGAACGTCAATTATCCAATCATCTTACCTTGCCAAGATAAATCAAGGAATATCTACAAAGTTTGTTTTGATATCACAATTATCTCGGTTGCATGCATGTTAAAATGTATTTCCGTTTATACAACATGCTTCTCTTTCCTTTGTTATCATTCTCTCTCTCTCTTTCTGTCAGTATCTTTCCTAATATTATTTATATCTTTTCCCTATTACACTTGTCCTCTATCTTCCCCATGTCCTTGACATGAGCGTCAATGGGGGGGGGGGGGGGGGAGCCCTCAAATTTTAAGGGTGGGGGAACAATAGGGTATGTCCCCCACCCCAAAATAATAATACGCTGAGGACTTTTTTGTTGTCAGGAAATTTTTGGTGTGTGTGCCCCTCCCCCATATTTTATGTCCCCCACTAAAGTTTTAAGCTGAGGACTTTCTTGTTCTTTCTTCTTTTCGCTTCTCAGCATATTGCTTTTTTTTTCTTTATCTCGTTTTCTGCATTACCCGTATCTCTTTTTATTTTCCTCGAAGTCGCTTTTCCTGGTTTCTACCGGTTACTTGTTGATTGATTTCATAGTTTGTATACATGCCAAACTAAATATTATCATTTTTTTTACATCCGGGTTTTTACACACGTCCTAAGTCACAAAGTACCTCCACCTTGCCTTCAATCTCTTTGTTTTTTATCGACTATCATTATTTGTTATCCTTTTTTTTTCATCGGGCCGCTTCAAAATTTTGCATTAAAAACAAACCAACAAACAAACAAAAGGAGAATTTGCACTCTATTTTACTACCCGTGTGTCACATCAGTAATGACTTGCTTGGAGTGATCATCATGGTAATATCGAGTGCTCTGCAAATATAAGAAAAACAAATTTCACTTTTAATTTCTTATCATATTTCTACTCCAACCGGAAGTCACGTCAATGTTCATCCACTCGCACACACACCAACACACATACTCTCTCGTCCTAACTCTGTTTTCAATATCATTTGAAATATAAATTTTTCAAAAATTTCAACAACTGACTGATTAAAGTATTATATCTTCTTTGAAAAGTGTGTGTGTGTGTGCGTGCGTGTGTGTGTGTGTGTGTGGGGGGGGGGTAATATCACAGGCCATCCCCCTATCTAAAAAGTGGGGAATATACCCCCTCCCCCCCCCCCCCCCCTCATTCCACAGTTTTACGGCATTGTTTCACTCGATATTTTTATGGAGAGAACCCTGGATATAACGAGCAAACATTGACCTAATTCACGTATTCATGGGATCTGAATTTCCTCTCCTGGATGATAATGAATGATCTATAGCTGTTAAACAAACCCATACGATAACATCCAGGGATTGTTGAACACACGGAAATACATACACTTGTTTCACTCGAGATCTTAAGTGTTTATGTCAAAACCAGCGGCGCACGTACTTTGAGAGGGCTGGAAGGCGCCAAAGAGGTGGGGGGGGGGAGGGAGGGATGGGTTTGGGGAAGACATGGGGAAAGGGTTAGGGGTAAGGATGGGTGGGAGAAAGAGAAAGAAAGAGAGAAATAGAGAAAGACGAGGAGAGAGCGAACAGTAAGATGGAGGGGAGGGGCGGGGAGAGGAGGGGAGGGGTTATAAGGAGATTATGGATATGGCGGTAGGGCAAGGATGGGAAGGAGGGGTATGGAAGGGGAAAGAAAAGTAATGATAGGAAGGCGCTGAGGATAGGGGCAGATTTGGGTGGGATGGGGTAAGGTCAGGTAGAACAACAAACACTGGACTAAAACCGCTGGGGTACAACTCGACTTCTACCCTCTTGGAAACTCTTACACACCACAACCAACATGACCAACACTGGAAAAAATATTGGGTAAAATTTACCAGCACGAGGGTAATTATAATTTTATATCCGACTAACTTTGGACAATATTTTACCCAATGTAGGAAACATTTTGTCAAATTAGGCTACAAAATAAAGAACAATTACTTTAGAATGGGCAAATTTTCCATCAAGTTGGATAAAAAGAAATGCCCAAAGAAATGCCCAGAGTTGTTTGGACACACTATTACCCTCATTACACTTATTTACCCAATATTTTTTAGAGTGAACTTCTTCGGGAAACTTTCCCCATAGCGATACATCTACTGATCACGTAGAGTGAGAAATAAACAGGGGGACACATCCTCCCTCCCCAAACTTTTAAGGGGTTTTAAGAATCGAATGTGGGGGATTTTTTTTTTTTTTTTACTCTTGATATTGAAATATCGCAGAATAGAAATTACTCATGAAATCAATATGACAGTCATCAAATTTGGCATGCTTGTTTTCTTCTTCTCCCTTGAGGTAATAATACATTTCGGACTGACATAGTGCCAATCCAACAAAAAGAAAATCAAAAGTCTATTATGGAAGCAATTTCCCGATGAAGCCCATGCACAAAAGGAGACCTGATGGCAATTCTGGGACAATTATGGTCCCCTGGACTTTATTACCCACCTAGCAACCCTACAGGCAATTAAGAACAGCAATCTTTTTCCATAATTTCTTCTGCGATATTCTTCCTTACTGACATAAAGGCGTGTTAAAGTTTTAAATAACTCAACCTTCTTTTTGAGGAAGATACGAAATTGTATTACTTTCTTCTTTTTTTCTACCTAATTTATTCAATTTTATTTTTAGAAATTGCATTCTGTCATTCTTTGCTTCTGTTTAATTGAATATACATGATTGCCGAGTTGTATTTAGTCATGCCTGCAAGATCTACTATGTATTTTAACCAGATGATCTTTGAGGGTGGAGGTTTGCATGGTGGTACAGATATTAACGTAGATGAGGTTTATGGTTCACCATGTGGATTTTAGTCCTGAAAAAGGACTGTTAAGGTACAGAGAGTAGAGAAAGTTGATGGGGAGGAGAAATGGAGACGCGAGGTAGAGTAAGAGAGAGTGGAGAGTGTCGTTCTTGAGAGTGGGTGAAGGACTGTAAACCAGATGAGAAGGCGGTGAGGCGAGAAGGCTTAATGTTCCGGACAGCTTGAATGGTACAACAAACTTTGCTGGCCTCTGTTTTCATTTTCATTCTTAAAATTAATGCTTTCTGTTCTATTTTTGTTCCCGACTTTGATCTTGGATGGTTTCTATCTAATATCCATTTTCTTTTCCTCTGTTATACATGTCAAATTTATATTTTCGTTGTATAAGTAATATTTTGAAAAGTGAAAATTAATAAGATTATGATGTCAATTAACTTTCTACTTTTCCGTTATTATATTAGAATTTTGATTGTTTTGTTGAAATTTGAAAAATGGAAAGTAGAATAAAATCGATAAACATAAATTTATAAGAACGATCCAATCTTTCCAAAGATAAGACACGTATCCAGACCTTGATCAAAGAAGGGGGAAATTATTTCATTTCATTTTATTTGATGATGATTCAAGTCTACGAAACAATTTTGCTCTCCTAAGAATTAACTTTAATCTACTTGTCACTGGAACTGGGTGGCCCATGTATTAACCCTTTGGGAATAAAAGAATTCAGTGGTCAAAGGATTAAAATGAGTACTTCCATACATTTGCCTCTAGTAGTGAAAACGAATAAATGAAATGGAAAATCAGATAACATTGAAAAAAATCGATCTATTTTCATGGAGGGGCGGGGGCACTTCCCCATCCCCACCCTAGACAGATTTTCTGGGCGGTAGTGGTATTTTTCTCCTCGGTAACATTTCTCTAACGAGAACCGAAACCTCAATCATAATATCCACTTGATATGCGTACTTATGTCGTACAATGTGTGTTTACATATTGGGCTCAAAGAGGTGATTCGAAGTGAAGTGTTTTCTGTTTTCAACTCTTAAAGAGAAGCTTGAGTACTGGGAATGGTGAAAAATCATTTGCTAGCTTTCTTAATATGGAGGTGTTGTGGTCCAGTGGATAAGCCTCCGGACATTGAACCACAGGGTTCAGGGTTCGAATCCTGCCGCAGCACTAATGTCCTGTGGCAATACATTAATCTACATTTGCCATACTCTACGCAGATGAGGTAAATGGGTACCTGGTAGGAATTAATTCCTTGAACTGCTTGTGCGCTGTAATGGCTGCCAGGCTAAGCTGGGGTAATTTAATAGCCAAGTCCTTTGGAAGCGCATAGAGACATTAGATCATAATGTGATATACATGAACGGAGTGATCACTCAAAGGAGTGTTTTATACATACGGTATATTTGGGATAAGGACAATGAAAACATGTGAAATTCTGTAATACATAAAATATAGAGAGTTATACATGATATAACTTGAGTTTGGCCTAAGCAAGATAATGTGCAAATCTTAAGCAAAATGAAAGTGGTGAATTATGCGTGTACAAAACACATTGAGATTTGTTCACGAAATAATGTCATTAATAGCTATGGTAGTGTCAAAAATGTCAAGTACAAAATTACATTTAGCCATAACTTTCTCATTCCGTGTCCGATTTCGTTCACATTTTCGCTGATTTGTTTTATTCTGTCTTTAAAAACTACCCGACTTGAGGGTGTTGGTTTCCTTTAAGTTCGATTTTCCCTTCCCCTTGGTAGGTGAGGTCAAATACTTAATAATGATACAATGTCCTTCCAGCTCTCATCAGCCATATTATGGGTTTCTGAGTTTAGATGCTTGTTGAAAGAACATATACAAACCGGAGATACTAGTGGTACTAAGCAGCCAAGCCTAGATAGCATAGAGATCAACTGGTATCTTTTTATCTTCAATTTCATTTTCTTTTTTTTTTTTTGGGGGGGGGGGGGGGAGGGGGTATAAACGTAGCTCCTATGGGCATGGGGGGTTTTCTTTTTCGAATTAGGAGCCGATACCATCTTTGTGAAGCATATTTTGTGAGACACAGGTAAATGTGCAAGATGGGTATATCTTATTCTATTTTTTGTTAAAATTACAGATTTTCCATTTTGAATGAAAAAAAAAATCCATGTAATGCAAGGTATCGCTCTCCTTCTCTAATGCTCTCTCTCTCTCTCTCTCTCTCTCCCTTTGTTTCCCATTCTCTCATTTCCGTCACGTCCAACGGTGTATGTAAACAAAATTCGAAATCCCAGGGGGGAAAAGTCTGTAAGTTTTAGTTTTGTTTACGTGCCTCTCGTGTGCCTAACACACGTTGAACTTTCTGTTTCTCTCCTTCAAGGATGACAGAAATGTTATGTTTGTGAAAATAATACCGACTTTAATACTGGACTGAAGGAAATGGGATAGAGGGAGAGAGAGAGAGAGAGAGAGAGAGCAGAGAGCATGGAAAGAGACATGAAAAGAGAAAGCATATACAGACAAATGTAGAAAGAAGGGCAGAAAGAGAGAGAGACAGCGAGAGAGAGAGAGAGAGGGGGGGGGGGGATAAATAAAAGGGCATCGACTAAGCGGCAGCTTCCCTATAAGATTAAACTATCTGTTTGACAGACTCAAGTTGATACTTGCAAAAAGTATGAAAAGGAGAACCATGTTGGAAAAAGGCACAAAGCAAACGTTCTTTTTTTTAAAAAACCCAAATCCAAACACGCCCATGACTTTTTTTCGTGATGTTGTTATTCTGATTCCATAAAAATTCAAATTATTCTTTAAAATACCATTCTTTTCCATTAAACTGAGTAAAAATACAATTCTTTTTAGTGGACTTAATACATGTACAATTCATAAATTTGATAGTTAATAAACAAAATTGAATAAAATCGGTAATAACAGTCTTTAAAACATCTAACCCCACCCCAGAAAGAAGAAGAAGAAGAAGAATACAAAAGAATATTCATAATGAAATGAAAATCATTTATAATGATACAGAGAATCAACATACAGACACACAAAACACACCCACACACACGCACGCCCACACGGTGTAGAGTGCTTCAAATAAAAGAATAACATATTCATTATATGACTGATGGATATTTCACAGACTATGCATTCATACTTTCTATAGACATGAAAGAGCAACATTTTTGTCTGACGCAACTTTGCAAGGAAATCCCCCCAGAAAAAGAAAGATAAAAGAATCGTATTCTGTTTGTTTACAAGACACTTCTTTCATTTTTGATTAACCGCAAACTCGTGTTAACTTACCTGTGATATGTACTTGTCCAATTATGACGAGATATAAAGACAGAAAGAAGGTCCCCCCCCCCTTTTTTTTCTTTTTGAAAGAAATCTGTCCCAGAATACCATGCGCGGGGAAATTCCAAATGGTAAGGTTTGATGGTGAAACTGAATGATCTACAACTCCGTCAAATCTTTGTATTGCGCAACTATGAAATGAACATTCCCCAATCTATCATGTCATTGTTAGTTTTCTCTACACGTACGTACGTACAAAAAGTTCCTCCTTCTCTCTATGACAAAAAAGAAAGAAAAACATGTCCTATAACGGTTGTTTTTTCCCACTACCCCTCTCATCCTCCCCTCCCCCCTCTCTCTTTCCTTTCTCTCTCTCTCTCTCTCTCTCTCTCTCTCTCTCTCTCCCTTATTCTCTTTCTGTATGGACCTATGAAAAACTAGAACTCCTACATTTCAGTGGATCCCTCAAATTCGACAGGTTTTTCTTTTGAAATAAACCAAACATACCAGCATTTTGTACACTATCTGTTTTTATAATTCAAGTAATATAAAATGTATATTATTGTACAATATTTTATGTTTGATTTCTTCTCAAAATTGTTCTGAATTGTTCTGTTGGAAGTGAAAATAAAAACTGAAACTACTTGTAGGGAGTACAAACAAGACTGGGGAAAACAGGCCCATTTCCAGCATTACGGATTTCTTTCCAATTTTTGTTTATTTGTTACTGGTTTATCTTACCTGACTGCTAACATGGCTATTAAGAAAGCATGAGTGTTTGTAAGTAAGCAACCAGAGGACCGATGGCATTAAGTCCTTTCCAAGGGGCCTGATAATGAGAATCAATACCTTACCAAGGGGCACTAGCGCATCGATGACCGGATTACCAGACGGAGCTCCAAAATGTCCATCGATATAGTTTACTCATATATTTATCATGAAATGGGCGTCGCTAAAAAAAAATGGGTGGGGCGGGGGGGGGGGGGGTGCTAAGAATTCGACCTCTTTCAAAAATGATTAAAGACTCCCGATTGATATGTGACCCGCTCCGCCAAACATTTTAAATAGTCCTGCATTTCTACCCGCGACAATAATCAGTTTACTTCATTATTTGTTTCTGCTTGCCATTTCAACTCTGGTATAAATCCGAGGACTCTCTTTTTAAGCTTACCTTTAATAAAAGTTAAACCACGAGCCTACCTTTCACATTCGTTCGAGAGTTTCGTGCCGTAAGTGCGACTTTTAATACTAGCCAACCCATGAACACACTCTTTTTTCTTATCATCATTATATTTTTCAATAGGGGGAAAAGTGGCATTCGACATCGTGCGACAAACATCATCGCTATAAAGCAGTCTTGTTTGGTTCCACACGATTTGGTTTCTATTTTTCCACTCACAAAAAAAGTCTCCAGAGAGAGAGAGAGAGACAAACAGATAGAGAGAGCGTGTGAGAGAGGGAGAGATACGATTCTTAGTCTCTGCAATCATGCATCATTACTCCTCTACTTCTGAATTTAAGAATGCTAGTACCCTGCAATGTGACGATGAAGACAGTTTTTCTCACTTCTCCCAAGTACCCCTTCTACCTGTCTACCCCCTCCCTCTTCTCACTCTGTCTCTGTCTGTCTCCCTCCTTCTCTTTCTGTAACTCTCTCTCTCTCGTAGTCGTAGTCCATAGGGTAAGGGTTAGGGTTAGTCTCGTAGTCCGTTGACCTGGGTTCGAAACCATGTCGATGCGCTATGGTGCCCCGGTGGTGCCCCGGTGATGCCCTCTAGTAAGGCATTAATCCTTAAACAATGCCTAAAGCGGTTGGTCCCCTGGTTGCATACTTACAAGCATGCATACTTTCTTATCAGTCAAGTAAAACAAACCAATGACCATTACTGAGACTAATCAGCAAGAAAGAACAAAGATTAAATGATAATTTCCAATACGAATGTGAAAGTATGAAAACCAGAGTCACTTGTTATTTTCATTACATTACCATCCTGACATGCCTGATTACTATGTTTCTTTTATTGTTTCTCTCTCTCTCTCTCTCTCTCTCTCTCTCTCTCTCTCTTGCTTTCAAATATCCTTTCTAATAGGCTAGGTCCGCCCCCAAGCAATATTTATTAATCAAATCTAATTTCGTCGGAATGTCCACGGTGTAGTTCATGAGCTTTTTATTAAGTTAAGTGATCTGGTAAGCTTTAACATCCCCCTCTCCTTGTCTCTCTTTGTCTCTATCTGTCTCTGTTTCTCTTTCCCCTTCTTTTTCTTTCCATCTCGTTCCAAACCAGGGACCTACTAGGGACTTACAATCTTCCATTATTTCTCTCTCTCCATCTGTAACAATTTCGTTTCATTTGTTTTTATTCTCCTTACTTCTCTCTCAGTCTTTTTCTTTCATCCCTTGCTCTCTCTCGCTTTATTTCCCTTTCCCCTTCTCTTTCTCTTTCTCTTTCTCCATCTTTCTTATTGCCTCATTCTGTCCTCCAGTCATATTATTTTCATCCTTATTTTTACTCACTATTTTTGTTTCTTTCCAGCAGTCTTCAACTGTAATTTTTTTTTTCTACTATTTTTTAAAAAAAATATACGTAATGTAGAATACAATTTTTTTAAAAAAAATCATCCATACAAATGAATCTTTGATACATTTGCAGTCCCATTTCATTGTCAATGTTCTGCTTCAAAACAAGTCTGTAGCTTCAGACTATCTGTAAAGTATGATGGGTGAACTTTTGGACTGTGGTTTGCAGGTAAACAGTGGAATTTTTGACAAACAACTCGCGCTATATATTTTGGTAAATGACGCAAAAATTGGGGCAAAATATTATTTTCTTCTTAGTAGCGTGCTTATTCAGAAGAAGAAAGATCCCCGTGACAATTGTCTGATTGACTTGTTATGACAAGTCTGTGACTTAAAACCATTATATTTTCCACTAGAGCTGTTAAAATAAATTGAATACAACCAGGTCAAAAATACGATGGATAAATGATAGTATTTAACCTATGATATCTTTTTGCAAATGTCATTAAAATTGTGAATGATTGCGTGTGCTTGAACTGTTATTGTTAACTCAATAACTACTGTGATTAAATTTATCTGTTTATTCTATTACGATATATTTGAGGAGGATGATAATGGATTATAATGATAATCAGTTAGTCTTATTTACACAGAGTAGACATGCTCTTCCTGCGGGCACTGTAATAATTATTATCATTATCCCAGCATCGCCAGGTACCCATTTACACCTCGGTCGAGGGGAAGAAACGTGAGCAAAAACACGTTGTTGAAGGATGTCAGCACCGAGAAAGGATCGAACCCAGGACCTCTCACTTGTGCGATTTCATGAGAGTTAGGAAGTTCCATCCAGCAATATTCAATATAGCAGTTTGTTTTGTTTTGTGGATTTTTTTCTTTTTTCCGGGGGGGGGGGGGGGACCTGCATATATCAAAAATTTGCTTACAAGCAAAAAGGAGAAGAAAAAAAAGCTCCTCAACTAAAAATGGGGAGGGACATACTCTTTTGCCTCTTTCGGGTATCTTTTTTCTAATTGGGGGGGGGGGGGGGCATACCCCATTGTGTCCCCATCCCTAATTTTTTAACGTGACCCCTGTCCCCCCCCCCCCGATTGACGCCCATGGACGCCAGTTGGAGTCACACTAGGGGCATGAAAAACATGGGCTGAAATTTGGTTAGGAAAGTTCGATGTAACCAGGCCTCTTACACAATAAAAGAACCACAGATCGACCTGCCTCAGCGCCAAAATAACGAGAAGCCATAGTAGAATACTCTATAAACTCGCTCATAGCCAGTCCGCCCCGGTCCTCCACAATAATTCATTATGAGCAAGCAGTTGGGTTGCGAGTAAGCATAGTAACATGCAGTTGTGAGAGCATTGACTAACCCGTCATGTTATATGTATTTTGAGTACAAACAACGTTTCTTTATTTTTCTTATCTATATGATCACTCACAAGTTCGAATATGGGTCGCTAATGATTGATTTCATTACATAGAAGAATCAAGAAAAAAACAAAACAGTGTTACTTTGTGCAATGGCCTACGTCAGTAGACTGTTGGTTGCAATACAGAATCCAGATTTAAAATCAGATTTCAGTCAAATTGATTTCTCTTGCACGATAAAAATAACAGTGAAGAAACAATTTTTTTATTTCAAACTCGTTTCACAATTGTTCTGCGACCAGTTTGCGACCATCTGCAACAGTTTTTTTTTTCGGGGTGTTACACGACCGATCGCTTGGTCTCTTGCGAGCACTCGCAGTCGTTGCAGGCGACCTGAGACGGTCGTGACTGGTCGCATCTGAACTTCGAACATGCTCAAAATCCAGACGCGACCTGATGCGATCGATTCACTCACATTAAGTCGTATGACCAGTCGTGCGAGTGTCGTACGAGTATTTCACAACGCTGTGCGACTTGATGAGAGAGTTCGCACGACTCGATAGTCGCATTTGGTCGGCTGCGACTTATAGAGACCAATCTTGCGTGTGGGTGCGAGTGTGCTGCGACCATGAAACTGTTGCCCGACCGATCGCAGAACATCTTGCAACGCTGTACTACCGTTGCACGAATACGCGACTATTCCACAGGGCATATATAGGGGGAATATGGAGATGAGATTCAGAACGTTCTCATCAATGATCACGTGATTCTCTCCTGTAATATAAGGCCCTTCTCTTATAATTTTCCCTTCTGAGTATCTTTCTTAGTCTTCTTTGGAGTCATCTTGTATGAACTCTAGCTCGAAACTGACGGCCGGTCAATTTTTGAGGGATGTTTTATTTTTATTTTTTCGTTTTCCAATCCTTTTTATTAGAGATTTAATCAAACATAAATCATTACATATAAATCTCTGTACATATTTCTCTATATATATATATATATACAAATCTTCATTTCGTTTTCATAAAATAATTTGATAAAAACATAATATTAAAAGTCTTTCTTCCATTTCTCACTCTTTCTCTTTCCTTGTCTTTCTCTCTCTTCACTGTTACTTCACTCATCACTTCTTATCATGTTTAATATCATTTGTATACCTGTACCACATCCTTTCTGTATTGTAGTCAAAGGAGTATAGGGTAGGTTGGTAGCCCGCGGTGGGGGGTACTCAAATTTGGTTCCGACGGGGTTGTGCCGCTAAAGCCTCCATACCCGTACCCATTTTTAAGGGTCATATAGAAAAGGATACCCATTATTAGGGATTTTGCATCTCGGGTGTGTACTTAGGCCTCATTATGGGAGAGAATATCGTTCTAAGCAATAAAGTTACCGATGTTTAAAAAAGTGAGGGGCGTGTTTAGAGATTTTCCGACTCAAACCATACCCCATGTTTAGGAATTTCTTGCAAAAAATAGCGACCCATTAAAGCTGCACACCCCCGCAGGCCTATACCATATCAGGCGCGGAGTGGAGGGGGGGGGGGGTGATAGTATATATACTTAGTAATTATTAGCATCGAAGCATTTGTAAACTTTCTCTCAAAGGGGTCTATAAATTACAAGCTATGCTTTTCAAGAGACTCCTCCACTTATATTTCTATACTATGTCATCTTTTAATTTGACTGAAATCATGATAGTCTATTTGCTTCCATGATTATGTACATATACTTACCATGTATTTCTGTTCGGAGTTATGATTTATATCAATAAGTTACGAAAACCTGTATATATTTCATGCTTATTCGCTGTGTAAAGCATTGAAAACATCACGTGGAAATATAAAGGAACCTTGAACCTTGAATTCAATGAGCAAAGAAGAAGGAAAATGAAATTCAATCGCTTATATAAACATAAAATACATCGCAGAATCCCAAACCTGAATAAGTGCCCTCCACCCTGGAAAAAGTTTTAAATTCAGTATGAATAAAATTTTTCAAATATGGCAGTCTTCTTTCTTTTTCTAAAACGGCTACTTTTTCATATTTTCTTTTAAAGAGAGATTTCATTCAAATAAATAAAGACATATCAGTATTTATGAATTAATATTTATACACTTCTTCATATGTTGATTTCATATCATAATTGATGAGTTACCGATAATTTCACAAATCAATGAGAGATTTGCTCTGTTTTTTTTTCTTGTTGTTTTTTGTTGGTCATACACCAATTTGATGTCACCAGTAGCAGTCAAATGTCACCAGTAGCAGTCGGAAGTCACCAGTAGAACGCAGACGTCAGCAGTAGAATGCAGATGTAACCAGGAGAAGTCAAATTTCACCAGCTGCAGTCAGATGTCACCAGTAGCAGTCGGATTTCACCAGAAGTAGTCAGATGCACTAGTAGCGGGCCGATGTCACCAGAAAAACAAGGAAGTCACAAGTAAAACGCAGATTTCTCCAGTGGAACGCGAATGTCACCAGTATCAGTCAGATGTCACCAGTAGCAGTCAGAGTAGCAGGCTGATGTCACCAGTAGCATGCAGATGTCACCAGTAGCATGCAGATGTCACCAGTAAAGTCAGATATCACCAGTAGAAGTCGGAAGTCACCAGTAGCTATCAGGTGTCACCAGGAAAAGGCAGATGTCACCAGTTGCTGTCAGATGTCGCCAGTAGTAGTCCCACGAAGCAAGTAGCAAACCGATGTCACCAGTAGTAGTCAGATGTCACCAGTAACAGTCAGATGTCAACAGCAACATTCGGAAGTCACCTGTAGAACGCAGAGGTCTCCAGTAGAACGTAGATGTCATCAGTAGCAGTCAGATGTCACCAGTAGCAGTCAGATATCACCAGTAGAAGTCGGAAGTCACCACTTGCTATCAGGTGTCACCAGGAAAAGGCAGACGTCACCAGTTGCTGTCAGATGTCACCAGTAGTAGTCCCATGAAGCAAGTAGCAAACCGATGTAGCCGCGGAAACGTTTTTGAAAGTGAGGGGGCTGCATGTACAAACCAAAAAATTCACTTCATGGTTTTTGTACAGGGGCCTATGTGTCTACTCAAAAAAATGAGGGGGCTCAGCCCCCAGCCCCCGCGGCTCCGCGGCCCCTGAGTAGTAGTCAGATTTCACCAGTAACAGTCAGATGTCACCAGTAACAGTCGGAAGTCACCTGTAGAACGCAGAGGTCTCCAGTAAAACGTAGATGTCATCAGTAGCAGTCAGATGTCACCAGTAGCAGGCCGATGTCACCAGTAGCAGTCGGATTTCACCAGGAGTAGTCAGATGCCGTTAGTAGCAGGCCGATCTCACCAGTAACACACGGAAGTCACAAGTAGAACGCAGATAACACCAGTAGAACGCGAATGTCTCCAGTATCAGTCAGATGTCGCCAGTAGCAGTCAGATGTCACCTGTAGCATGTCGATGTCACAAGCAGCATGCAGATGTCACCAGCAAAAGATGGAAGTCACCAGTAGTAGTCAGATGTCACCAGTAACAGGCCGATGTCACCAATAGCATGAATAGCAGTCAGATGTCACCAGTAGAAGTCAGATGTCACCAGCTGCAGTCGGATGTGAACAGTAGAAGTCAAATGTCACCAGTTGCAGTCAGATGTCACTAGTAGTAGTCAGATACCGGGCATGGTGGCTCAATTGATAGAGCGTCCGCCTCATGAACGGGAGGTCGTGGGTTCGATCCCCGGCCGAGTCATACCAAAGACTTACAAAAATGGGACCTTCTGCCTTCTAGCCAGGCGCTCGGCATTTAAGAATGGAGAAGGGTAATAATAACATATTATGTTATGCAGGGCCCGCTGGAAGATCAGCTTATAACTGAAGTGGCTACCCTGGGTAAATAAGAGTTATTATTATTATTATTATTATATCACCAGTAGTAGTCAGATGTCACCAGTTGCAACCAGATGTCAACAGTAGCAGTCAAATGTCACCAGTAGCAGTCGGATGTCACCAGTAGTAGTCAAATGTCACAAGTAACACACGGAAGTCACCAGTAGAACGAGAATGTCACCAGTATCAGTCAGATGTCACAGTAGCAGTCGGGAGTAACCAGTAGAAGTCAGATGTCACCAGTAGAAATCAGATGTCACCATTTGCAGTCAGATGTCACCAGTAAAAATCAGATGTCACCAGTAGTAGTCTCATGAAGCAGGTAGCAGTCAGATGTCTCCAGTAGAACGCAGATGTCATCAGTAGTAGTCAGATGTCACCTGTAGCAGTCAGATGTCACCAGTAGCATGTCGATGTCACAAGTAGTAGGCAGATGCCACCAGTAACAGTCAGATGTCATCAGTAGCAGGCCGATGTCACCAGTAGCAGTCAACGTCAGATGTCACCTGTAGCATGTCGATGTCACAAGCAGTAGGCAGATGTCACCAGTAACAGTCAGATGTCACCAGTAACACTCGATAGTCACCAGCAGAACGCAGAGGTCTCCAGTAGAACGCTGATGTCGTCATTAGCGGTCAGATGTCACCCGTAGCAGTCAGATGTGACAAGTGGCAGGCAGATGTCACCAGTAGCAGGCAGATGTCACCAGTAGGAGTCAGATGTCACCAGTAGCAGGCCGTTGTCACCAGTAGTAGTCTGATGTCACCAGTAGTAGTCAGATGTCACCAGCAGCAGGCAGATGTCACCAGTAGCAGTTAGATGTCACCAGTAGTAGTCTCATGAAACAAGCAGCAGTCAGATTACACCAGTAGAAGTCAGATGTCACCACTTGCAGTCACATGTCACCAGTAACAGTCAGATGTCACTAGTAGAAGACGGAAGTCACAAGTAGTAGTCAGCTGTCACCAGTAGTAGTCCCATGAAGCAAGTAGCAAACCGATGTCACCAGTAGTAGTCAGATGACACCAGTAACAGTCAGATGTCACCAGTAACAGTCGGAAGTCACCTGTAGAACGCAGAGGTCTCCAGTAGAACGTAGGTGTCACCAGTAACAGTCAGATATCACTAGTAGAAGTCGGAAGTCACCAGTAAATGTCAGATGTCACCAGTAGAAGTCAGGTGTCACCAGTTGCAGTCAGATGTCACCAGTAGTAGTCTCAAGAAGCAAGTATCAGTCAGATGTGAACAGTAGCAGTCAGATTTCACCAGAAGCCGGCCGATGGCACCAGTAGCATGTGATGTCAACAGTAACAGTCAGATGTCACCAGTAGCAGTCGGAAGTCACCAGTAGAGTCGGAATTCACCAGTAGAAGTCAGATGTTATCAGTAGCAGTCAGGTGTCACCAGTAACACACGGAAGTCACCAGTAGAACGCGAATGTCACCAGTATCAGTCAGATATGAACAATAGCAGTCAGATGTCACCAGAAGCCGGCCGATGGCACCAGTAGCATGCAGATGTCAACAGTAACAGTCAGATGTCACCACTTGCTAGTGGTAACATCTGACTGTCACCAGTAGCAGTCGGAATTCACCAGTAGCAGTCAGATGTTACCAGCAGCATGCAGATGTCGCCAGTAGTAGTCAGATGTCACCAGTAGCAGTCAGATGTCACCAGTAGCAGTAGAAAGTCACCAGTTGAACAAGGATGTCAGCAGTAGGACGCAGATGTTACCAGTATCAGTCAGATGTCACCAGTAGCATTTAGGTGTCACCAGTAACACACGGAAGTCACCAGTAGAACGCAAATGTCACCAGTATCAGTCAGGTATGAACAATAGCAGTCAGATGTCACCTGAAGCCGGCCAATGGCACCAGTAGCATGCAGATGTCAACAGTAACAGTCAGATGTTACCAGCAGCATGCAGATGTCGCCAGTAGTAGTCAGATGTCACCAGTAGCAGTCAGATGTCACCAGTAGCAGTCAGATGTCACCAGTAGCAGTGGAAAGTCACCAGTTGAACAAAGATGTCAGCAGTAGAACGCAAATGTTACCAGTAGCAGCCAGATGTCACCAGTAGAAGGCAGATGCCACCCGTAGAATGCAGATGTAACCAGTAGCAGTAAAATATTACCCGTAGCAGTCAGATCTCACCAACAGCAGTCGGAAGTCACCAGTAGGACGGAGATGTCACCAGTAGAACGCAGAAATCACTAGTAGCTGACAAATATCACCTGTAGCAGTCGGATGTCACAAGTAGTAGTCTCATGAAACCAATCGCAGTCAGATGAGACCAGTAGCAGTCGGAATTCAACAGTAGAACGCAGAGGTCACCCGTAGAATGCAGATGTAACCAGGAGTACGCAGATGTCACCAGTAGCAGTCAGATGCCACCAGTAGCAGGCGGATGTCACCAGTAGTAAACTCATGAAGCAAGTAGCAGTTAGATTTCACCAGTAGCAGTCGGAAGTCACCAGTCGCATGACCACTCGCACCCGTCTCATTCTTTCGCGCAAGCGATCGCATGGTCTCACGTCCAATCGCACGACCATGAAATCGGTCGTGCGACTTTTGTGATTGGCGTCAGGCTACTCGCAATCGCTCATGCGACACTCGCATGTGAACGCTCGACCACTCGCACGAGCAAATGTGAGCAAATTCGACTTACTCGTGCAACGATCTCATCTAGTCGCTTTTATTGTACGACAGCTGTTACATTTGTGAATGCCTTTCTGCGACAACATGCAGGTGACATGAGATCGTTGGCGATTGAAGCCTGTTGCAGCCTGTCGTGCGACCAAATAGTCGCAAACTGTCGCAAACCACTTGTGAAAAGGACTTTAAGTCCTCAATATATTTAAGGTTATTGTTTCCATTAAAAAATTAGAGTTTGCTTCAGTCGAAGTAATAATATATTTTCAACATTACTTTAGGGAACTAATGAATATAAATCTCAAACTATTTTGACACTCCCGCCGCTCATGAATAGTTATCATTCAAACTTTAGTTGTTTACCAAATAACTATCTCCACAAAGAAAAAATGTTAAATCAAAGAAAGAAAAAAAAAAAACCCTTCCATTTTACCCGCTTGCGTGCTTCCTTCTAGACAATTGATACGTGATAAACGCTCACTTCAACTGTGCATTCTAATAACACGTGTGATTTCATTTTTAGCACTAATTGTTTTTGTTGTTGTTGTATTTTGTCTTTTTCCAGTTTCAACTTCAATTTCAATACTGCAATGACATAATTGTTTCAAGTCAGGTAGGCACGTGTTTTGGAATGTATTCGATGAGACAGGTGAAGTAAAGCTTTTGTGCATTCAGCAATTTGATGTTTCTTTTTGATGTTCCTTTTCTCTTTTTCTCTCTCCTGTATCATGATCCTTCACCCGTACACAAGAACCCAGTATTTCCAATTTCCAATCTTCTGACAATGCGAAGAAGAGTTACCACATTACCCTATACTTGCGAACTACACCATGCTTATACACGTGCATTTCGATATTGTCACATGTAATATCAAAATACATTTCATCAGGAGCATGTCGAGGGCGGGAGATAGGTGTGTTACTTAAATTTGGTCTGTTGACTTAAGCTTGGTCTAATCATAGCTAAAAATAATACATGACTAACACATATTGTAAATAAACATGTTTTTTTGAAATGTTGTTTACTTTAGCGTGTATGATGATGACTTGTTGAATCAAAGTTGTTTGTAGAATCATTGTTCGTAGTGACAATTTGATCATTCAACTTCGGCTTCTGATTAAACTGTCGGTCACTCGATTGCGTTACTCATGACTGTTCCGGTATTTTGACTCCCCATTTCGAAAAAAAAAGGGGGGGGGGGTCATCACATACCCCTCCCAACCATCCCTACCCATACTCATTAAACATGAAAAGAAGGAAAGTACGTAACCTGAATTCGGACATGCAATTAAAAATTCCTCATTGCTTCATGAGTGAAAGACAAGTTGACCGCCCCCAACAGAGAGAGAGAGAGAGAGAGAGAGAGAGAGAGAGAGTGGAGAAAGGAGAGGACAAAGAAAGAAAGAGAAGAGAATATACGAATTCCATATTAAGTTGTGGAAGTATGAGCATGATAAGAGAGAGAAAAGAAAAGAAGAGATTGGTTAATATCGATGTGAACATGGCGACAGTATGCAAAGTAACTCGAAAGTTTGCAGAGCATTAATGATTATCTGATACTGAATAATGTCTGCGTGGGTAGTCCTCATTAGCGTGACTATAGAATAAAATGCATTCAATCATAAGTGGACTGGTTTAGAGTTTCTGAAATACAGACAATGTCGAATAATTAATTTCTTTAAACGGCATAGTTTGAAGGGTATTCATCCTTGTAAACTATTTCATATTAATTATCTAAGCTGTGCTTGGTGGCGGATTAAGGGGTGCCATTACAACCCGTGCCCCCCCATCCGTGCTTTGAAAAAAAAGTGTACATACCCCCCCCCCCCCCCGTTGTTGTTTTTGTTGTGTATTTTTTCCTGTTATTTCTTTTGCTTTGGGCTTTTCAGGGATTGAGAACGAGACCCCGAATTGTGTAATGACATGGGGGGGGGGGGGGCTTGTTAGACAAGATTTATACCTCCTCCTCCTTTACAACATTCTGGATCCACCCCTGGCTTTGTTAAAGTGATTACACAATGGTAAAACAATTTTTGATATATGATTGGGAATAGAATTCTAAGAAGAATAACATTAAAAGTTTGATGATTTTCAATCGAAATCAATGCATTTTGGCTAATTTTCTTATAAAAAGTCAAGAGTTGACCTAAAAATTTGAGTATGAGGTATGACGTCAAAGTGGGTACCCAGCTTTGCGCATTACAGTTGCGCTGCGCGCTAGACTGTACAATATGCATCATACCTTGCGCGCATTTTGCTAGAATTGCGCGATATGGTACCCACTTTGACGTCATTTTGACGTCAAAGTGGGTACCCAGTTGAAACTGGTCACAGCTGAGGGGTCAAAAATATCCTGAAATCTTAACACATTTGGGGGTTTCCTTGGCAACACGACTTTTAAAAAAACTTTAGGCAGATGATTTTCTGCTAATGAAATCATGCTCTTTGAAATGAACTAACATTGTTTCAGCATTGGGTACCCCCTTTAACAAGTGGTGCGATCATGTGGCGATAGCTCAGTTGGTATGGAGCACTGGTATCGTAATACGATGGCCCGTGTTCGAAACCTAGTCGATTCGCGAGTGTCCTTGGTATTATTAACCTCTTTACCAGTAGTACAGTCAAAATACGAAAAAAAAGGGGTCAACCTAGAACTAATTGCAACAGAAACGATTCCACTTGCATATAGTCTGAAAAATACCTAAAAACAACATACTAAAAATTAACAAAAATTGAAGTGGTGGATCAATGCCTAATTTGCATAAATTCAAAATGGCCGCCATTTCAGACTTCAGTAGACATGGTGAGACACAGAGAACCTATTTTAGCCTATATCTCTAGATATGAGACACGTAGAGAGCTAATTTTAGTGTCTTTACCTATGTTTTCGGGGTCAAGAAACATGATTATGGCATTATTACCAGCTTACAACTACTCCTTAACTCCTAATTTGCATAAATTTGCATAAAATTAGCCTTTTAAAAAATTCAAATTGGCTCCCAAGTTGCATTTTAAAAACTGAATCTCATCTGATACCTATGGAAAGTTAATTTCAATGTCCTTATATCCATCGTTTGGGGATGAAGAAGATTTACAAGCATTACTAGCAAGTTATACCTATCCATTGACTCTTAATTTGCATAAATTTGCATACAATTAACCCCCTTCCACATCTAAATGGCGGCCATTTCAGACCACATTAAACACACAGAATATACTTTAGCCTATATCTCTACATCCGAGACACGTAGAAAGCTAATTTTGGTGTCTTTACCTATGTTTCTGGGGTCAAGGAACATGATTATGGCATTATTACCAGCTTACAACTACTCCTTAACTCCTAATTTGCATAACTTTGCATAAAATTAGCCTTTTTGAAATTCAAAATGGCTGCCAAGTTGCATTTTAGCCTATATCTCTAGATCTGAGACACGTATAGAGCTAGTTTTAGTGCCTTTACCTATGTTATCGGGGTCAGGGAAGGTGATTATGACATTATTACCAGCTTACAACTACTCTTTAACTCCTAACTTGCATAAATTTGCATAAAATTTACCTTTTTGAAACTCAAAATGGCTCCCGAATTGCATTTTAAAACTCTAACTCAATTGATACGCATGGAAAGTTAATTTCAGTATCCTTACCCAAGGTTAGGGGATGAAAGAGATTTATCATGGGATTGAGAGCAATTTGTAACTATCCACTGAAAAATACCTAAAAAAAAACATACTAAAAATTAACAAGAATTGAAGTGGTGGATCAATGCCTAATTTGCATAAATTCAAAATGGCCGCCATTTCAGACTTCAGTAGACATGGTGAGACACAGAGAATCTATTTTAGCCTATATCTCTAGATATGAGACACGTAGAGAGCTAATTTTAGTGTCTTTACCTATGTTTATGGGGTCAAGGAACATGATTATGGCATTATTACCAGCTTACAACTACTCCTTAACTCCTAATTTGCATAAATTTGCATAAAATTAGCCTTTTTGAAACTCAAAATGGCTGCCAAGTTGCATTTAAAAATCAAAATCTCATCCGATACTCATAGAAAGTTAATTTCAGTGTCCTTATATCCATGGGTAGGGGATGAAGAAGATTTATCAGAATTACTAGCAAGTCACAACTATCCACGGATGCTTAATTTGCATAAATTTGCATACAATTAACCCCTTTTCACTTCTAAATGGCCGCCATGTAAGACCACAGTATAAATGAATAACCTATTTTAGCCTATATCTCTAGATCTGAGACACACAGAGAGCTAAATTTAGTGCCTGTACCTATGTTTTGGGGGGTCTAGGAACATGGTTATGGCATTATTACCACCTAATAACTACTCCTTAACTCCTAATTTGCATAAATGGGCATAAAATTAACCGTTTTCCAATTCAAAATGGCTGCCATATGCTGCATGTTTAACATTCTGTCTCATCTGATACTCACAGAAATTCAATATCAGTGTCCTTGTCCATGGTTAGAAGGGGATGAGGTAGATTTAGCATCACTAGCAAGTTATAACTATCCACTGACTTTTATTTTGCATAAATTTGTATATAATTAACCCCTTTAAATTAATAATGGCTGCTTTATGGCTGTCCAAGACCAATATAATATTGTTGGTGACACGTAATAAGTTTATGTTGGTGTTATTCTTGGGTGAAAGAACTTGACTGTTAGATACAGCAACCTACTATACCGGGTTTCCCAGAAAAAGCGGAACGGTGGATTTTCGGTACTTTAACTTCAGAAAGTAGATAATCTTTTGATTTAGTAGGTAAAGTATCTTCTACCAAAGAGAATGATATCAAGAGCATTAAATTTGATGAAGTAATTTTGATTCTATGCCCGTTTCTTAAAATATTTAGAATTTCGCGTGTTTTTCGCGACAGTTGAGAGCAGAAACTGTGGGGGGGGGGGGGGTGGGATGGCCTTTCATATGGCATGTGTAGTAGCATGTTTTGTTGCTGACATGCATCAGTGGACATCCCTCAATCATGAAAGGCCATCGCGATACAAAGCTACTCTCATCAGTCGCCAAAAATTCGAAATGACCGTATTTTAAGAAATGGGCATAGCATACAAATTACTTTTCCAAGTTAAATGATCTTGGTATCATTTTCTTCCTTGGGCGATACTTATGTAAACACGTTATCTACTTTTTGAAGGTAAAGTACTGAAAATCCACCGTTCCGCTTTTTTTTTTGGGGGGGGGGGGAACACAAGGTATATTCTGTACTAGTCGGCTAGATAATTTACAAACCTAAATATTTCTTTGCGAAGATTTTTTTTCATTAATGATGATAATACTACTACTAATAATAACATTGGCTTCTTGCATAGCGCCCAGGTCCGTCATGTCTGACGGAGACGCTCATGGCTCTCCAAACATTATTACCCCGGTCATAGCTTAGTGATTTGGGTTCCTATGTGGTTAATGAATATTTTCAGCTTTGTTGCCCAACAACAACTTTGAGCAAGTTTCATAATTTGCATTAATAGATATAAATACAGGTTATGCCGCCCAAGACAACTTAAATGTATTATACGGAATGTGTAAAATGATCCCTGTATGTTAATTGTGTAAGTGCGGTGATACAGCATTGTAATCTAACTTAATAGTGATGTTCATCTGTAGTGAATTCAGCCTGTGATGAAACGTAACAAGGTAAATTCATGTATGATACTTCCATAAAACATGAGTTTTGTTGAGGCCTATGAATTTTAAATATATTTTTGAAATTATAAGGAAGTCCACTTCCACCATGCCCACGGTGTGCAGCTTTTTTCTTTTTCATTATGAAATTATGTGATTTGGTGCATACATTATATGCCGATTTGTATGTATTATAAGGAGACATATTATGATTTTGTACTCTAATAACTATTTTGTAGTAATTGCAATATGTACCTCAGAAATACTGAATCAAGTATACACATGTTGCTAGCAAATTATATTCTACAATGATAAACAGTGCGCAGTACACTCATGTCAACAGTATACGCACAACAACCAATATGATATATTTTGGAGCTACAGTAAACTGAGCGACATGATACGGAGCCCACCAGGTGACATGAGGAGAATAAATTCTCCATGGATTATTGTATTCCCTCAAAATAATCATTTTGTTCACTCTAACTGATCATTTCACTCCCTCCCAACATCAATGCCTTTCCTAATAACTTTTGTGATCCCTCCAAATAACTACTGCGTCCCCTCGCAATATTGTTGACAGCCGTTATATTGGGTGGGCGCGGATTTACTGTATAAGTACCATTATTTTGGGCAGGGGAATGACCTGTATTATCATCCCCAATGATTCACGATTAAATATGACATGGCCCTTTTTAATCCCCTCAAAAAGCGAAATAAAGAAAGAAAATGGGTAAACAGTTAAAAGTAAACTCAATTAAGAAAACAGAAAACCCTGGGAACGCTCATTCGTTTTGCTCGCTTTCATTTCACGTATCTCAACAAATGCCGGTTATGATCCTAATGAAAGGAAATCGGTACACATCTTGTCTTTCTAATGTTATGCTAGCGAGTTGGAAGGGGAGATCTCCTTGGTTATACTATCCTTCTACTCATAAAATGTTTGTCAAATAATTGCACACATTTAGAAAGAAAAGTTGAGTGTTGCACCCTAAACGCAACACTTGCAACACCTTTCATGAAAAAGGTGCAAAGATGCATCATTTTGTACTTGTTTGCTCCAGGAAGTGCCCGTCTGCACCCTTAAAGATGCAACTTCGCGCCTTTAAGAATGCAGAAATTTTTGCATTCAAAAGGGTACAAATTTGCACCTTTCCTGAAGGGTACAACTCTAGCCACTGCACCTTAAAGGTACATTTTGCATCCTTAAGGGTGCATGGTTGTAACCTTAAAGGTGCTAAGTGCTTTAGGGTGCAAAGTTGTACTCATAAAGGAGCTCCCACTGTTCCATTTGAAGGGTGCAAAATTGAACCTGTTTTTTTCTTAGTGCAAGGAGTCGAAGGGCATGACCCAAAACAGAAAAAAAAATGTCAAGAGATTATCGCTTATACTTAATTGCCTATTAATGTCATACCAAATATGAGAAAGGAAAGTAAAAATACATTGCCAAGATAATGAGAATGAAGTAACAATACACTATAACCTGTTCTTATTATTTGAAAAACCAATTTTTTCCTCGTTCTGCTCGCTCTTAAAGTATAAATATGGTCAAACACCAGGCACTCCTGTTCCCTCAGCAAGATGTCCGGATATTACAGTACTTTTGCAGAGGTGCAAGTATTCTCGAAATCTGTGGGAGGAGTGCGTCATACAGTCATCTAGTTTATTTTGGTAGAAGATTGTTTCTATCGCTTATAAAACATGAAAACCAGGTGCCAAACAATTACCCAAATAGCCACATATTTGGCAATTAGGTGATCATATATTACATATATTTAGTTTTCTTTGAGGCCCATGGAAGAGTATAAATATTTCTTTGCTTGCTGCGCTCTCTTGAATAACATTTAGACACACGATAGTATGGAGGGCAATTTGGACATGTACGCGAGTTGACTGAATACGTAATTTACATACTTATAGACAGGCCTATGGTGCATTTTGAAGACAACATTTATTTCGTCGCTTGCTTGGCTCGCTCGTCATATTTCTAAATCGGTTATATTGAACGGAAAAACTAATTGGCCATTGAGGTGTTAGAATAGGTTATATTTGAAAGGGAGGGCGACCGATTATACCATTGAAGACAAAATGCTAGTGTGTTCATCAAATAGTGAGGTTTTTTTT
>CM057171.1:12459400-12509400 GCA_029962745.1 Echinometra lucunter
GTCCCTCGGAGAGGAGCTAAAGCCGTCGGTGCTCTGGTTGCTTATTTCCAAGCATGCATGCTTTCTTGCAGTCAAGGAAAACAAATAACGATAACCAAAAACCCACACTGTAGGAATGAATATATGGGACAACTCAAATTTATCATGTTTATGTTATGTTGTCTTTTTGTGAATATTTCTTTTATTACGGGACAATGAACTAATGAGCTGTTGGAAAATCGATAAGTTACCATGACCTTCAATGAACTGGATCAGAGAACTTAAAAGATACGGTTATATATCTATACATTGACCTTCATGATATTATTTAATGGTGTTGAATGACTGATCGTAAATTAGCTTCGAAACATGACTTGGTAAGTCGAGGAGAGCAGAGGAAAACACCCAGACATTTCTCCTCTATATTTACATCGTTATTGTTTCCCGCGTACCCAAATTCCTGGAAAGAGCAATGAACTGTGCCGAGTACCTAGAATATAGTGACGACGATGAACATTATATTCTGTGGTATGAAATATGTTATTATCACAACAACATAATTAAAGTGATTGGCACAGTCCTCTTCACTCTGACTTCCTATGCCTAACCAGGTTAACCGCAATCTTAAGGATCGATTTCGTAGAATATGCGGTCTACGACATTGCAGATCATTAAAGAAAGGCTTACCAATCACTTCAAAAATGTTCAGTGATCAGGGATAATAAAAGGTAGCATAGTAGTGTTCAGGTAATACGCTATCATAAATGTGATCATCATCTATTTATACTATATTACAAATACGGGCTTCAAATATTGATTTTATAGTATTCACGTGTACATATAAATATATAAATGTCATTATTATTCCTTTATGCTATATCAAAATACGCGCTTCAGATATTGGTATTATAGAGCAAAGTACTACAAATTAAAAGAAGAAACCTAATTAAACATTACAGTGACTTGTACAGACTTAACGATATCTCAAAGAAAGGGGTCTCGCATGGAACTCAATCTGATTTGTTTTTTCTCTCTAGTATTTTCATACTCCTTGACAGACGGTTAGGTGAAGTTTTCTCAGGTACTTAGTTCCGTAAAAACAAAAACCCTTTTTTCAGGTTATAGGTAGGCCTACTTCAGTTCTGGTAGACTGAAAAACAGATTTTTAAAAATTATTTTTGTTCTTTTTTGTCCCGTGTAGAAGGAAAATAAAAAAGCAGAGTCACATGCTATAAAGTTACCCTCATAATTAGGCCGAAAAGACTAAAAATCAGTTTGGATTATTGTACAAAATTCCGATGTCAGTCTTTCCAGATGTCTGTGAACTTCATCATATCCACATCTGAAAATGGCGTTAGAAAGAGGCATATTAAAAGCTTTCGATTGCACTCTTCCTAGTATATGGCAAGAATGAACAGAAAGCCCAATTTAAACAATTCAAAAGGGAACTATAAGCATTGTCATACGCACATACGCACATAGTGGGCATGGGGCAGTTGCCTCCCCCCCCCCCCCCAAATAATAAAATGCATAGAATGATGCTTTAGGAACCGCGTACCACGGAACCCAAGATGAACTTGGAGAGTGTATGAAAGATGTTTTGGCTCAGTAGGTAGAGCGTCCGCCTCACAATCGGGAGGTCGCGGGTTCGAACCCCGGCCGCGTCATACCAAAAGACGTTAAAAGATGGGAGTTGCTGCTACCTTCTTTGGCGTTCAAGAATTGAATAGAGCAACGTCGATCTGGCGCTGCTCAGTGGCTGCCGGGCCCACGATCAATTGGGCAAAAAAGAATTTCCTTTGTCGGACAATAAAATTTGGAGATTTGGAGAGAGTAGAAAATCCCACCCCCCGCCCCCCGCCCCCCCCCCAAAAAAAAAAGGAGAGAGAGGGATGGAAGAAGAAGGGGAGGAGGAGGATCAGGAAGAGCAAGAGGAGGAGAAAAAGAAGGGGAAAAAAGAAGAAATAAGAACAATTATGGAAGAAAGGGGATGAATAAGAAGACATAAAATTTATCATCCTGCTCATAGCGCATGTTGAGGTACTTGCAGAAAGAAAGAGAATGTGTTATTGAGTCTGGTAAAACTGAACTAGAGCTGTTTTTTTAGTTTGCATTTGTTTGTCAGCTGATGATACAGTACATCTAAAATTTTTGATTTTCTCTTCCTTGTCTCTTCCCCTGTCACCGGGTTTTTTTTTTATTTACATTTGCTCTTTACATCGATTCTGCAATTTTATTTTGTTTCATTTCCTTCTTCTTCTCCTCCTCCTCCTCCTTCTCTTTTTTCAGCTTTCTCTTTCATTTCCTGCAAAAATACCAACCCGTGACAGCCACAAAAGTGTTTTGTTTCATTAATACAATTAAACTAAAGGAAATGTTTGAATCATCAAAAGAATCGAAAAGGAATACACAAATGAAAGAATGAAAGAAATACGTGGTATAACCACATAAACGGATTCCTGATAATCTTGGGCTGTGTTGGAAATTGATTTTATTCACCTGGTGTTTGTTTGTGTGTGTGTGTGTTTTTTTGTAATAATCTCAAATTCGAGCATCCCTGTTAAAGGTTATGTATAGTTTTCGTACACGCTAAATTTCTTAGACTTGTATCGGAGACAACTCCAAAATTCGATTAAAAATCTGAGTCTCATAGATCTAGAAATCAATTATTGAGCTTTCCCTAATAATTTAGATTAATTTGTAATCTAAGAAATTTAAAAGAGTAGGCCTGTAGGCCCTCAAAAACTGTTCGTCAGATTATTTTGCCTTTTGCTGGTCAGTAGCAATTAGATAACAGTCAAAAATAAGATGCTGTGATTTTTTAAATAAGACAAAGGCGAAAATCATTTTGATCTCTGGTCAGTGACGTGAAATCACACAGTGCCTGCACACGTAAAACAAGAGAGTTCTGTTTACGCGATAATCAAGTGTACATAACATAACGAAGCGCTGTGATCGTTGTGCGGCAAGCTTCGGCGTGCAGCTCTAGGTACTATGACTATGGCATTGGCGTAGGGCAATCTGCAACTGTTACATTGCGTTCATTTCAAATATTTACAATGAAATTCGCCTGAAATCATGAACAGAATATCACATGATCTCACGCATGTCTCTATTTATGCAAAGCGCACAGTTTCATGCCAGTTTTCTGTCTACTACCAAAAATGTAAATGAACCTTAAGTAAAACAAGAAAATAATTGTCCCAAATCTCAGAATATTACATTAAAAAGGTGATTGATAGCGTTTGATATCCTATACAATGGTGCAATAGCTCGAAGACATTTTCGCATAATCGGTTGGCACCCTTGACCAAAGCATTATCTGATAACTATCTACGGGAACCGGGTGGACAGTCCCTCTCCCTCTATAATCCCTACATTCTCAAATTTCCATAGCTTAATCCTATGGCAATTTGAGAATTTAGAGCCACATTTTAAAATCATAAAATGCATTGCAATGTCTCGAAATAATTTCTTAATGACATTCGAGAGCAAATATATTAATTCAAGTCTTATCACTCTTTCAAATTTTCGTTTATATTTTGTTCTGTTTGGGTTAGTTTTATTTTTAGTTTTATTTTCTGTTTTATTTTTTATTGGGGGGGGGGGGGGTAACTATTCTTCAGCAATACTTTCTGTCCTCATCCAGTTATTTTACCAAGCCTGATTTAACATGTTTAACATGTTCAAAGTAAGTGAAACAAAATTTATGTAACTGCACAATATCCTCTCTCGCTCTTCTCAATATCTTTCTCTCTCCTTCCTATTTCTCCTTTTTCTCTCCCTTTATCATTTGCTTCATTTCTTCAACATATTTTGGAAATTTCTATTACAGTTTTCATGTTCCATTATGAATTTACAAAGGAACATCCCTTACCTTTATACAGACTAATTCCCTTGTGAGACAACACCCATTACAAACATCTGGCTACATGTAATTATTAACCAGACGATAATGATACAGTTTCAGTTAACAACATGCCTTTCCATCATATAGCTGATCATTGTGGACGTGAGAGATATATATGTACCGAA
The DNA here is from genome assembly GCA_029962745.1 of Echinometra lucunter. Classification (NCBI taxonomy): domain Eukaryota; kingdom Metazoa; phylum Echinodermata; class Echinoidea; order Camarodonta; family Echinometridae; genus Echinometra; species Echinometra lucunter. The sequence continues at coordinate 12,463,415 of CM057171.1, forward strand.
GACATGTTAATCATTCGTTGTGGATTTAATATCAATAAAATTTGATTTGATTGATTTTATTTGATTTCAGTTTGATACCAAAATCATGCCATGGGTGATGGGTAAGGCTATTTTTATACACGTCAACATGGTCAATGAATTCTCGTTTACTTGGCCTATATGCAATAAACAATGATGTGCTTCTGAAGGATGGTAGGAAACCAGTTTGTTACGTTATTAAAAAAAAAACTGTGGACATTTATTCAACGGATAATATACGCAGTCTCAGGAAGAAGAAAAGTGATTCGACCCTCCCTCCCCTCACCCTGAATTTATACGTTCCAGTATTCATGATATTACAGCATGATTAAAGCATCTGGTTACTTAAACTATATGATTGCATTCGTGTTCCCGGCAGCTGTCTACGTGATCATGAAATCGTAAGAAGTGTCATAATTCAGACATCTCAATTATTAGGATGATTAGGGCAGCGCCCGACAACTCCGATACGTACATGTATTCGTGCCCACATGGCGGTCTATATGACATGGGCCCTCTTGCTTTAAAAAAAAATGCGATGAATGCAACTGAAAAAAATAATAATAATAAAAATAAATTTAAATAAATCAAGGCATGTTGGTCCACCGGGGGGGGGGGCTACCCCGGATAGACTCTACTTTATGTTTACCCCCCCCCCCCAAAAAAAAAAAAAAGAAGAATAAATACATAAATAAAAATGATTCGTATCAATAAAGTTCAATGAGATACATACTACTGTGTATCAATGGGCATGTGCACTGTACATGATTATTAGAATAACCATAAAGTGTTCCTAAAAATACACAAGAACAGTTTCGGTTCGGTGAGATAAAGTGGACATCACTTCTAAATACTCTTAATCAATTTGATAGTTTTTAAAGGAACTAATTGCAATAAATGTGCCTCCTCATATACACCATAAACACAGGTGGTGGGCGTTGTTTAGGCTTGTTGAAGCTAAGTGAGTTCGGAGAAAGATTAAAAATCATTTGTGAGCTTTTTCATTCTTTCTTATGTGAGTCAGGAAGAAATTCATTGGAGAAATCTCCATGAAAAGGAATGCTCTTCAAATGCTCTCATATTTTAAATCAGATGAGAAACAGCTGAAGTGTTTAGGCTCAATATTCATTCTCCTTTTGTGTGTGGTCCTAAAATACATCAGAACAGTTTCGGTTCGGCATGTTCAGTGCATGAGATACAGTGATATCACTACTAAATACTTCTCATCAATTTGATAGGTTTTTTAAGGAGCTAATTACATTAAATATGCCTTGTCATACACAGGTAGAAGGCTAACAGAGTTGCTGAATAGCTTGATTACTCTAGGTTCGTAATGTAAAGGTATAAATGCATTCTGAAAGAGAAAATTTCTAAATAATATTATTGTAATATTGTGAGAAGATTAAATGATACCATGTGTTAAAAGGATTATCCACCCACTCTAAGACTAAAGTTACATTATTGTACATTTGGCTATACACTTCACTATGGAAGTGCAGAAGTAGAAAGGAGAAATAATGTGTGATCATTCTCAGTCTCCCCCCCCCCCCACCTCTTTCTCTCTCTCTCTCTCTCTCTCCCTCCTTCCCCTCTCTCTTTCTTCACTGCCTCTCCCTATTGTCTTCTCTCTCTTTCTTCTGTCCAGTATTCTTCCCTTTCATATTTTCTTAAACAGTTACTATCCTCATCTGGTTATGATTATATATTCATCATACCACTATACATGTGTCTATCTATGCACCTTTGAAAAGTTCCCTTGTACAAGTTTTCTAGATATTGCGGAAGTTTTCTTTTTTCTTTCTTGCCCTTCACCCTTATTCTCTCCCCCTCTCTCTCTCTCTCTCTCTCTCTCTCTCTTCTTGAATTTATCGTCGTCATTTCATTAATTTCTTATTCCTTTCCTATCCAGTTTTTTTCTCCGGATCCCTCTTTAAATAGTAAACTTGAGTACTGGTAATGTGATTACAATGTGAAAGAAACTGTTTCAAAGCACTGAAAAAGGTTGATTAAGTAGTAGATAAAACTTGATATACATACCCTTAGGTTTTTAAAATCATTAACAAGACTGTTAACCTGATTCACAGGCTTTGTTTTTTAAGTTGTCCTCCACAATACAGCGAGTATTGTTTATTTATTTCCTTACCATTTGCATGCTGTATGTACTGAAATGGTTGGTTTTCATAATGATTCTCAAATGTGAAAGTTCTTTTCAAAATTGATTTGCTGTTTAGTGTGGAAATAAATGAAATGAAATTAGAATGATAAGAAATCAACCCTGTCTTGTTGAAAAGCACACGCACTGCACACAGAAATGCCTATATGGGACTACACACAAAGGTTCAGGCCTAACACTCGAGCTATTTCGAAAAATTATAAGGGTATTTGCAGAGTTATTTTTTTTTTTGGGGGGGGGAGATAATTCAGGGGAAATTTTCACTATGATATTCTTCCCAACTATCATCAAAAGACTGAAAAAGACTAGCTAATCGAATATCAATTCATTTACATTATAGGCATGATAAGTATTCATGTTATCCAATATTTTCTCTTACAGGTGCCAACTTGGAGACTTGGTTCTATAAAACATGCTCCTTGGCTCCTTCTTCAAATTATTTGAAAACCAATGTAAATATACATTATTTAGTTTTACGACCGATTGATAGAACATAATAGCCTATGACCTAGCGATTTTTTTTCAAATATTCTCATCCTAGAATACTACACCCTAAACCCAAGAGAATCAGTCGGCCTTATTGCCAACTAGTTAATAATAAAATATTAATTTGACCAAGTTTGCACAAGCTGTTTGTCCGTCTGTGTTTACTTTACGTCAGTCATGTCAGTGCGTTATTAAGTACGTCAAATATGAAACGACCAGACTTGTTTTGACACAACCAAACTTAGCCTGGCTCCCAGGCAAATTCTATTATCTACCCCACTTCAAAGATATTGTCTCTGCTTCGAGGAAAGATTACCTCCCTAAACTATGTTTGAAGTAAAAAAATGAATAAATTATTTTTTTAAAAACATAATTACATACTAAAACGTTGTGAACATGTATATTTCCCCGTGCAGCTTGATATACATTATTTTAATTATCCTTATCAAGAAAAATATTTCTGGAATCAAACTAGAGATAGCCTTAAAGGCATTTTAAATTTTTGAATAATTCAAATTACTAAAAATTTCTTTAAACCTTTAATTTAGGATGTAAGTAAAAATGTCGGTGTAAGTATTTTAAACCTTTAGTATCCAATACACAAACATTATTGTTAAGAGTACGAAAATTTGTAAATCATAGCTAAAACTATAACTATTGAAGTATTTCAAAGAAATTTCAAAATAACATTGCTTATTCTAGCAATCTTACTTCCAGTTTTCATTCAAACTGATTTTTTTCATGGAATTTCAAAGGTTGAAGTATACCTTTAATTGGTATATGAGTCAGCGACATTATCGTTGATGTTTATGAGACGAACAGAATGATCGGTTTATTGTCAAGAACCAGTTCAATGATCAGATGATGTGATGGTCTCAGGAATACTAGATCATTTTTATGAATTGTTTTATAATGCCACATAATTTTGCTTTCGATCAACCTAGGCCTACTTAATTTACTCAACAAAGAAATAGGAAAAGTGTACAAAAAGTGTTCCTGCACTTACGTCATTTTTTCTTCCTCTCTCTCTCTCTCTCTGTTGAGTCTAATTGTCTTCTTGTGATACATGAAATTTAGAAATGGAAAAAACCCATAGTAGACTGATTAAGAAAGAAAGAGAGACAGGGAGAGAGAAATAGAGACAGACAGACAGACAGAAAAACAGACAAAAACGACACGTTTACCTACTAATTCAATCCATTCACGTCTATTGAGAGTATTGAATGCGCAATATTTTCTTTTAAAGGCAATTGTTTGAAATTCATATTCTGAATATAATTTAGAGACAAGAATCCTAACATACGAGGCGAAAATGTGTTTTGGTGATTGGCTTACACTTTAAACACGTTTCTTTTACTTGTCATTACCGTAATAAAAAATCAAACTTCATTTGCAAATCAAACAAACATACAAACCAAATTAGAAGAATTAGATTTTCTGTTTGTTTGTTATTGTTTGTTTGTTTGTTTTTTCACCTTGTGTTTATGTGTATTGCATATATTGCAATGATTTATTTATGCTTTTGTTACATTGATGATAATCCAGTATTGTGGATTTTATTTCAATGAAAAGAGTAGACTTAACTGGATTTAAATCAGAAATGACTATTTTTAGAGTGAAATCTTATACTGTTCTTATGATCATGATCAGGTCAAGATTTTGAATCAGTCCATAAGAAGAAAAAACGCTTATGATCCTTAGCTGTCACGTACAATCCTGGTATTCATGAGGCTAAAATAGAGAAGGTGAGGAACGTGAGGAGGAAACCGTCTTCTTCTTACCTTCTTCTCGGAAACGGATGAAGACCAAAAATAGATAAACCATGGTTGGGTCCATGGATAAATACAGTCATAAACACATATTGCAAAGGTCAAATGTATCAACAGCGTTTCACAGAGGAAGGTAGTTCAAGGTAAACAACAATTAGTGAAATAGTTGTCACGTTACTTTGATTTGATAAGTAGTGATTGTTATCAAAACTGTATAATAGTGCTGCCAAAAAAAAAGGTGAAGAAGACCAGGTGAAAAATAACTAGGGATAAAAAGAATACAACGACAGAAAGAAAGAGCACAAGGAATCCAACCTCAGTCATGTTAATGGCAGTTGTGCATGGCGAGTGTCTCTTTCTTAACTGTTCTATTATCGTCGTCGTCGTCCTGCTCCTGCTCCTGCTCCTGCTCCTGCTCCTGCTCCTTCTTCTTCTTCTTCTTATTCTTATTCTTCTTCTCCATTTTTCCTCTGTCTCATTTCTCCGACAGAATTTCCTTAACCTTGTATACAATACTCATCACGTTTATCTATTGAGATTCTGTTGAGATTTGAGTATTATAAGGGTTTTTCTTAATGTTAAAGTATATGAGTTAATGCCTCGGTACTCAGAAGTAGTGTAACAAAGCGTTTCCTCAGTAAATAATACGTCAACTCGATTAGTTTGTTAATCAAGTCATTAATTAGGAGACAAAGTGATCAACGCGGTTAATTTGACGCAACTTAAATATGGTGAAGACCATCATGAGTTAAACATTATAGAACCTTAATCTATTTGTAAAGACAAATTTACAGCAGTCTGATTCAAACATGATCATCAAAGGGAATAAATCACACACAAGCATGTATTAGGATTTTCGTTCACTCTTAGAAAAATGTGCCAGTTAAAAACCCATTTTTGTCCTGTATAGAACTTCTAAAGGGTTCTTTATATTTTCAAAATCAGTAATGGTTCTAAAAAAAAAAAAAAAAACCCTAAATGGCAAATGTGGGACATAAAAGGTTCTAATGAGCACCATTTTTCTAAGGGTGTTCCATTTGGTCATCTCTCTCTCTCTAATGCTCTTTCTTCCTCTCTCTCTCTCTCTCTCTCTCTCTCAGCTTTCTTTCATTTTCTTACTTCGGTATGCTTTCTTCTCGTCATATTTATTTTTGTTACTCCACATGTGATGTGCATTAGTGTCTTTTTCCTCCATAAACCCTTTTCTTTTGTTTATTACCTCCAATTCTCTCTCCTTTTTCTTTAATTCTCTCGTCGTTTTCATGCTATTCCTCTCTAACTTTTATCATCATCTCTTAATTTACTCATCATTCCGCTTCCCTCTCTACAAGTCCTTTTTCAGTTTCTATGATAGGCCTATTTCTGGTTTTAAAATACGTGTATTTGCAAAACAATGTTTTGTTCTCCTGCCCCTTCTCCCCCCCCCCCCCCCCTCTCTCTCTCTCTCTCTCTCCCATTCTCTCCTGTCCCCTCCATCCGGCCCAGCTCTCTCTCTCTCCCTTTCTCACTTTTCATCCCCTTCCCTTGTTTTCCTCGAGGATTCTTGCCACATGATGGTAAACACAAACACACGCAAGCACGCATGACGCATTCGTAAAGTCAACATATCAATGAGGTGAGCTTTCTATTAATGCCCGTTAATTAACGATCCGTAATCCTTCGCGTCAATAGTACATTAAGACATGAATCACAGGCCCATTTTGATTTGATTGCCAGTGGTTCTTCTATATGCCTTGTTTGAACACTTCTCACGATGTAGAGAACTAGCGGTGCAGCTAAAGGGAGACATCATGGGGGCACGTGCGCCCGTCGACTGACGAGAGAAAAAAGGAAGCATAAGAAACTTCATTTCGTTTCAAATTCAAAGTGTTTTTATTGGTTAGAAATCCTAAAGATTCCCCCTTCCCCCCAAAAAAACTTTGATAGGTCTGCATTCCGTACATGAAAGAGAAAAAAAAAAATAAAGAAGAGAGGATTAAGACGGGAGACATTGTGAAAAGAAGCTGACATGACTTATTCCAAGACCCTCTGCAGTTCGATGACGTTGTTCCCACGTTCATTCACGTAGTAAGACTGGTAAGCCCCCCCCCCCCCCACACACACACACACACACAGACACAAGGGGAGTGGAATTGTTTTTCCGAAGGTTTGTAAATTCAGAAGTTAAACAAAATAATGATAATAATTATACCAATTTCCTTTACCATGGGTTCATCATTCTTAAAATGAAAAGGGAAATTTTCGGAATTGTGAATCTGATAGAGGTTATGGACGACGTGTATTAATACTAACAAGTGCGCTCAAAGAAGCTCCACCCAACCTACACCACTACAGATACTCGCCCACATAATCAAGGAAACAATTATTTTGACATGGCATCGAGACCTCGGTGAATATTTGTCACCGATTCGAGTTAATTAGACTATACTGTAAGAAAAAAGGACAGAAAAACCGCAATGAATTCCAAGGATGCAATACCGTTTCATACTTTTAAGAACGTGACTTCCTGTGTTTAATAATCTACATGACTGTCTTTGTTTGTTTTCCTCTCTCTCTCTCTCTCTCTCTCTCTCTCTCTTGCTCTCTGATTATGTTTTCTGCATGCTCATACCACCTACCAATACTATCTATTTTAATTGATTTTGGTTTATTACCCTTGATTTGCTCCTTTAATCCAGCAAATCATTTAACCCCTTAATGCTGAATGAGAGGAAACCTTTATGACAGTAAGTGATATCTGGAAAGGTAATTCTAACTTTTGAAATTTTCTAGCAAAGGTACTTTTCGTGACTGTTACAACAAACAGCATGATGAAATCTTTATGAAAATGAAACTCACAGGCACAGGTGACGCCAAATAATGATAATAATAATAATAATAATAATAATAATAATAATAATAATAATGATAATAATAATAATAATAATAATAATAATAATAATAATAATAATAATAACTATCTTGTTCCAACTTGTTGGTTTGATAGACATTTTCTATCGCAGAATGTTTCTCGAATATCAAATAGCTTTTCTGACTATTCTTCCTTAACCCACAACATTCTTAACACATAAGGATGTACACTAACTAACAGCATGTATGGCACGCCATAAGGGAATCAATACAAAATATATTTCACTTGAACAAATATATGTTTCTTTTTCACTAAACCATTTCACTCCAGCAAATTTACATTTCACTTCTAAAAAAAAAGCATTCCACTTTTCACAAAAATTCATTTCACAGTTTCCACAAAAATATTATTTCACTCTTCACAAAAATATATTTCACTTTCTTCCAAAATACATTCCACTTTTTCACAGAAATATATTTTACTCTTCACAAAAATATATTTCACTTTTTTCCAAAATTCGTTCCACTTTTCACAGGAATACATTTCACTTTTCACAAAAACATTTAACTTTTTTCACAAAATGTCATTTCACTTTTAAGAAAAAAAAAAAATCATTCCTCTTTCTCTCATACCAAAACCTTTTCACTTTCTGCCAAAAATATGTTCCTCTTTTATCTCGGCCTAAAGCGATCTTATCGACCTGGGTGAGCTTAACGGCCTTGGCGAGCTTATCTCTGGCTTAGCTAGCTAAAAAAAAAAAAAAAAATATGCAAAAATTATGCAAAGAAAAACAAAAACAAAAACAACCAAACAAAAAAGTCCTCGGGAATATTCGGATGTTCCTACCCGAAAAAATCTGCTGACAAACAAAAAAACAAAAAAAGAAAAAAAAAAAGAAAAAGAAAAAGAAAGGTCCTCGGCATTTCCATGTGTGTTTTACCCAAAGAATTTGCTTAGAAAAAATGTAAGCAAGAAATCGAAAAATTATGCTAGAATCATGCCAAATTGTATCAAATTATGCTAGGCATAATGCTAAATGCCAAAAGGGGTAATATTATGCTAAAAAAAGTCATAGTTGTGCTAATTCTGGCATCAGTGTACTTGTTATAACCATGGATCCTGCTAGGAATGTTATAACCTAGCCTTTAAAGTGATTACACAATGGTAAATTTTGTTTCATATATGATCGAGAATAATATTCTAAGACAAATTACATTAAAAATATAATGATTTTCAATCGAAATCAATGCATTTTGGCTAATTGTCTCATAAAAAGTCAAGAGTTGACGAAAAAATTTGAGTATGAGGTATGACGTCATTGCAGTTGTGCTGCGCGCTAGACTGTACTTTAAGTATTATACCTTGCGCGCATTTTGCTAGAATTGCACGACATGGTACCCACTTTGACGTCATTTTGACGTCAAAGTGGGTACCCAGTTGAAACTGGGTCAGAGCTGAGGGGTCAAAAATATCCTGAAATCTCACCACATTTGGGGGTTTCCGTGGCAACACGACTTTAAAAAAAACTTTAGGCAGATGATTTTCTGCTAATGAAATCATGCTCTTTTAAATGAACTGACATTGTTTCAGCGTTGGGTACCCCCTTTAATCACGGCGGCCTGCTTGCTCTTTCTAGCTCTCTCCACCTTAAACGCTTTTTACAAGGGAATATTGGTTTACATTTTCACTGTCTTGGAACCAGTGTCCGTCATACCGGCTCCAATATCTGACCACAATGTTGGCTAAACTTTGGATTAAAGAAACGCACGTTATCAAATCTTATAGTGTAGCAGGATCGTCGATTGCATCGCTAAAAATATGTGACATTTGTAGATAAAGTCAAACATGAATGAATTTCAGCAGGGTGAACAGTGAGGGGCGCTGTTGCGGTACTGTCAGCAGTCGACCCAAACCTCTTGTGATTTACGAAATCAGGAACAGAACAAGATAGTAAATGCGGTATTCATATTCATTTTTATTTGCAAGAAAATTTCACTTGATGCTTCATATTTTATTTCTATTATTTCTAAAAGAAAAAAACATATATATATTTTCTGTTATATTTTGTCTTCATCAGAATTATGTTATTTTCCTGTTTTTCAAAATGATTGATGGTTTGTTCCTGAGCCCAAAATTGTAGGATGACATGATGCTTTTCGATTTGAATGTATAATTACATATTACTCAATATCAGAAAAATATACATTTGTGTTTATTATCAGGAGACACTGTACATTTGATTCCTATACTATTATACATACAATATTTGTGTCATTCATGAATAGGTATACTATCCTGTATATTTGTTTTATAAATAATTTTGGTATCCCAAGTGTGTTTTCAAAACTATATGATGCCTTTTCAAAATGACTTATATGTACATTTTCATTTTCAACTAATTCTAGAAAATAATTACCGTTTATACATAATGATATATTATTTCAATATGCCACGACATTTCTGTAAAAACCAAAATTTATTAGAAGATACCAATGCTTTGTATATATTTATGTACTTTGTTATTTATTTTTTTTTTTTATGATATTGTTGCCTATTGTTGTTACTTTTGTTAACAGGCCTCATGAAAGACCACCACTTTTGATGATGATGAGTCACCCTGTCAAAATTTCAGTAACAATTAAATAAATAAATAAATAAATAAATTGTGTAATGGGCACTTCGAGCAAGCATACTGAAGGGAGATCCGTGTATGGCTAGGGAGAGAGAGAGGGGGGGGGGGGATGGAGCACTTGGGGAATTAGTGGACTTTGAGGGAGAAGCGACAGTTACTATAGTACAGAGAGGAAGGAACAATTTTAAAATCAAACTATTTCAAGAAAAAAATTACTCAGTAACAGTGTCCTTTGTATATATACCACACAAGGCCAGGAATATCTTTTTCCTGCGGGGGGGGGGGGGGGGGGGGCAAGAATATGTTCAATATTTGTGAGAACACGCAAGCGAGGGAGGTAAGCGACTAAGCGGGAGCCTTAGCATTTTTTGTATTGAAATTGAGCGATCTGGTGCATACTTTGGGTGGAATTTGGGAAATTTTCAATAAAACAGTTTTTTAAAAAAAGGTGGGTTGAAAATTGGGGGGGGGGGGGGGGCAACTGCTCACCTCCCCCTATTTCCGTCCGGCCATGATACCATATGAAAAATTCTAATGTTGTCCGTTCTAAGGGTGCGTTCTTCATAACTCCTTGGTTCTTCTATAACAGAAACTACCGGTATTTACGTTTTGTTGTTAGGTAAAACTATTCCCGGATTGTCATGACTGTAAAATATATATTTTTAAAAAAGGTTACTGCCGTTAAAACCCTCCTTGTGGAAAAATCTGAATCAACATAATTAAGAGAATGGCTATGTTCTTCTGGATTTAGAATAGTGCTGAATCTGACTGGATTTACAATTTAACAGAGCTGATATAAACACAAGTCAGTTTCTTCTTCTTCTTCTTCTTCTTCTTCTTCTTCTTCTTCTTCTTTCTCTTCATCATCATCATCATCTCCTTTTTTTCTTTTCTTCATCTTCTTATTTTTCTTGTTTTCTTCTTCATCATCTTCTTATTTTTTTCTTCTTCATCGTTTTCTTCTTTCTTTCTTTCTTTCATTCATTTTTTTTTTTTTTTTGGTTTTGTTTGTTTCAAATGAGGGTATCATCTCCTGGTGCCGTTTGGTTGATAAACATAGTTAAACTTGAGGACCCTGTCACGAATCGATGAGGTCAAACTCCCATCCCAAGCTGATCAAAAAGACAACAGATGAGAGGTATGAGAAACGAGGGAAAAAAACATGGTTGCCATGACGACGGAGTGCAGTTGGCAGCCTGATGTTGTCGCTGGTGCTATCTTGGCGGAGCCTTCGAAGACAAGAAATAAGGCTTCAAAACATCCACTTCGCTTTTTCTTTTCTTTTAATATCACTTGATGATTTTAAATTGATGCTGAAAGAGAGAAGAGAGAGAAAGAGGAAGAAGAGAGTAAAAGAGAGAAAAGGTCAAAGACATAAGTAGGAGAGAAAGAGAGAAATGGAGAGAGATAGAGAAAGTAAAGGGAATATGAGAATGATAGTCAAAAAGAAAGGTAGAATTTTAGCGTAGAAAGAGGGATTTAAAGATAGAGATGTACAAAGAGAGAGAGAGAGAGAGAGAGAGAGAGAGAGGAAAGAGAGATGGAAAATGAGTGTTTCATGATTGATGATTATGACCCTTCGCACTAAAAGCTAAAGTCATGTGATGAAGATTATAATAAGAATCACCATTAAAATGGAAAGTGAAAGCAAATGTGCGTATCAAGAAAAAAACAACAAGACGCCCTCCCCCTCCCCCCCCCCCCCCCCACCTCCTTTCCAGTAAACTCTTTGGCTCCGGTCCAGACAATCACATGAGTAACTAACCTGGTCACGTGCCAGGTAGCCGTCGCGTCTCACCCCCCGCGTTGCTGACCGCAAATTAACCCCAGCCACAATATTACCCAATAGTCTGCTTTCCAGATGTTGTTCTGATTTCTTTCTCCCCCCCCCCCCTCTCTCTCTCTCTCTCTCTGTCTTTCTCTCTCTCCTCTCTCACCTATATCTCTCTCTTTCTCTGTCTCTCTCTTGCTTTGTTTTCCTCCCTCTCTCCACCCCTTTTACGTTCTGGGTAGGTTGATTTGACGCACAAACCAGAACAAAATAAAAATTGTCAGAAGAAAAAAAAATGATAAAAAATCATCAAACGAACTACAACAACAAAAATTAAGATAAAGAACAAAAATGACCTGAACAAAAGGCAAACAAAAACAAAACAAAAAATCAAATTTTGTTGAAAATTCACCTTCTGATTCAGTTACTTTGCGAAAATGGCCTGAATTTCCGTTTCCATAACCATGATAACGTTTCCTTTAAGCATGTTTTTATAGTTTTATGTTCGACGTGACGATTTCATTTGTTTGTTTTGCTATTCTTATCACTGCATAATTTGAGCATGTTATAATTCGTAACATATTATTTGCGTTACGAACGTAACAAAAATGATATTACTAGACCCTCACAGTGGGACCACCCTAGTTCAATTCCTATTACATTTAATGTTCTCCTCTGAAATTGAACTTCAACCCAATTTGCGGTTTATAGATCACATCATGAGCTTTATTCCACCCTATTCTTTTTTTCCAGCCTCTGGGATTCCGTATCCCATTTCATCTGATGTTATTGTACTTTGTCACTCATCCGGAGCTACATTACTTATGCCTATCAACCCAATTTCACTCATTTCTCCTTGATTATTTTGATCGTTACCATGGCAACACTTCATCAACAATGAGGAGCTCATTGTTGATGATCACGTGGTGCCACATGGTATCACCCGGATGCAATGGGGTCAAACGTAAAAATCGTTTGCTCCAATAGACAAGAGTTTTTGGTCTTACTTTCAATGCTATTTCTTGTTATTCCTCCTCCCCTCTCTCTCTCTCTCCCCCTCTGAGATCTTCTCCTGATATTTTCATATATTACCTACATTTTCTTTTTATTATTTTCTTCTCCTTTCTTATAACACACTACGTAATTGTCTTCTTATAACCCGATAACACATTATCTACACTAGTCTCATTTCTGTTTTTTAAATGTTTACGCCAAGTAAAATTAATTACTTTTTTCGTCTGGATATTTTCAAACTGGGGAGGAGGATGTTCCATGTTATTTGATAATTGATATTCGATAACTGATAATTGATATTTTTCTGTATATAAAAATGCCATTCAATTGGTGGAACACGAATTTTCCTTTTTTCAAATATCATTCATACACGCACTTAAGAGGCTAAAAACATTGTGAAAAATGCATGATCTTTGATTTCTTGTCACCTAATGTTGTCCAGATGTACCCAGATTTAATATTCATTTAGTTTAGTTCGTTAAAGAATAAAAACAACTGGAGGCGACACGAAAAAAGAAGGATGGGACGAAAAACTAGGTTATATTTTTATTTGGCCTTTTTGTATACTCAAAGGGTAAAAGAAAATTACATCATTTTAAGTGTAAAAATTCCTTAGAATTTCTCCGTTAAAGTTTTTATAGAGTTACTTCTTGTATTTCTTGTACTTTTCTGTACTTTTAATTGGTTTTCTTTCCAAAAATGTTGGCTAAATTTAGAAATTGAATATGGTATCGGTTTGTTTATTACATCTTCAGTTTCTAATATATATTATGGTGGTTTCAGTGTAGGGTTCATTAACTTCCTTCTTTTTCTTTTTTTAGTTCCCTGCAAAAATTCTTAAAAACACTTATAAAAACACTTCAAAACTAAACATCTCTAATTGTTCGAAAGTGATCTCAATTTAATGGGTCGCTTCAGTTCATGTTTTTATTATGATATTATTATCATCATCATCATTGTTATTATCATTTTCATTATTATTAATATTATTATTATTAACTTTTCGTCGACAATATAACAGATCCTCTCTCTTTCTACCTCTCTCTCTTGCTTTCTCTCTCTTTCTTTCTCGATTTAGAATTCTTTAAAACCATGTAGGAAACTATTCTCAGGCGTAGCTTTTGCTCAGGCAACGACATAATTTTGTGGAAACTACCATTATTCAAAGGGTCGTTATCTCTATCTTGAATTAATGTTAATATTTCCTTATGTTACTGTTTATCATCCTGAATGATGTTAAACAGCAGCTACAGACACATTCTTTAATCTTTAATTTGTAGCCAGGACGAGCACTGTTAATGGATTTTGTTTTAAATTTTCTGTTTCAAAAATATGAAAAAGAATGCTTACTGTCCATTATCATGATTACTCTTGATTCACAGGCTTTTGAACATAAGAGCCTTGACATGTTTGACATGCATGACATGACTAACAGACGCTAAAAACAGCGTGTGTGCTTATTTATCAGCAGTGCGTATCTCAAAGGACCAAAATAACAGGGGACCTGAAACTGAAAAAAAAAAAAAAAGATTCATGGGGTTATCAATTTCTGGTCGAATTATTTCGGTTTCGACTGGTGGATGTGCGCATGCGTTATGACATGGCACGCGAAGTGCTGGGGGACGCGCGTTCGTTTGTGCCCTTATTTGGACATGTGTGGGTTTTTTTTTTTTTTTTTTTTTTTTTTTTTTTGGGGGGGGGGGGGTAAAGCGAATTGGACGCACGCTTTTATTAATGGGGTCAAACATTTCCACCGAGTCTTAGAATGGAAAAAAGAGGTTGATTGATTACATAAGACTATTTACCCTAAGCACAATGGGGGTCGAACAGAAATATAGACCTATTTTATTTGACAAAACAGGATTTATCGGTAGTAGGCCCAGTTCAAAAGTTTACCATGTGTACATATTTTTACTGTATCAAAATACTTGTATGACAAACAGAGTAAAGGGTATTGAGCAAAGTAGGCTACAGACAAAAATATAAATGATTTAAAATAAAATAAAAAATGCTCTCTCTCTCTCTCTCTCTTGCCACTGTCTAGTACGTGCAGGGGTGGGTTCGAATTCTTATGAGAGAGGGGCTCAGTATTTAGATAATTTCTGACAAGCACAACAAAAAATGGGAGGGGGTTCCCCAAAATTCTTTGACCCCCCGAAAGTATTTGCTCAAAAGGGGGTACTGATTTAGAGTTGTTTACTTGGTATAGGTTTCAAGCGGGGGGGGGGGGGGGGGGGGGGGGGGTACAGACCGAATGTGACTTTGCCCCCATCCGCCACTGCTCTATTGACCCCCTTCTCTCTTTCCTGCACCACCACAACTCCTTATCTTTTTCTTTCTACTTTCACCCATTGTTTTGATAGTCTAAATTCAAAGTTTGTCATGGCATCATGTGATAATTGAAGTCACGCTCTCTCCGAGCCATCATCCAGATTATATGTCAAGTATCCATTTTCGAGAGACGCTTCGCCCTCGGCAGAAAAACATCATCTCCAGCTTCTATTACCAGCAAAAATGATTCCCCCCCCCCTTTCATTTACTTCTGTTTCGTAGCATTATTGTTGTTGTTTTGCTGTGGGTTTTTTTTTTTACTTGTGAAATGTGGAAAGTTGATAGCGAATACTAGTATTTTCCAGGATTTTTTTTTCTTATTCGTTGTTCTGTGGTATTTTGTCCCCTTTAACGTTGTTTCTTGACTGCTTCTTTTTTGATGTAGTGTTTTTATTGAAAAACTAAACACAACATGTGAACAAAAAGTAAACAGGTGCATATCTGAGTAATGCACATTACAATGCTGTATCTTCATAGGAACTAAGATATAACTACTCAATACAAAATTTCTTTGTTTCTTTGTTAATTGTTTAATGCCCTTATCTTTTTTATCCATGTATGCGTTACTGTGTATCTATATGTTTCCATATTTTCTTTGCTTTGATAAACATTCTCAGTACACCTATTCCCAAGTTATTTGTTTTATATATATATATATATATCACAGTCGAATGGCTTGCATATGGCATGTCTGGCTGTCCTCCTGGAGCAAACTGTTAATCTTGAATCAAAGCAGTACTGCACTCTTTTATCATTACTGGAATATTACTTACTCAATTTCAATGTATTGTAATGTTATCATGTGTATTACTTCTCTTGACTTGATACAGGTGTTTTGAATTATGCTATTGAACTTGTGTAAAGATGAAAAGACGTGGAAAAAATCAAATCAAATAAAATCAAAGTTAACTTGTTTCATCCATACCTAAGTGTATATATCAGCTAATGTGGCATGTAAAAGGGGTGGAAATGGCTCTCCTGTAACTATAGAAGAAGCATACTACTTCTGTGTAAAACCTGCACTGAAAAAAAAAAAAAAGATCAGTAAATACTAGTTTAGAAATGATGTTAATGAAAATCATGGGTAGAATTTCTGTTAAATTGTTTGTCAGACAAATGAATGAAGTCTTTGTTCATACTTGACGTTCGAATTCCTGCATGATTTGTTTAGCACGAGATAAACCAAATGAGAGTTGGTTGGGGAATAGGATGATTATGGGGACATGCTGTTGCCATGGCAACGTCGAAATAAGCAATATGCGTAGTATGAACTTGATATGCAAGTTAATAGAAGATGACGGCAAAGAATATAACGATGACGACAATGGTACTAGGATATGTTGATGTTTTAAAGACGACAATGACGACGACGACGACGGGATGGCGATGTTACTAATGATGATGATAATGCTGATGATGATGGCCATGATGATGATGGCCATGACGATGATGGTGCTGGAAGTAATTATGAAGATGATGACAATTAAGTTGGCGATGACGACAGTGATAACGATGATGATAACGATAGCAACATGACGACCATGATGATGATGATGAAGATAATGGCGATGATAATGTTTAGGCTGAGGACTGTGACCGTTAAAAAAAAAGTTTTTTCTGTAACGAGAATACGACGCAAAAGAAGGCCTTGTCCTTATGTATAACTCCATGTGAATAAACTAAAGGTTGCGTCCCCCCCCCCCCCCTTCTCCTTTTTTAAAACATCATTCCGCCCTCCTTCAGTGGAAGGTAGTTAGTCTACATGCAGACTCTATTATCACACATTATGACAACTGAACAGATTTCTGACGATGGGAATTTCTTTTAAAGAAATATCATAAAAGTATACTAAACTTATGCTGGTTGATAATAAACTGTTATCAACCTACTTAAAAAAATCAACATTTTCAAGAGCAAAGGCCCTCATAAAATTGTTACTTTGCCATACGCTACCCCCCCCCCTCCCCCGGCCGCGCGCCCCCCCCCCCCCCCCCCCCCCTGCCGAGGTCTGGCTACTCTATTGCTATAACCTGCTTGTTGTCGAATGATCACGAATAGTCTGTAGACACAGACCCTATATCTTGACGCTCAAACACCTTGAAAAGAGCCTCAGTTTTCCATTCTCTGGCTGTGTTAAATCAGGAGCAGTAATCAGAATACAGGGCCTGAGTAGTCTTAAAATTCAACATTTTCATGAGCAAAGGCCCTAAAAAAATTGTTACCCTACCATACGCTTGTTACAACTGACAAGGGTTTGTGGTGTTCCCTTCGGCGATGGAATCTCACTTTTGGGGCGTCATGTACCGCAATTCGTCACCGTGTTGGTAAGCGGCTTTCCTGTGATGATACGTGGATTATGAACAGGTAATTGCATGATGACTGATATTATCTAGGTAGTTTGCCGTGTTTCTGGAGGATTAGAACCCGGTGGCTTAAAAACCACACACACATATACAAAATAAATCGGTGAACAATATCCACTGTCAGTGCGCAGAGATGATGGCAAGTCATCGAGGTTTGAAGTGATTACACAATGGTTGTTTTTTTTTTTTTTAATATATGATCGAGAATAGAGTTCTAAGAAGAATAACATTGAAAATTTGATGATTTTCAATCGAAATCAGTGCATTTTGGCTAATTTTTTTCATAAAATGTCAAGAGTTGATCAAAAAATTTGAGTATGAGTTATGACGTAAAAGTGGGTACCCAGCTTCGCGCATTGCAGTTGTGCTGCGGGCTAGACTGTACAATATGTATTATACCTTGCGCGCATTTTGCTAGAATTGAGCGACATGGTAACCACTTTGACGTCATTTTGACGTCAAAGTTGGTACCCAGTTGAAACTGGGTCACAGCTGAGGGGTCAAAAATATCCTGAAATCTCACCACATTTGGGGGTTTCCTTGGCAACACGACTTTTAAAAAACTTTAGGCCGATGATTTTCTGCTGACGAAATCATGCTCTTTTAAATGAACTAACATTTTTTCAGCATTGGATACCCCCTTTAAAATATTGCTCTCATTAAGGTTCAAGATATATAATTCTTGTTCTTTGTTTCACCAATCATCCTCATCATTTATTAGTTTTATTCCAACCCGGTACATGCATTAACTCACATTTCTGCTTTCAAACATTATGTACCTTTTTAGTGTTGTCAGTAGTTTCTCCCTCCCGCGCGAAGCGCGGAAGCTCCGACGTTTCTTTCTCACTGTCCCTTGTTTACTCCAGCTCTTCTTACGTTCTCTTACCTTTTTCTTTTCTCGCTTACGCTTTTTTTCTTCCTCTTTTCTTTCCTTTTTCTTTTTTTTTTTGGTGGCGTTTTTTGGGGGGCGACCGCCCCCATCGCCCCCTGGCTACGCGCCTGCCACAAATCGTTTTAGGGTACACCTAACTGCTTGGAGTTAGCCTATTGCTTGGGCCTTCATGAGATTTGATGGCATCTTCACATCTTGAAAATGACGATACAGCAGCTGTACATCCACAAACAGTATTCAAGGCAAATTTCATTTTCCAAACATAGGGGATAACATTCATTTGATCCACACCAATGACCACCTGAACATCATTCAAACACATTTAATCCTTTAAAGAAAAGAACTTACACCATTCACTCCCATCTCAGCATAATCAAAACACATTGTATCTTCAAAAATGGAGACTTTTGTGTCAAGAACAATGCATTTTGCAACTTTCCATTTTTGACTTTGCCCTATATTCATGGCAAAGAGTAATGGTCATGCTTTTTAATGATACCATATTCAGGTATTATTACAAAGCAACAAGAGATATTGCACCACTTAAACTTGAATTGCAGAACCTTTTTGAGGGTATTATTGTACACGAATAATCAGCTTCGGCTGCTTTACATGTAACATGCTATGTATACAGTCACCACTGTGCTAGTTTGTGGTAAATAACCAGAAACATTAAAGCAGTTTTTATGACCTATTCGAAATAAACTCATTGACAGCATTTGATAATATTATCAATGAAACAAAAGTATATCCTGATGTCAGTTTTATTTTCGATTTTGATATTGGTGGCAACCATGATAATGTGCATTTATGCCTTAAATTCTATATTACGAGATGTAAGTTTCAATAAGTTGATTTAAATTTTTAGGTTTTTAAGTCCTTTGTCAAAGTCAAACACAAAACATAGTGCAGGATAGCAGAAAAAAAAAGTTAGCACTGCAATTCAAGGAGTGGTCCATTTACTTTAATGATAACACCTCATGCAGGAAAATGTTAGATTCCCTTATCTTTTAAAAAAATTTAATGTATTTTCTTTTTTATTTCTTTATTTTTATTTTTTTGCTACTGAGTAATGGTTTTGTCTTGTGTATGTAGTTATTTAACTAGTTGTTGTTTACTATAATCTCAAGTTTTGCTATGATGTGTTGCTTCACAATAAAGACATAAATACAAAAAAGGTTATGTACACTAAAGATGTTTCTGATCCATTTTAATTGAAGAAATGGAATGGAAATGATTTGAATTCTTAGACTTCATATTTTCTTTTTATAATTTCAAAAGTAAAAAAAAAATGTCAGAAGTGAGACTGACCTGGAGGCTAAATTACAACCATTCATCTCGTTTATTCAATGAACAAAACTTGGCGCAATGCCGAATATTGCTCATGACACTGTGAGCGAGCATTCCTCGAATTCTTTCCTAGTTTCTATGGTAATTTACCTCTCCCCTACCTTGTCAGTTTCTTTCAATGTCACAGAACGAGAGTGAGAAAGAGAGAGGTCGTTAAACGATTTAACAATGACATAATGGAAAGTGCTGTAATTCACTTCTTTCCGAATATCGCAGGCAACCAGTAAAACGTATTTCTATTTCTGTTCATTAATTCAGTTATTATTCGAGGAATTTGCATTACAGTCTAAATAGAAAATAGTAATTCTTAGTTCTGAGATTCGTTGAATAGTCTGTGTGCCATAAAATCAAAGCAGTCTCTAAAATAATACTTTTATGTGTGATCAATGCAGGATTTCCCTATCCTTCCCACCCCCCTAATTCTTAAATAAAATGTCCGCATATTTTTTTCTTCCGCTTACAAGTAGTCTTTTGTCAAGGCTTCGTGACTGAGGTTTATATCTAATGGCGGAAATGAGACTACTCGCAAATGAGACTACTCATACATTTATTCACAACTGAATGATACGAGCCGTAAAAAAAACAAACAAACAAACAAAAAAAAAAAAAACAGCAACAATGGCGCGACACCATTCAAGTTAAATCCGGAGAATTATGCGCGACACTCGCTGGCGCGTTCAACGGGGTCTCGGGAGTAGTCTCATTTCAGCCGTCGGGTATAAACTCAGTCACGAGGCCTTGGCAAAAGGCTAGATTACAAGCCAAAATCAGCGGTTCAAAACACAGTCGTGAAACATAGTTTTGAAACGATGTCGTAGTACAAAGTCATGTACCTAGCTGTTTTTAGCTCCAATATATAGACCAATTTCACCTCCGGTTAATGTATTTGGCCCTCTATCGGCGACGCCATTGCTGCGGTGGGCAAGCGCGCTGGCTCTGTGTACAAAATGAGTGTAAGATATGAGATATGCCCTAATATTGTTCCATTTACTTTATTCTAGATCAATAAAATAAAGCATGGATACATGGGTACATGAGGTAAGACAATGGCCATATCAGACAGATGAATGTATGATGTATTTTTGTACTTTCGATAGTTTTTCAACTTAGTTTTGTCGGTATAAGTTCGATTGCAGCATAGAAGCCGTAGTAAACGGGAGCCCTCAATCTTACCCTGTTTACAAAGTCATGTTTTCACTCATTAAATTTTACGCCAAAGTACATAATGATAATGTTTCTTGACTTCAAAGTCCTTTCTGTTGATATTTTTACCCATTGGCGACGGATTCCTTCGCATTGCTTACGGAAACCTGTGTAGGGAGTACGGTTTCTCACACAAACAGGCTTCATGAGTCAAAAGCGAGTGAATTTCGCACTCCGTTAGCTTCCGATTTTTAAACTTTCTCCAATTCTTGTGGCATTCGAGCACCACACAGCTGCGACCTGAACTTCCCTGACAATTTCTCATTGCAAATATTAAAAGAAATCTGCATATATTGGTCAAAATAGACAAAAAATCGAGGGAATGTACATAACGCCCTATTGACTTGTGTACTATAAAAGTTGGAGCGCCCACCGCAGTATGTTGAACTGTGTCGAACAGTCTGCTGCCCTCTTGCGTTGTGAAATTGGTCTATATCTCCGCGGGAAAATTTGTCTTAAACCGCAACCATTTGTGATTTTTAAATTAAAGTGTTGAAAGTGTGCTCCAAAAACAAGGCTCTCATTACTAACATATGTTCTGAAGTACTCGCGTCTAAAAACATTGACTCTGGCCCCCAAAAGGCAGTTTTATAAATGTAATCACATCCGAGGGTGCAGTATATTATTTGAAGCTATGTTCTCACTCATCTGTATTTCTTCCACTTTTGGTCCATACTAAAATAGTCCGCACCGAGCAGTAAAATTTGCGTTCAGTAATTCACTGTGGACCGCGCTTCTGTTGCGAGGACCCTTTCAATAATCAGTCAGAAAGGGAGTAACTGTCATGGTAACTGAACACGCCCACATCATTTTCCGATTACGGGCGCTGAAAAAAAGTGACCTTTGACCGTACGTAGGGCGGACTTTGGTGTGGCTTCGTTCAGTAATTCTTTGGTTTGTACTGACTCCTTTTGCTGATTAAACCAGCTCTAAATTAGCGCGGAATATTTTGGGCTGCGTCGTTTTTTATTCAAAATTTTACGACATTGTGCGGACCTGATCCAGACCAGGGATTTTATTGAAATGGGTATGTCTTCTGTCTCAAGACACAATCCATCAAAATTTCAATGATGATTACACTCTCAAATTCATACCTCGACAGAAAAACAAGCCTTCCCGCGGTCTTTGAAAACATGACACACTAGGAATTCCATTGTCAAATTTCATAAACAGGTTTGAGGCAATTGCCTCACAGCCTGATCGTTATTAAGCGTGGTGTTAGCTATTTGCAAAATTTTCTATTCTTTCTCCCGATCTGCCTGCACATATTAACAAATTTGATTGTAATTTAATTTGGCATCTAGTTTCTATAAATCGCGCCAGTCTTCGTCTAAAATAGCATTCCTTTTGGACTGCGTGCAATCAGTTTTAACTGTGGCGTCTAAGTTTTGCTTAAGGGGGGGGGGGGGGGCACCATATTAATGCAATGATGATCCATTTTAAAAGGAAAATAAAGATAATCGCCCAAATGTGAATTTTGCAAAATTCTCCTCATGCAAGAGAAGTAAGTTACTATTTTTGCCTTTTGCTTGGTGCAGAATTTGGGATAGGGAGGGGGCTAATTGGCAAGCACAAACCCTGGTCTGTCGAAACACGTTTATAGAGGTCCTCCAGTTTGAAAACCTTTTAAACCGTCTTTTGGAGGATTCCTACTAAGTACCAAGTCTGAGAAGGAGACTAATGAGGTCAATGGGAATAGTGTACTATAGCTGCTCCATACCAGACCTAAAAGACACAGCAAGTGGGCACTATGGCTAGGCTTCTCTTAAGGCGCAAGTGTCAAGTATGTAGGGTCTATACCAGCAGACTAGGAGAAGGTTGCTTCAGCTCATCCAAAGACCCTGATGCACCTTCCTTGATCTGGTAACTAATGTAGTATTTCAGTGATAGTCGCTTTTCCTTACACAGGATCTACAAAATAGTTGAGAAAATCTCTGCAGATGAGGAATTTTACTGAAGCGAATGCGAGGCCCATGTTTTCATAGGTATCCCTAATTTTCAAAATATTCATTTATGTGAACAGAAGTTCATTCACAATCTTAACTGCTATACCTAGAACCAACACCCTCAAGCTAAGACGGAATGAAACAGATCAGCGAAAATTTGAACGAAATCGGACACAGACTAAGAAGGTTATGGCTATATGAAATTATCTGTATGAATTTTTTGACACTACCATATAGCTATTGATGCCATCATTTTGTGGACAACTCTCAAAATGTTTTGTCTACACACATATAGATATTTTCATTTTGTGTACGATTTGCACGTTTTTTAAACGAAACTCAAGGTAAAGTACAAGTGTTTTCTCCACAACACATTCGGGATAAGGACAATGAAAACATTCTCAAAGATAGTAAAAAAAAAATATATATATATATATATATATATATATATATATATGAAATACATGTAATAACTTAGCACTGCATTTCGGGAAGTGGTCCTTTAATTTAGATTAATGCTTATCCCTAACAAAATTATGGTTTCTCCATATTCTGGAATCGGGATGCCTTTATTTATTTATTTATCTATCTATCTATCTATCTATCTATTTTTTTTTTTATTTATTCGTTTTCGTTTTGCTACTGAGAGAAGTGTGTTTGTCTTGTGTATGTGTCATCTTGTCATCAGTTGTGTAGGTATTTTATTGTAGTTGTATACTATGTGAAGTTTTGTTGTTACTGCATATAATATGATGGTTTTTTCAATAAAAACATGAATAAAAAAAAAATATGTGAAATTCTGTGTACAAAACATATTGAGAGTTGTCTACAAAATATCACCGATAGCTACAGAAGAGTAAAAAAAAAACCAGAAAATGTTATAAAGTAGTAGACTTTACTGGATAACTTGCTTAGCACAAGGCTATAGTCTGCCGTAAGGTCCATCAGGCATAACTTTCTTCTTCCGTTCGTTCAAATTTTCGTTGATCTGTTTTTGTCTCGCCTGCGTAGCGGAGCGAGACATAGGTATCACTATTTCCGGTGTCGGCGTCGTCGGCGTCGTCGGCGGCGTCGTCGGCGTCGTCAACAATTGTGTTGTACACCCAATAACTTTCTATAGCTTTAAGGTGGGATCACCAAATTCATACCAGAGGTCCATCTCTTGAAGGCGCAGGTCAAGTTCGAATATGAGTCGAATTTGAATAAGGTCAAAGGTCAAAGGTCAATGAACTTTCCATGACTGGCACTGTGCTATATTGTACACACAATAACTTTTTATACCTTCGAGGTAGGATTGCCAAATTCATACAAGAGGTCCATCTCTTGAAGGTGCAGGTCAAGTTCGAATGTGAGTTGAATTTGATTAAGGTCAAAGGTCAAAGGTCAATGAACTTTCCATGACTGGCACTGTGCTGTGTTGTACACACAATAACTTTCTATAGCTTCGAGGTGGGATCACCAAATTTATACCAGAGGTACATCTCTTGAAGGCACAGGTCAAGTTTGAGTATGAGTTGAATTTGAATAAGGTCAGAGGTCAAAGGTCAATGAACTTTCCATGACTGGCACTGTGCTATGTTGTACACACAATAACTTTCTATACCTTCGAGGTAGGATTGCCAAATTCATATGAGAGGTCCATCTCTTGAAGGTGCAGGTCAAGTTCGAATGTGAGTTGAATTTGATTAAGGTCAAAGGTCAAAGGTCAATGAACTTTTCATGACTGGCACTGTGCTGTGTTGTACACACAATAACTTTCTATAGCTTCGAGGTGGGATCACCAAATTTATACCAGAGGTACATCTCTTGAAGGCACAGGTCAAGTTTGAGTATGAGTTGAATTTGAATAAGGTCAGAGGTCAAAGGTCAATGAACTTTCCATGACTGGCACTGTGCTATGTTGTACACACAATAACTTTCTATACCTTCGAGGTAGGATTGCCAAATTCATATGAGAGGTCCATCTCTTGAAGGTGCAGGTCAAGTTCGAATGTGAGTTGAATTTGATTAAGGTCAAAGGTCAAAGGTCAATGAACTTTTCATAACTGGCACTGTGCTATGTTGTACACCTAATAACTTTCTATAGCTTTGACGTGGAATCACCAAATTCATACCATTTTTCAAACAATAAGTTTGCCATAACACCTTAATAATTAATTTAATTTTACAATTTTACTCACATTATTATCAGTTACATTCTTTTTCACTAACATTCATTTCCTTACTTGCATGGAAATAATTATAGCTTCATAGTATTAACAGCATTCTTAGTGTTATCTGATTTCCTAGGGATAAAGTAGGCCTATACCATTATTGCATATGTAAACTGTCAGAACCACAATTCACCCCCTAAACTGCTGACAGCCTCAGAAGTCATATAGCATAGTTTTGACATGCAGTCTCTTCATGACTGCAATATGCAGGCGAGACAACGCTTGGCGTTTGCCTTGTATTATGTCTTATCTCTGATTTAAAGACTACTTGACTTGAGGGTGTTGGTTTCCTTTAATATCTACATGATTTATTATCAACACCGATCGCATCATATCGGTCTTCTCAGTTTTCATGCACTACTTCCCTCAGACAACCCTGTAATTGATTCATAATTCACTCCTCTCAAAACCAGCTAAATAACTCATAAATTGTTTTTAAGCTCTTGAAATGTACTGTGTAATAACAAGGCAAATTCATATCTTTTGTGATCTTGATTTGTGGTTTAAAAATACCTTTTAGGGCTTTGCTAGATTTGAATTAGAATGGCAATGCGTTATATTCATCATTCTGTGGCAAAGTGACTCAATAACTAATTTATGTATTGACCATGTTCTTTTAAAATTTTTTGACAGAAAAATAACAGGGAAATGGAACTGCCCACTATAGCCGAAAAGGAAGAATTACTGAAAGAACAAACAAGAACGCATCAGGTGCGCATATTGACCATGTTCCTTTTGTTGCTCTTGCATTTAGTAGCTGATCCTTGATCATTTGAATCTTTCTGCCAATTTGGTTTATTTCACTGGATGACTCCAATCAACCCCACACCCCCCCCCCCCATGAAATTCACCTAAGTTGAAACTGTTTTGCCCTGAATCAGTCACTGATACCCGAGTTCATGACATTTTTAAAATATGTCCTAGGACACTCTTGACCCAGGCTTTTGCTTTTAGAGGTGTGTCCTCCAATTATTTATGTAATTATGATGATTATATATCATGCCATATTTTGTTATCAATACCATAAATGTCAATTTGTTGTTTCATTGTTTTGCTGTTTATTTGAATAGTTGGAAATAAATGTGTTTGAACTTGAACGTGAACTTGAACTTAAACAGTGAGAATCTTATTGAATAATGTCACGAAACGTACTTCAAATATAATTTGACAATCTTCAACTGCAATAGAACATGAGTCCAATAGTTGTCTTTAGAGTCATCAGTTATCAACAATAAAAAAAAAAGTGTTACATGTCTTTAGAACTTGCTACCACCTTTTCTGAAAAAAAAAAGTTTTCAGTTATTCATTGATCAAAATAAGACACGTCTGACATTTAAAAAAGGAAAATACTGTGTGCATATTTCATAATTATGATTTTTGGTTTACTGCGTCTGATTTTATTACAGAAATGATGTAGGAATCTTCCACTGCATAATCCCCGGACTGATAAGAATTACATTTAAAATTACAATAATTAAGCCTAGATGACGATCTATAATCATAACAGGAAATAAACAAAGTCAGAATTATTTTTCTTTTTCGTTTGAAAGAACGTGTGTGTTCATTCTCCCAACCTTATTGCAACATGATTATCAAACACTAAATGGAAATTAACCAAGCTATGCCAACAACGGTCGACTATCGTCACAATTGTACGATTAAACAATAAATCGTGGTTTATCCTTCAGTATACCAGGGAACGTGAAAACGGATATTTTGAGTGATATCTGCAGAATAATCGTCTGCATCAATGACTGCACAAAATGATATCAGGATTTACAGAAAATCAAAAAGAACGATTTTCAATTTTTCCATAAAAATTAATTCAGTAGATAAAGTTTCTAATTAAGGTGACGATGTTTGAATTTGTCTTTTAATTCTCAGAAGAATGGTTAATGCCTCTTTCATTAAATTCCGAGAAACTTTTTATGAGGTTACGTTCGTTCATTCTTGGTAACTTACTGTAGCCCAAAATCTTCTAAACCGCGCCCAAATTGAATTTTAAGTGCAGTATGAATATGATGAATGATCTAGCTCTACAAAAGAGCCGTCTTTTACCCCCAGAAATCAACCGCAAATCTAGGGGTCTCGCCGAAAAACAGAGTAACCCCCATGCCGACCAAAAGGGATCTGTTTTTTTATTCATTTATATCTTTCGACCAATGTGTTTTCAAGAGTTAACCCTCGCGAAACCGCAGACATCTTTTTTGATTATGGGATTGAAATCGTCTGATGCCAGACAGTAAAATACATTAAAAATTTATGCTTGGTTGAAATGTGCTAGTCTCAGAACGAAACGTGGTGCAGCTAAGCTTTAAAGTCATCAGTTGTTTTATCCTGTTAAAGAAAGTTTAAATCGCTTGAACTTATTGTCACTTATTCCTCTTCTCTTTTTTTCTTTTTCGTTTTAGATGCTGTAGTCATGAGTCAGGGGGACTACAAATTTAAGTCCTGTCCAAGGGAAAATGTGATCGAATTACTAATAGTCAACACAGGCGAGCCTTTGTGTACCGCTATTGTTTTATATCAAATTACACCGGTTCCATTGAATCCGAAATCTATTATTGGTTTATCTATCAATCGGAAATGGTTTGGTCTTACAGTGCCGTTGATTTCCGATTGGGAGAAAAACTTCATTTGATGAAAGGAACGACTGGACAAGCAAGACTATGAGTGGTGATTGTCTGATGACCTCTCACCTACTGTAAATGAGTCATTAGACGATGATGTCATAGCATGTTTTTAGGTTCACGCTATCTCTCTCTCTCTCTCCCCCGCTCCTTCTCTCTCCGTCCCCTCTTCCCTTCTCTCGCACGCTCTCTCTCTCTCTCTCTCTCACTCTCTCTCCCCCTCTCTCCCTCCCTTCAAATTTGTCTCATGATCCTTCACCCGTATGACACAAAGAACCCAGTATTTTGAAAGGGTAATCTTTCTTCTTTTTGTTGTTTCGTCACTGAGGTTTCTCAATCTTTAAGTTCGTTTTTATCACCCAGTCCCCTTCTTTTTCTTCATTTGTAATGATGTGGTGGTGTTGGAAAAACAAAACTAAAAATACCCTCCCTTCCCTTTCTTCATCTTCTGTTGCTGATTGCATTAATGATTCTTCTACCTCAATCGGCCCTTTTCTTTTCCAAGTTTCCCTTCTTTTATTTCTGCTACTGTTTTAATTTCATTTTTGTTTCCTTGCAATCTCTTTCTCTCAAAATCCATTTTAGACTACAATTATTCAAAATTCCTTAAAATGTTGCAGAATCCTTAAATAAGAAGCCCACTGTAATAAACAGCGAGAAGCGGATGGGTATAAGGCTATGGCTGAATTTCTTTTTGGTTACCTGCGGTTACCTGTCTCACACTGGTTCCCGCCAGCGCATATTTTTTTTACACAAGAGTTCTGCCATACTCGCGATAAAATTCAAGAAAACCGGTGGTGAATGAGTCTAACTCGCGCCGCCGCGGCAAATTTAGATTGCTGAGCGAGCTGAGCCTGCTATGCATGCTGACTGCTAGCTAACGTATACGTGCACAGTGTGCATGCATGCGATATCGATATGCATGAAAATAACGCTCACCCACTGCGCACTACATGTACGTCGCGTCGGCTGCTATATATGCCTAGATCTATATAAAGTCGGCTAACATGGAGATCTAAGAGTAAGACCTATCAATCATGGCGTGTGATGAATGTGATCAAACAATTCCATTACAGTTGCAGGTATGTGTGTTAATCTGAAGTTAATGGTTTCCCCAGGCCCCAACATAACAATCAAGACGTGCTCAACATGAAGAAGGGGGCTGGTTGACATGATTTTCTTCTGGGATTTGCTTAGACTATTTATAGCTAGTATACTCTATGAACGTTACACAGTTAATAGTTACCGAGTTAAGAGTTGATATGCATGCTGATGAAATAAAACAATATAGATGGCATAGGCATTGTACAGTTTCTGGGATTTTCTTCGTTCTCTATTTTGTTTATTTCACTCTTGCCTCTTTCCTCTGTAATAAGTTTGTGTTTATTTATTCCTCTATCATTGGTAGGCCTATTCCTGTTATCTTCTAATATTTCTTTATTTTTTTCTCTTCTATCACCTCTACTTATATATTTCTTTGTTTTTTCTCTTCTATCACCTCTTCTTATATATTTTTTTGTTTTCCCCTCACATGTCTCCCCTACTTGTTCTTTTCCTGTTTTCTTTTTCCTTTCAATATCCCTCCCATTCGTTGTCCTTCAACTTTCCCCTGCTCTTACCTTACGTATTTCTTGTCTCTTTAATCTCTCACCTGTTTTTACCTATCTTTATTTTTCCTTCAGTCTATCTCCTCTTTCTCATCCTTGTTTCCCTCCAATCTTTTCCTTTTCTATTTCTTTGTTTTCCCTTCCATCTACAATATTTTCATATTTTCTTTTATTATCGCACTGTACATAATCCCCAAACCCTTGCCTTACGTATATTCGTATATATTCGTATATATATCGTGCACACATCACAGCGTGCACATTTATATTTTGCTACATGTGCTGACGCGTACGCGTGCGCTGACGAGTGAGACTCATTCACCACCGGTTTTCTTGAATTTTATCGCGAGTATGGCAGAACTCTTGTGTAAAAAAAATATGCGCGGTAGGCGCTTCCCGCCAGACTGCGTGGCGCTGTCTCATCCAATACTGTCCTCTAGCTAAAGTAATGTCTTCTTTGAATCGACACTTATCCGTAGAGCTGTTGTCTGTTGATATTTATTTATCTATTTATTAAATTGAAGGAGTAACAAGAGATGCATGAGCGAAGAATGAAAGAAAACTGAAAACCTAGACATACAAGATGCATATCTCTGCAGTATAGACAGGTAGAAGTGGAAATTACCTTGGCTATTCATTTACTATCAAATGATAATATAATTGAAACAAGAGGCATGTCATGAAGGCATAATGATGCCATGATGATACTAAACAGGCTGGGGTTTTCAATAAACACGTAAAAACTTTTTTCCCCCTTCTTGGATCCCGCCCCTTCTTCCCTGTATATTTTCAGTGATCGTGCATTGTCGTAAGATGTGGCCGGGTTCCCACCAGAAAAAAAAATCCACACATGGTTCCCCCCCCCCCCCCCTCCCCCTGCGCAAAGCGCGGAAGTATTAGAAATGTTAGTACGGAATAACACCTAAAGTTAGGTGAGGCGGCAGTATAGCAAAAGGATGAAAAGTACTTCTTGGTGGGCAGGAGTTGTCTACTAATGGCGTAATACATAGGCGGCGATCCCGGGGGGGGGGGGGACATGTCCCCCCCCCCTCGATTTTTTTCGGGGGGGGGGGATCGTCCCCCCTCGATTTTCAAAGCTTAATATATATCATTTTTCTATTTTGAGTCAGCTGACCAACTCTAGGCCAACCGCTTAAATATTTTATAGGCATGGAATGCATTTTGATGGGCTTCTTGAATCGGGCTTCTTTTCATGATTTTCTGTGATAATTTTTAGCTCGCTGGCTTCGCTCGCTCGCATAATAACGATCATTCCCCTCTAACTTTTCGAAACAAAATTTCGGCGGAGGCCTTCCGGATTTCCGCCCCCCCCCCCCCCCCCCACTCGTGACATGAAATCGCCGCCACTGGCGTAATAGCAAAAATACATTGCCAAAAAGCAAAACAATCTGTGGCATTTATCATTATTGTGAAAAATATACATGTATACTCCAATACTTTTTACCTTTGTCGCCATGCATGGTGCAGCAATTTCACACATGGTTCTTCCTTGTCTGAAATCCTGTACGCAATGGTATCGGAACCATGGGTGTTACGTACCGCAGAGAACCATGAGATATGGATAATACTACTTTGAGAAAAAGCTATGATAAATACTATTAGAAAAGATGTGAAAGAATCAAGATGCAGGGAGAATTAAGTGACACGTTTTTTGGATGGTACAAATCTGTTTAATGCTTCACATACATTGACACAGAATGTAGTGCGACATTGCTTTGGTTTAATCTGTCAAGGAACGACCGGACGGTTTTCTCGACCTGAGGACACATTTTACTGGCATGATAGGGCGTGGCGTGGGTATTACCTGTCCTTGTTGTCTGGTTTGATGGACAAAACAAATCACTCGAGGCTGACCTCCTATAGGTCAAAGATCAGAATCCTCAGGAGATATATCTCTGTTTCTTGACGCAAGATGTCATGTGATTTTTCATTTTCCATTGTATTTTCTTTTTCACTCTGAGAATCATAAGCCTTTTCAACTATTTCATTTTCTGCAATACTTTTCTGCCTAAAGCCTAAATATTCACCTTTCTCTTCCAGACGTTTTTCAAAGTTGATGTGCTTTGTGTCGAAGGGGTAAATACTGCAGGGTCTTAATCAGTGGTAAGGATACCAAGGAGATATCAACAGGGGCAGCACCACGGTATTTTCATGGGGGGGGGGGGAAGATGACCCATAGGTGAGTTTATTAATGTTTTAAATGAAAAAGTATAGGCCCTAGGGGTATTATAAAAGTTGCCCGACCCAACCCTCTCTTTTTCCACACTCTTATTTCTTCTTCCTCCTTTTTTCCCCCTTTTTTTTCTCCCCCCCCCTTTCTTTTTCATTTTGATCACTTGAAAAATCATAGGGGGCGGTCGCCCCCTGCCCCCTTTAGCACCGCACCTGGATATAAAATCTTATAATTATGAGTAAGTACACTAAAAGTAAAAAATGTATGACTAGAGTCTCGGACCCCATGGGCATCACCATTCTTCTAGTCAAAACTGACACAGTTCTAGTGCCAGTGAAAATGACCAAAATTCTAGCAAACTTAACATAGCACTTTACGAGAATCAACACTATTCTAGCCAAAATTGACACAAATCTAGTGAAAATGATCAGAATTCTAGTAAAAAAAGAATTAAATAGAACACGGATCCCACGGGCACTTGCGCTTTTCTAGTCAAAATTAACACAATTCTGGTCATTTTCACTAGAATCGTGCCAAATTAGTGTTGTAGTCAGTGCGATCCTATTTTCTAGTGAAATATTTACTGGAATTATTGTGGTCATTTTTACTAGTATAGTGTCAATTTTTAACAGAACTGTACTATCTGTCAAATATGACCAGATTTGAGTGTATTCATTTCTCACAATCATCTTGATTGTCAACTCTGTGGAATCTATTTTTTTCTTTCTTTCTTTTTTTTTTTTTTGAAAAAGCAATAAAAGGCATCGATTGCTTCCATGGCCTGCGACAACCCACTAGTCTTGATCATGTTGATGGATGAATTGTTTTGAAATCACTGGCAGTTATTCTTCGAAGCTTGGACGGTTTCGTCACGATAGTGCTTTCAGAATGACCACTGTGAAAATATTGCAGTGTTCGAATCGTATTATCAAAAGATATTCAAATGGATTATTGTCCCGGAGCAAAAGAGACTTTGATCTAAGTAAACATTCACGTTTTGACTGATCAAAACACTTTCTAGGGCTGCAATGGACAATTATTCGCTTAAGAAAAAATTGAAAACTTTGCAATTTTATGGAAAATTTAGATGATATATACAAGCGGCTTGAAAACATTAAATATATAAGCTATGCCAGTCAAAAAAGCAACATGATCAATGTTACCTTAGTGTATAAACCATATTGGTGTAAATAGAGAAGAACAATGTAATGAATTGAAATATTTCTTCCTTATGGTGCTACCAATATAGTATAGATTCATTCCAAGGTATTCATGAAAACTAAATGAGAACTATATATTATGAAAAATGAAAAAAAAAAATGACTAGAAGATCTTAATCACAATTACAACTTCTTTTCTGTGGTTGTCGAATTTGATAATTGATCGAGGGACATTTTTTAGTAATACACAAGAAAAACTTTACGGGGGAGGGGGACACATTAGAAATTTTCCGACGGATGTCGCCTACTATCGCAAAAATTCGCTGACAGGAAAAAAAAATAAAATGAAAAAGAAAAGAAAGAGTCCTCGGCTTTTTCAGGTTTCTCTTTTACCCGAAAATGTTACTGATAATCTATTATACAAAATAAGAAACTTCCATATTTATTTTTTTTTGGGGGGGGGGGCATACCCTATTGTGACACCATCCTTGAATTCTTCTCCCCCACCCCGCCCCCCGAATGACGCCCATGACTGTAACAATAATTCTTTTCCTCTTTGTCAACAGCTTTATCAAATAATTTTGCTGGTAGCCTTTGTGCAGCCATGTCGGGATAACTTTCACACGAGCATGACTAGAAAAGCTTAATCGTAAATTCCAGCTCAAAAAAAATGACGTTAATTTTGTAATAGAACACCAGTATTTGACAAGGAAAAGGACTCGACATGTTATTAGAAACTTTCTGATGACATTTCTAACGAGTTTAACTGATATCAACGACCTTTTCTTGATGATATTCGTTCAAGTAGAACCTTATGTGGAAATGAACGAATCACCATTTTCTCATGCTTATAGAAAAGGCAACAAAATAAGCAAAACCATAATGTTTTAGACGAGCAGTAGGTCCATGGAATATGCAGATTTACACTGTATATTAAACATTACATCATGTTCATAGTACATAATATACATGTATCATTGTGTATCATAAATGTAGGTTTTGATTATGTTACTTTACCATTGGAAAGATTAAAAATATGTATAGCATAATTACCTTTATGACTAATTATAGGCCTAGGTACTGAACGATTATGTGCGAAAAAGAGACAAGATTTTACGCAAACGAAATCAATTATGCGAAATCACGTATTCGAAATCAAATATTAAATGTTCAGAGAAGATTTGATATTTTCTGTCATATATGAATTCAAAATTAGCCCAAACTTCACAATATTTCAAAGTCACCTATATGATCTGAGGTCATTTGAGGTCAGGCTAATTCCCTCCCCCCCCCCCCCCCCCCTTATCTGGATGTCGGTGTGCATTTTGGTGAATCATGTGAATGGCGGATAAGGTTTACTCTCACCCGTGGTTTCCTCACCTGGGTAAGTATGCGTGATGAGATGATGGTGGTAGTGGTGGTGGTAGTGGTTGTGATGATAATGATGATGATGATGATGATGATGATGTTGATGGTGATGATGGTGATGATGATGATGGTGATGATGATGATGATGATAATGATCATGATGGTGATGATGGGGATGATGGTGATGATGATGATGATGATGATGGTGATGATGGTGATGATGGTGATGATGGTGATGATGATGATGATGATGATGGTGATGATGATGGGGATGATGGGGATGATGGTGATGATGATGATGATGGTGATGATGGTGATGATGGTGACGATGGTGATGATGATGGTCATGATGGGGATGATGGTGATGATGATGATGATGGTGATGATGTTGATGATGGTGATGATGGTGATGATGGTGATGATGGTGATGATGATGATGATGATGGTGATGATGTTGATGATGATGATGATGATGGTAGTGGTTGTGGTGGTGACGGTGGTGGTGGTGGTGAAGAAGGAGATGACTTCTCGTATATAGTGCTGGGATCCGCCTGCACTGGGCGCACGTCTTTGTAAAATTCATTTACCCTCTGTTTCACTTTCCCGTGATAATTTCGTAATTTCATTTGTTTTGTAAAGATTGTTTATTAAGGCCATTAGTTTTTGTTTTTGTTTTTGTTTTTGGTTGTTGTTGTTGTTGTTGTTATTGTTGGGGGGGGGGGGGTTCTCTAGTAAAATCCCGACGACGATTGATATTTCAGCATTTGTATGTAACCTTTTACCTTCCCAGACCACTTCCCGTTATTCAAACCACTATCAATCTATCACGAGCTGAAAGTGAGAAAAAAAAAAATCACACCATATATTGGACTTTGTCCATTAATCACTTCGTAAGAAGGACAATACTCATTCATATTGTTGATAGAAGTTAGAACTGCAAGAAATAGAAAACAACCATAATGACCTTTTCTCATTTTTCCACACCTAGCAATCTGTCTTTTTCTCCCTTCTGTCAGATCTCATGAAAAAAAAAATTATATTGAAAAATCTTGTTTATCAAAATAATTTTTGACGACGACAGTGAAAAAAGCTAAGTTGGGGCATGGTCGGTGAGTGCATTACTGACTGTCAAGGCAAAAATAAGTTCGCTTAAATCTTAGATATTAAAGGAGAATTCAACCCAAATATCAGTGTGCTTCCAGTGAATGAAGAGGAATAACAAGAGTAAACAATGAAAGTTTGAGGAAAATCAGACAATCCGTTCAAGAATTATGAACTTTGAAAGTTTAAGTAAATCCCTATTGTGGGGATCCTTGAATTGGCAACTTCGCCAGCATCTGTGATGTCATCGTGGACAACTCTCCATTCATTTTGTACACAGAATTTAACATTTTCTTTATTTTCAAGAAAAATAAAAATTCTTTTGATTTATTGTTTGAGTATGACATGGCTATATCAATTCTGCATGCATTTGAGGAAGAATTATGTTGATTCCTGACTTGAAATTTCATATAAATCAATTTTTTGGAAAAATTATGTACAAAATGAATGGAGAGTTGTCCACGATGACATCACAGATGCTGGCAAAGTTGCCAACTCAAGGATCCCCATAGTAGGGATTTACTGAAACTTTCAAAATTCATAACCCTTGAACAGATTGTCCGATTTTACTCAAACTTTCACTGTTTACTCTTCTTGGTCGTCTTTATTCACTAAAGCACACTGATGCAGGGATTGCATTCTCCTTTAACGATCATTGCTCTTATTTTGTACTGTGATGTGCAATGAATTTTCACCATTCGCAAAGTGACAAATTATAGTGATTACGTCATTTTTGTTAGTCTGTTAGAGCAGAAAGAAAGAAAACCCCCGAAGTAAGAAGAAAAAACTAAAGCAAAAAAAAAAAAAAAAAAAAAAATCATAAGATAAAAGTTACAGTGATTGAGAGTGGGATCAGAATATGAAAAATAAAATCATTTTTCTATATTTTCCAATAACAACAAATTTTGAGGATGTATGGTCAACACCTCCCCTCCCCCCCCCCTCTCTCTCTCTCTCTCTCTCTTTGTCAGCCTTTAATTTCTCTTTCTGCATTGTTAGCTTGAGTTTTAATACACATTCATCATCACATAACAGCTCGTTTTCCAAATGAAACCATACCGTAATGCGATGCAGGCATCTTTTTTTCAAGCTATTAATCCTTCTCCTTGTTATTTTTTCTATCTCTTTCTCTCCACCCCCCCCCCCTCTCTCTCTCTCTCTCTCTCTCTCTCTCTCTCTCCTCTCTCTCTCTCTCTCTCTTTGGCCCTGTCTCTGTATCTGTCCATCATTCATTTCTCTTTCTGCAGTGCTGGCTTGAGTTGTAATACTCATTAAATCATAACAGCTCGAATTCCAAATGATACGATATCGTAGTTCCATGCAAGCCAAGATCTCTTGGTTTCCTTCTTGTTGTTATCTTTCTCTCTCCATCTCAATCTTCTGCTTTCCCATTTTTTCTGTAATTTCTCTGTCAGTCTTTCATTTCTCTTTCTGCAGTGTTAGCTTGAGTTGTAATACTCATTTATCATCATAACAGCTCGAATTCCAACTGAAACTATGCAGGCCATGCAAGCCTTGTTGATCCCATTTCAAAGTGATGTGGTAGAACGATTCATCAAACTGCGACCTCTAAATGCTCCGAGTGACTGTAAGGTGTGTTTATAGCCCATTGTAAAATCGGGATCAGCGTTTCGAAACAACGTTTTGAAACGCTGTTTCGTAGTACTCTGCTTATAGCTCTTTTCGCCTAGCAAAACGCCGTTTTGAAACGCACATAATTAATGTTTATTGTGTATATCGCTCTGTTTTCAAACCGTGCATCTGGAAACAAGGAAAACCTCGAAAAGAGCCGTATGATGAACCAAACACGTGGAAACAATAGCATGAAAATAAAGCTATAAACACACCTTTTTCGATTCGGTTGATGACTATGGCCTAGTATACATGGTATATAGGCACATATCCTAATTGGCAATCTATTCAAATGCATTGCGTCTTGAGAGAAGCCTAGCAAGACTGCCTACTGGCAGAAAAGAAAAAAAAAAGAAAAGAGGAAAAGAAGAGAAAAGAAAGATAGGAAAGATTAGAAACAAAAAAGGAAAAAGAAAAAAATCGTAGTAAAAAAGAAAAGGAAAAGAAGAACAAAAAATAAGAGAAGAAGAAAAAAGAAAAAAGAAAAGAAAAGGAAAGGGAAAAGAAAATAAACGAAATGTAAAAAAAAGCAGGAAAAAACGTCAGAACGATTTTAAAATATATGTATAGTAGTGGCAAATATAGTCCATTTTGACTTCTCTCAAAAAAAAAAGATAAAAGGAGAAGAAGAAGTGGCTATATCAGTATTGGTCTGGAGCAGCTATAGTACACAATCCTCATTGACCGCCTTTAGTCTCCTAATCAGACCTCTGTAATATGTTTCGACAGATCAGGGTATGCACCAACGAATTAAAACATGGTTCTGTGGTGTGCAACTGCAAACTAACCCGATCATCATTCAATCCGGTACTCACGCATGCTCACAGTTCAACACTTATTGTCATGTATTGTTTTCGTCATCTTTCATCTTCTCAATCTTACAACGCCCAAACGTTTTTTTTTTTGTTTTTTTTTGTTTTGTTTTGTGTGTTTTTTTTTTAAATCTTCACTCCCCGGGGCTAATCTTTTCTTCATGGTATCGTAACGTTGAAATTAATTTTAGGTTGTTTTTATTTCATCTTATTTTATTTCATCTTATTTCATTTTATTTCATTTTATTTTATTTCATTTCATTTCATTTTATTTTGTTTTATTCTATTTCATTTAATTTCATTTGATTTCATTTAATTTTGTTTAATATTATTTCACTTTGTTTCCTTTCATTTCAGTTCATTTCATCTTATGTACTCATTCATTTTAATTATCATTTTTATTTATTACTAAGTAAGTACTCTTTTCATGCTTTTGTTTCGCTTTTCATCGTTTTTCAAAAACTCATTTTAACGATATTCTCTTTCATTCGAGCGGAAAATGGCTACAATAAACTGATTAAGCTGTTCTGTTGTTATCAAAAACTATCTGAATATATTTCGTTTGTTTGTTTGTTTGTTTTTTCTGTAAAGAAGTGTTTATTGTTGTTGTTGTTGGGTTTGGGGAGGAGAGGTCTTGTTTAATCTTTCTTGCAGCATACCCTCCAAAAAATACACTGTTTTCTCTTTCAGTATCATCATTGAAAGTATTAATTCCAAGATCTCAAGCATTTATCCAGTTACTTTGTGATTGTTGAGATTAAAAGGTATACATGCACATGTTTGAAATTAGTGTAGCATCTTCATTCATTTTATTCCTGTCCAATAAATTCATACATATTTACAAAAGATCTGATTTTATTTTATTGTATACCCTGTAAATATGTTAACACAAAACAAAAAGGAAAACGGTTAAAATGAAAATTGATATACCTGTCTCTTTGCTACGTGAGCGAGTCCATTAATGAATACCAATGTCTGAGGCGAAATATTTCAAAGTGAATATCAACTACCAATATTCATCTGTATAAGATATCTTTACCATTTATTTGTTCATTGATCGCCCTTTTAACACGTCTTTTTCAAGATTGGCGTAAATACTACGTTAAAACAAATTCTAGGCAGGGGAGGGTAATTAATACCCCGTCAATGGTCCCTGGATGGACCCCCTGGGTTTGGGGGTGACAGGGAGGTGAACGTCTGAAGGATTGGGGGGAGGGAGGAGGGAGAGGCGGGGGGGGGGGGGGGGTTATGTGAGGAGGTAACGTGGTGTGGATTAAAACGGTGTTAACAGTGAATGTGAGAGGATAGCGATTTCAAATGAAAAGTGGAAGCTTGTTTTGTACGGTGCTTGTTTCCAAAAAGGCGCTAAATCCATTGTTCATTGAAAGTTCTACAATTTTAGCAAGGGTGGATGTTTTATTCCATTGTCACCATGACTTTAATTTCTTTTCAGCAAGGGAATGGTCTACAGCATTTTCTTTCTTTATGCCTTGCCCTTTTGTATGTGCATGCTGTAGCCAGGTGTA
This sequence comes from Echinometra lucunter, assembly GCA_029962745.1. Taxonomy (NCBI): domain Eukaryota; kingdom Metazoa; phylum Echinodermata; class Echinoidea; order Camarodonta; family Echinometridae; genus Echinometra; species Echinometra lucunter. Next base: position 12,502,457 of record CM057171.1, read on the forward strand.
GGTATGCTTTATCAATAGGGTTGCTGCTTTGTAAGGAGCGCTGTTTTGCATTTAATTAGGACCGAGCAATGCAGTTAAATTTTGTTTTTCCTGTTGCTAGGTGTGCAGGGAAAGTTACTAGGTGATTGGTTAATATTTTGGGTGTGTTGAGTTCTAAGCTGGAGTGGGAGTGGTATGTAGGAAAATTAAGAGAGAGCTCATTTTAACCTTGGTGAGGAAAGGTTGTGTCTAACCTCCTCTTATACTTGAGAGGCTGGCGTGTTGTGTCATGACTGGGTGTGAATTGAGGGTAGAGATTTCCTCACTAGCAAGCATTCTCAGGCTAGCATGTTTAGGAACTCTTTTTTTTCCCGGCTGCTCACCGCACACCACCAGCACAACACCAGGAACCAGAATATCAAGATATCCGTAAGTTTTTTTTTTTTTAGTATTTTTTTTGTAGAGTAAGAACTTATATAGAAGTGATATGTAGAATTCTGAAAGATTGCTGTTATGTAATAGGAAGGAACAAAATTAGTGAAGTTCATTGTTATACATACAAGTTGTAGTGAGAAATTGTATACCTTGTTTTATTGACATTCTGGAAGATTAATTTCTCTGATGTTTAAATGACTGAAAAATTCGGTAAAGTTTAATTTCTTTCATGTATTGATCATCAGGCAAAATGTTAAATGTTAGATGTATGAAATGTATGATTGCATTTAAAAGCAGTAAGGACGCTTAATTCATTGTAATAGGGGATAATTTTTTAGAATCCTATTTGGTATAATTTCTTTATACAGTCGTAAGTTTGGTCTACTGCTTAGCTGGGGCTAAGACTGTCAACTCTTGACTAGGACGTCGGCTGTGTGCCCTTCTCGTCCGTATTTCCGTCTCCGATGCCGTCTTTCTGGTCGGGACGTCTCCATTATATCGTCGATATACCAGGTCCTGATCACCGCGTTCTCCATCGCAACCGTTTTTTAAAGCAAGGCTGACAAGTGATTCAGACTGTTAGAACTTTCGTCAGTTGTTCATGCTTACGCATGTATTGGTAAAGTGTGATCGACAGAATATTTGAATTCACCATCGAAAATAGGACTCAAAGACAGTGGTGCATTAAGAAAGAATTGTTTATTTTCCTCAGTATGATTTAATCAATCTTCCTAGATGACTGAAGAAAACCGCAATTGGTATGTGAACATATTATTCTGATGCATGCAAACAGTATTTTCTTTTAATGTAATACTTTATTGATCGCTGATCGTTGAATTGTGATATGTGATGAATTATTGATGCATAATCCTGTGAACGGAACTGACTTGCAAAATTTGAAGAGACACAAATAATAAACAATCAAGCTGATATAATTGGATATAAATCTTTCATAGTTTATTTGTGAATTATTATGCAGTATTTTTTTTTGTAGTTAGTTACTCTGTATTCCACATAAATTCCTTTCTTATAAAATCACTTCATAATAGTTTACTTTTGTGGTTAAAAAAAAAAGGAAGCAACAAACACGTGACATTTCTGGCGACCGCGAAGGGACACTTTGTTAAATTCTTTAACAGTGTTAACATGTTACTAGTGTTTGTTGCAGACAGTGTGATAGCTTTGTACATTGATATTTATGGTAATCCCTTTATCAACCTTCTGATTTTCACTGTTGTCAATAGCTTTTCTTTGATACAGATCTTTGAATGGTCATGGGATCTTGGAAGTTGTGCTGATCGGGTGAGGTGAAACAGCAGCCAAGTCCTTGTAAGTTATCAGTCCCTTTCAAATATTTGGGAGCATAATCTCAAAATGGAGATTGAAAAATTGCATCGCATTGGAGAATCTCTAGGTTTGAGTGGTAGTGAGTTAAAGGATTTTATTGACGAGGAACGAAATCGAGCTAGGGAAGAGCGTGTTGAGGAGCGTGAAAGGGTTAAGAATGAAATTGAACTAACACAATTAAAACTAAGTTTGGAACGTGAGAGACAGAGGAGTGAGAATGAGAATGATGTATCTCAAGTACATATTAGGCCTCCAAAATTACCTACTTTTGATGAGGGAAAAGATAATTTGGACACCTACTTGAATAGATTTGAAAGGTATGCTAGTGCAAACAAATGGCAGCGCAATACTTGGGCCACTAACTTGAGCGCGCTTTTAAGCAGTAAAGCATTGGACACGTATGCAAGGCTTAGTGATGATGAAGCAGTCGATTACGACAAATTGAAGGATGCATTGTTAAAGCGTTATGACTTAACTAGTGAAGGTTTTAGGAGAAAACTACGATCTGCTACGCCCGAGGGGGGCGAGACAGCTCAACAATTTATTCATCGCATGCGAGGATATCTTGGGAAGTGGTTAACACTTAGTGGATATAAAAAAGAGTATGATGATTTAACAGAGATAATTCTTATTGAGCAGTTTCACAAAAGCTGCTCGAAGGAGCTATCAATGTTCATTAGAGAGAGTAAGCCACACTCTCTGGTTGATCTTGCTAATGTAGCAGAACGGTATCTTGAGGCCCATTCAGGTTGGCACTCTCCATCAGCAGGGAAGGTAAATGTAAATGAGAAGAAATTACCTTCAGGTTCCTTTTCTTCTAAATTTCAGTTAGCAGGAAGACAGCAATCAGCGGTCAGCAAGCCAGCGGGGGGACAACCATCAGGAAGCACACGATCTTCTATGAATACTACACGTCGTTGTTATATTTGCGGCAAGACCGGACATCTCGCCCAAGATTGTAACCAGAGAAGCAGATTGGCAGCAAGCTTAATGGTGGATGACCACATGGAAGAAGCAGGACAGGATCATCCGACACAAGCATCAACTGAATCAGATGACCAGAGTATCTTCATGCAGGGACCCATGGAATTGCGGTCTGATGTCCCATCTCAAGACACGGGTCAATTGGATGACCAGGTCAGTAATCAAGGTTTTGAACACGGCTGTTTGCTAATAGATACTTGTTTTTCTTGTGACAAAGCGATCCGGCCCAGAGTAGAGAGCCAGTTCAGGGACATCCCGACATTGAGTGCAGTGTGTGGAGCCAAGCCTATTCGCACGATGCCGGTGGCGGAAGGACGAGTCAACGGAGCACCGGTCCAAGTTCTTCGAGACAGTGGATGCTCAACAGCAGTTATCAAGATGGAGCTAGTTCGACCGGAGCAGCTGACAGATGAATGGCGGACCTGCGTTCTGATTGACGGAACGACACGAAAGTTTCAAGTGGCGAGAGTAAGTGTTGACACACCATATTTTGTAGGAGAGTTAGATGTATTATGTATGAGTAATCCGGTATATCCATTGATACTCGGAAATGTGCCAGATGTTCGTAACCCAGGTGATCCTGATACCCAGTGGAAGCCTGTTGAGCTGTTGGATGCTGTGGAGACGAGGCAGCAACGGAAGGAGGCATCCAAGCCACTGAGAGCACTGAAGGTACCAGGTCCGATTTCAGACGTTACCCCAGACGAATTTCGACATGAGCAGGAGAATGATCCTACACTTGACGTAGTTCGAAGACATGTATCGTCTGGTGAGGTGAAGGAAGGTCGTAACGGTAGTAAATCAAAATTCAAACGGAAGAATGAGTTGTTGTACAGGGAATATCATTCAGCAAGAGTTTCGGATGAAAGTATTGATCAATTGATTGTACCTGAAAAGTATAGAAAGCAAATTCTCAAGTTAGCACATGAGTCGATTATGGGAGGTCATCTTGGTTCTAACAAGACGGCTGATAAGATTTTTACCAATTTCTTTTGGCCAGGTGTACAAGCTGAGGTACAGAGATTTTGCAGATCCTGCGATGCCTGCCAACGGGCCATACCCAAGGGAAGAGTGACGAAAGTTCCACTAGGATCCACTCCAATTATCGACGAGCCATTTCACCGAGTAGCTGTGGACATCGTTGGACCAATCAAGCCGGTAACGACACGAGGTCATCGATATATTTTGACGATGGTTGACTATGCTACTCGCTACCCTGAAGCGGTTCCATTCCGAAACATCGACACGGCTACAGTGGCAGAAGCTTTACTCAGTATTTATTCACGAGTTGGATTTCCGAAAGAGATGCTTACTGACAGAGGATCGCAATTCACATCCGATGTAATGCGCGAGGTGAGCAGATTGTTGTCCATACGTCACGTGACGACGACACCGTATCACCCTCAGTGCAACGGGCTCGTGGAAAGATTTAACGGAACCTTGAAGCAGATGCTCAACAAAATGTGTGAAGAGCGCCCAACTGATTGGGATAGGTATATTGATCCTTTGTTATTTGCTTATCGTGAGACCCCACAAGATAGCACTGGCTTTGCGCCATTTGAGTTACTTTATGGTAGGGTCGTGAGAGGACCCCTGATGATTGTGAAGGAGTTGTGGACAAAGGAGGACACTGAACCGGAGACCAAATCCGCATACCAGTTTGTGTTGGATCTCAAGGAGAAGATGGAGAAAACTTGTGACATTGCCCAGAAGGAGCTGCTCAAGTCTCATGAGAGATACAGACAGAACTACAATCGAAAGGCAAGGCAGCGTTCCTTCAAAGCTGGTGATGAAGTGTTGGTGCTCCTTCCCACCGACAATAACAAACTCCTTATGCATTGGAAGGGCCCATTTCGAGTCGTTGGTAATGTTGGAAAACTCGACTATCGCGTTGATCTTGGAAATAGGATCACTACGTTTCATGCGAATCTGTTGAAGCGGTATATTCGCAGGGAAGATCTTCCGGATGTTGGTGCACCCTTTGAAGTAGCTTCAACCTCCGTCGTCGAGGACGAAGACATTAATAACGGTGACACTAGTGGTGACGAAGGCTCGTCAGCTCGGAGGATGTCCAACGAGGATCTACTACACATTCCAACTACCAGACGAACTCAAGGTGCTAACGATGTTAGTACTGACGACAAGTTGGACGAAGTTTCTTCACTACTAAGTGAGTTCGAAGATGTACTCACTGACGTTCCAGGGATAACGAATGATGGCCATCACGATATACAACTCACTCACAACGAGCCAATTCGGAGCAAACCGTATCCCTTACCGTATTCACTCCGACAAGTTGTCAAGGATGAGATACAAGAGATGATGCGTTTAGGCGTTATCGAACATTCTTCATCACCCTATGCGTCCCCAATTGTACTTGTCAAGAAAAAGGATGGCACAAATCGCTTTTGTTGCGATTTCAGGAAACTCAATTCAGCAACGATCCTTGACGCAGAACCTATCCCTGATCAGGAGGAGATTTTTGCCAAGTTAGCAGGGGATAGATTTTTCACAAAAATAGACCTAACTAAAGGGTATTGGCAGGTGCCATTATCGGATCATGCTAAACCACTTACTGCATTTGTCACTCATGATGGATTGTATCAGTTTAGAACAATGCCATTTGGACTTGTAAATGCTCCGGCTAGCTTCAGCAGAGTAATGAGAACAGTACTTCGTGGATTACCGAACGTGGACAATTTCATCGACGATATTCTCGTCCACACTCCAACTTGGGATGAACATCTCAGAGCAGTCCGAGCTGTGTTACTGCAGCTGAGAGCAGCAAATTTGAAGGCGAAACCATCCAAGTGTTTTGTGGGCTACGCCGAGCTGGACTTCTTGGGGCATCATGTGAGCCGAGGAATAGTACAACCCAATCCAAACAAGACTGCAGAGATTCAGAATGCCAAGAAGCCAGAGACAAGGAAACAGCTGCGATCATTTTTGGGATTGGCGGGTTACTACCGCCGGTTTGTACCTAACTATGCCGCAATTGCTGTACCATTGACGAATCTGACTAAGAAGGGAGAACCCAACCATATCAGATGGGGAGAGGCACAAGAACGAGCATTCACTACTTTGAAGTTGAAGTTGTCACGCCAACCCATCCTCCATCTTCCAGATGTAAACCGGACATTTATCCTACGTACCGACGCTTCAGACACAGGCATTGGAGCGGTACTTCTACAGGAACATGATGGACACAAAGTCCCCACAGCGTATGCCAGTAAGAAACTCTTAACGCGAGAGAGAGCCTACTCGACGATTGAGAAGGAATGTCTGGCTGTAGTTTGGGCAGTGCTCAAATTCGAGACCTACCTCTATGGCAGAGAGTTTGTTCTTGAGGTCGACCACTACCCACTTTTGGCAATACGACGATCAAAGGTCGCTAATGCCAGAATTCTTCGTTGGGCACTGGCACTTCAACCATACAGATTCAGGATAGAAGCTATTAGAGGAAAGGACAACGTAGCTGCTGATTACCTCAGTCGCCTTCATTGAATTTGGTTTTCACCATCACTAATTAATTCTAACAAGTAATTCTCTCCAGACAGGTAGAGCTGGAAGTTCCGACTAATCTATCTATATCTTTAACAGGTATTATTGCACAACTGACACAGAAGAAGTGATGTTTTGCTAAAAAATAAAAACCGATTTCTTTTGTGTGTGTTCTTTTCAGATAGAACTGATGGCCACGAGAAAAGAAATAGGCTGAAAAAAAAAAATATTAAAAAATTTTGTTTTCCCCCAAAAATCTTCTTAAAGAGGGGGGAAAATGTCACCATGACTTTAATTTCTTTTCAGCAAGGGAATGGTCTACAGCATTTTCTTTCTTTATGCCTTGCCCTTTTGTATGTGCATGCTGTAGCCAGGTGTAGGCATGCTTTATCAATAGGGTTGCTGCTTTGTAAGGAGCGCTGTTTTGCATTTAATTAGGACCGAGCAATGCAGTTAAATTTTGTTTTTCCTGTTGCTAGGTGTGCAGGGAAAGTTAGTAGGTGATTGGTTAATATTTTGGGTGTGTTGAGTTCTAAGCTGGAGTGGGAGTGGTATGTAGGAAAATTAAGAGAGAGCTCATTTTAACCTTGGTGAGGAAAGGTTGTGTCTAACCTCCTCTTATACTTGAGAGGCTGGCGTGTTATGTCATGACTGGGTGTGAATTGAGGGTAGAGATTTCCTCACTAGCAAGCATTCTC
>CM057171.1:12513926-12551091 GCA_029962745.1 Echinometra lucunter
AATATACCCAAAGTGTGAAGTTGTCATGGATAATGTTGATATAAACGCCCTTTTACAATCATACTTCATCTCCTTGATATCACTTTGTTCTCCAGGGTTTATCAAGGTTAACAGCGTTGAACGTATATGATGCATGTTACCTAGCAACGGATACCAGTAAGTAGATCTAGTTGTTTTAAGATGTATTATACGTTCTGGTAATTAACCCTTAGACATAATATGGTGCGCTTTGAAACAACATTATTAAGCACCTAATAAAATGTTCAGTGTCTTGCACTCCACAAATCCCGGCCCTTCTTCTCTCCTATCATTTACCGCAGTTTTTCTTTATTTCTTTATTTCTTTCTCTTTTCCATTATTTTTTGTTTATCTGTTTATTTATTTGTATGGTGTCGAGTTTACGATAGGTTATAAAATGATAATGATGACAATGATATTGCAGGCTCCTCTACTACTATACTAATGATAATTATTATTATACAGACTACACGTACTTTTTACCGGAAAACAACATACTTCTTCAAGAACTCCAAAGGATATCAAGTTACGATTATTCGTGCAATGATCAGTGTAACATAATTATAGGAAACTCTTTACCCAAAGTTCAATAGGATGTGGTAAGCGTCCTACCAGTATAATATGGTGATTTTGGTTTTAACAGATTTTGGTTTAAAGAGGAGCTTGAATTCTTGGAAAGGTGCTTTGTTTTTTGTTTTGTTTTGTTAGGTTTTTCTCCTTGGGGGGGGGGGGGGGTGGGTGAGTTTTCTGATTATTGTTATGTCAGTTTAGAAAGATAAAATAAATATCCCTTGAAAAGGATCCATTTTCAAATGCCTTGATATTCGAAATATGACGGCTGAGTTTGGCTTGAACATTTTGTGTAGTCCCGCATTTCTGTAGCATTGCGAGTGCTTTTATCAGCAAGAATGAGTGGATTCAAAAATGATAATTTTGACGGTTTCAGACTTCAAGGTATAAATCAATTTTTATGTAACCACTTAATCAAAGTTTCCAAATTGCTTTGAAACAGTTTCTTTCTTACCGTATAGCCATGATGACCAGAACCCAAGTTTATCTTTAATATTTACTTACCCTCGTTAAAGACAATGGTTAAAATTGTCATGAGTTTAAAAAAAAATTGTTTTGTTACTTGAAAATGGGATAAACATAAGGGTTATAGTGTAAAAATACCAGTCTGAAAGTTTCAAAGTGTAATATCCACAGGAAGTATTTTTAAATATAAAAAATGTGAACCAATGTTTGAAAACTATACGAGGGTCGGTTGCACAGAATAGACATAAGGAGTGCGCATGCGCGTATGACTCACCTTACCGTACTGTGTGCATTGGCGTATCACGCGGCGGGAGGCACAAAACGGCATTTTCAAATTCAAGCAAAGTGGTCCTCTTAGTGATTGTCTCGTGAGACGAAGGATAATAAAATCGCTGTTTGCGTCTAACTTACACTTTTTCATTCCAAATTATGGTTGGTTTCAGGGTTTTTGAGTACAAATATATGTACTCATACACATGTTTCATCTTAGTTTGAGAATTTTTTAAATCAGCTACTCACAAAGTTAGCCAATGCCTTTAATATTGCATGATCGCGATACCCTCGTTAATATTGCATGATCGCGATTCACCTTCTGTAAATTCTCTGTATAACCCGTCTCAATACCCGGAAAAATTCTAAGGGTTATTTCGTGTCAACTTGAAACGGTTTATTTTCATATCAGTCATTTATTTGTCGGGTACCTGACCTTTCATCATCTTGACTGTGGATCAATGAACTATACAGAAGCCAATCCAAGTACTTTTTATAACGTGTATTTTCAAGTTGATTGACATAGATTTTGAAATGCCAACCATGTATGTTTTGTGATTAATTCCCCGACTGTGCTTTCTATTTTGATTGTAGGTTTGAAAAATCGTACTGATTTTGTGGCCACATCTTAACATAAATCTCTTTTAATCGTTAGTTCTATTTGAACTCAGTACCAAGAAATTTCCACAGGTTTTTGTTTTTCTTCTTCTTTTTTCTATTCGTGTCACAGTGAGATCATTCCATACATGTATCATCATCCATTGATTTCACGGGTACCTCACATTCCATCCTGTTAATAGGTTACTGAAATATAACGATCAAATGCCTTATTTTATTTTTGGAAATTATTTAACGACTGAATTATGTTTAATATTTGATTATCAACAGACTGTTGCTGAATATTTTTTTCTTTTAATTTCGGGAGTTTATCGAGTCAGTTTCATTGCCATCACAACTAATTCACTCTACTCAGTAATCTATTTCTACTTTCTTAACATCATCATGATGTTCTAAACGCGATGATGATGATGATGATGATGATGATGATGATGATGATGATGGTTGTGATGATGATAATAATGATTATGATGATTATGATGATGGTGGTGTTGATGAGATGATGATGATGACGAGGAGGAGGAGGAGGAGATGATGAGATGATTATTACTATAAGGTTGTTGTTGTTGTTATTACCATGGAAGTAAATTACCTCCATGTAATTACTGTTGTTGTTTTGTTATTTTATCATTTGCATTATTCATCGTATATATCACTATCACCAGAGTTATTTTCATTATAATCTATTTTCCCATTTGAAAAGCTTTCTCGCAGTGGTTCAGAGCGTTTCAAATATCAAAAACATTTTATAGAATAGCTATATCTTCACACGCAACACTGACCTGGCTAAATTGCTAAAGAGGATCTGTTTTCTTGAAAACAGAACGAAAATATATTCCACGGATATATTGGATATGCACGCATGACATGTATGAGGTCACGCCCATTTTGACCTGTGACCCATGGACTAGTAGTGACCTGGTTTCTGGTCGAGCTATTGTTACAAGTTATATTTATTCAGGATTCGTTTAAACGAACGACCAAGCGGGAATAGAAACTCGAAAGCAGGCTTAAGTTACACTTCCATCGTGCTCTAATTAGGTAAAAGAGAACAAGGAAGACCAGAAGATTTTTCCCCCTTAATTTCTCATTCAGTCTGACAGTATGACAGGTAACACAAAAAACGAAAACAAAAATACCCCCTCCCTCTAAATTTTGACAGAATGCAGATACTATATCTGCCCATATTTCATGATTTGTTCCATTGGTCATCTCTGTCTCTATGCCCCGAATGCACGACAAAGGTTTATATTTGAGCCACGGTTTAGACCGTGGCTTAGAATAAACCTCCTCCTACTGAAGGAAAAATGGAGTTATTATTATACGTTCATACTATATACCGCCATTGGGAGAGGAGAGGGGCATGTTCCTAATCAGATAACGATAGGAGGTCTTTATTCGTCCCGCTCTAAAGAAACCTTGATTGGACATCTTTGAATTTGAGAATTTCAGACCTGTCTCAAATTTGGTGTTCTTATCTAAGGTGATAGAAATGGCTGTTTGCTCTAGATTCATGTTTCATCTTGAGGAGTGTCATTTGAATGAGGAGTTTCAATCGGCGTATAGAAGATTTCACAGCACAGAATCGGCCCTGCTAAGACATGTAAGAGTGAACGGTGACTTACATCAAGTAATAGATCATAATGTTAGACCTGAGTACGCATTTGACACGATTGATCATACAATATTACTATAGACTGCATTCTGAATTTGGCATTAGGCTTTGGGGATGGTTTAAGACATGAATATCTTTCTGGAGATCTTTTCCTGTTTCAATATCCAATGCATTTTCAGATATACATCTACTGAAGCATGGTATTCCGTAAGGTTCTTTCCTTGGACCTGAGCTGTTTACTTTGTTTGTCTAACCATTGGCAGAAATAATAAGCCGATATGGTGTTCAGTATCATGTTTATGCTCATGATACCTAATTGTACGGTAGTTTTGATCCCAAGAGAACTAGGTAGTCCTATGGAAAGGATGGATGTTCTTCATGATTGTATATTGCTGAAATTAGTGGATTGATGTCACATAATAGGTTGAATCTCAATGAAGACAAGGCGGAGATGTTGGTTATTTTATATCTTCATTTTGTGCATTATGTCGCAGGAAACATCTCTTTATCCGTATGCAATTCTCATGTAGAAATGTCAGAATATGTTCGTATTTTAGGGGTGATGTTTGATTCTTGGCTATCAAGAAAACAAGTTACACTATTTAGCCAAAATCTGAATTTCCACCTTCATAATATTGCAAGAGTGAGGAGATTCTTGACGGAAGAAGCCTGTCACCAAGCTGTCTGTTCGCTAGTCGACTCGACTTTGCCAGTACCTTCCTCATCAAATTAATTCTCCAGTAAGTGAAATTCAAATCGCGTTGCTTTTGTTGTTCTCCGATCAACCCATCACCCATACTAGAGGGTGTATCAATAAAAACTTTACACTTTTGAAAAAATATAAAAATTATATTTCAAAATATTTCGAAGAGTTTTTCATGTTGATAGATGCCCAGTGGGCTCATCTATCAAGTGCCACTCACAAAACAAATTTTAATTCACGCTTGGCCGAACACTGACCGTTTTTGTTCAGAGTGCGGAAAATGACTTGCGCCAAATTAAAAGAAGAGAGGCAATTAAACCAGTAGTCTAAACAAGTACTCCCATTCAGAGAAATTGCTCTTTATCACAGAGTTGTCCAACTGCCTGACAGGTTGAATGACTGACAGATTGTTTGGGCATTTTATTTGTCAATAATTTGATCAATCAATAAGTGATTGGCTGTTGATTAAATGATTACCTTATTGATTGACTGGTTGATGGACTGACTGACTGGTTGGCTGAATGGTTGAATGACTGACTGCATGATGCATTGACTGACTGATCTATCGGTTGATGTATTAATGGGCTGATTTTTGATTAATTTTTGATTGATTGATTGATCTGAATTGTTATTAATTAGGTACTTATATTTTTGACCGAATGACTGGCATGTGTCTGTGAGTTGTGAATTGTGTTCTTTAAAGATCTTCATGTAATTTTGCACATTAGTTCTCACCCATGCATAAAGCAGTGAAATTACTAAAATTATGATAGGAAATTGTGTCAAGCTTCTTAGACAATCAAAACTTTATCATAATTTTATGCAAAAGAGTAATTTGTTTGAATAGGAGTACTTATTCGGACTGCTTGTTTAATTGTAACTGTTTAGGCACAACTGATAGATCAATCAGCCAATGCATCAGTCAGTCATCAAACCATTCAGCCAGTCAGTTAGTCAATCAACAAGTGAATAAGGTGTTTAATCAATAGCCAGTCAATCAATTGATTGATAAAAAAAAATAATTATTGAGAAATAAAATGCTCGAACAATCGATCATTCAACCATTCAGTCACTCAATCCACCGGCCAGTCAATAAGGTAATCATTTAATCAACAGCCAATCAATCATTGATTGATCAAATTATTGACAAATAAAGTGCCCAAACAATCGATCAGTCAGTCAATCTGTCAGGCAGTTGGGCAACTCTGTGCCAAAGAACAAATTTCTCTGAATGGGAGTACTTATTTAGACTCTGGTTTAATTGTCCCTCTTCTTTCAATTTGGTGCCAGTCATTTTTCAGACTCTGAACAAAAACTGTCGGTGTTCGGCCAAGCATGAATTGAAATTGAAACTCTTCGAAATATTTTGAAATATAATCTGTAATTTTTTCAAAAGTGTAATGTTTTTATTGATACACACTGTAGTACTAACGGCTTCATGCATTGGTTACCACCAGTTGAAAAAAGGATTAATACTCAAAATTGTTCTGTTTGTTGATAAGTGTACCCGTGATGTTGCCCCTAAATATTTTTCTTCCTTGCTACAATCTCCCTGTCCAGTCCGCATACACACTTCGCTGAACTACAGACACAACAGCCTTAATACAAAGATAGGTGAACAAAGTTTCCATGTTCATCCTATTCATTAGGCCTGCATGCAGACTGTGGTCCACTTTTGTGGAATGGGATTACCTCGTGAGTTATTCTTTTGTTGAACCATCTCCTCGTGTCGAACTGCTAAAAAACGTCTTAAAACACATTTATTTCCTTCTTAGTAACATGTAACTGCATTATATTCTTGGTATGTTTAATGTCTTAATTTGTTTTATGAGTATTATTGTCTATTTCTTTTGTAAAGCGCTTTGATCAGTCTTAATTTGGATATAATAGCGCTATAAATTAAGAAATTATTATTATTATCATTTTTCTTATTAAAAGAGTAAGGAAGAGAGGAAAAAAGGTATAAAAAAGAAATAAGAGAGAAAGAAAGAAATGGAAAGAAGGGAGTGATTACGTCCATACGACCCCCCCCCCCTCTCTCTCTCTCTCTCTCTTTCTCTCTCTTTCTCTCTCTCTATCCGTGCCCTTCAATATCATCAATCTGCGCCCATATATCTGTACACTAGTTAGTTGGGTTACCTCGCTATCACATACACCATTTGAGATTTTATTTATAACTTTTATTTTTGTCAACATCACCTTCAGGCATAGAAAACTAGGGAAGGAACTAGCATAAAGTGCAAAATAAAGTATCACTACGGAGAGTCCTATAGAGATGGATATATTCAATCGAAAAAAAAATGTGAGCCTTCTCTGCCTTTTAGGTATTTTAAGATGAATATCACAGTAAAAAAATGTCTCTAAAAAAGCTCTCCGAATGTCTTCAGATTCGAAATATATAATATAAGCTGAAGTCTTGTACCGGACATTCAGTTCCATACAACATGCAATTTTTGTGGAATGCATGTGAATTCAGGAAATAGAGTGAATTTCTTATTATAACTATTTAGATGATTCTTACTCCTCACAGTGTACAAAACAGTTTTTACCTTGTTCACTTGCTTAGAGACAGCTTATCTGAACTGAAATTCATCTGTAATATTGACCCTAACATCTGATACCAATCGCCATCTCAGATTTCTCTTGAGATTACGTTGTCTTGGACCTGCTCTGGGTTTCATTATCTCATCGGCTCTTCTCAAAGAAAGATCAAAGTGAAATCATTCAGAAATGACAATTAAATCAAAGGAGAATAATTAAGGATAAAGCAGATTTATATTATACACGTTGCACTGTGTGAATGAGTCTTAGAGAATCAAAGACGAGTAAGGAATAAACAGTCATTCAGAAATGAGAATTATACCAAATGAGAAAGAAGCAGTATAAAGTAAATTCATATCATCGTTGATACACGTAACTTTGTGTGAACAAAAATGGGGAGGAAGAGAAAATCACAGAAATGATAATGAAATGAATTGTAGAAGAATGACATAAAATCAAAAGAATTTTCGATAAGGGTGGATTTGTGTGAAGAAGATGATGAAATAGAAGCCATGGCTAGTCATAATGTAATACAGTGTACTACTAGATTCAGACTTGTGAAAAATTCGCTATAAAATCATGAAGTGTTTTTGAGGATGTGGTCACTTTTTTGAGATATAGGCACCATGATTATACCAACAGAGTAGTAGGTGGCTCTCGGAAAGGTTATTCGAAAAATGAAATAGGGTTTCCGTCATCAGTGCACTGAAATTGGAGAAATATGCGAAACTTGTAATCCTTGCTTTCACCCTGTACGTTCTTGACCTACATCTGGCAAACGTGCTGGTGAACTTTATTTGTTTCATTATTATTTCTTTTAAACTTTCCTTCGTTCTTTCTAATGATCTGTGTATGTAATGTTGTTGTGGTTTGATAATGCTGTTTTTTTTTGGTTGTGTATATAATTTTGACTACAAATCAGATATCTACCCAGATTATTTCACCACCCAAACTATTTCTGTTACAACCACTATATTATTACCAACATCAAAACCGCCACCACCACCACCAACACTACTACCACTACTACTACCACCACCACCACCACTACCACCACCACCACCACAACAACAGAAAACACCACCACCATGATCATCAAAACGATCACTATTGCTGTTACTTCTATGCTACTGTTGCTACTACTACTATTACTACTGCTGCTGCTACTACTTCTACTACTACTACTACTTCTACTACTACTACACTGCTACTACTTCTACTACTACAACTACTAATACTACTTCTGCTACTACTACTGCTACTACAGCTGCTGCTGCTGCTGCTGCTACTACTACTACTACTACTACTACTACCAACCTACTTCTAATACTACTACTGCTGCTGCTACTGCTGCTGCTACTGCTACTACTACTACTACTACTACTGCCACTACTACTACCATAACTACTGCTGCTGATTTACTGAATACGATGTAACCACAGACAGGACCATATGCTACATCTAGGGTACGCGTTTAACTCTTTTCATTGATAAATTCCTTCCATATACTCCCATTGTTGACATTGAAATCATCCAACCACGCTGCTTTATACGGGACACACCTTCCATATTTTCAAAACACGACCTCTTGGATCGCCTGCCCTAGTTCTAACCTTAAAATAGCAACCCAGCACAGCTCACTGCAGTACCCCCCCCCCCCCCTCCTCAAGCCGAAATTACTGACTGAATGAATGCATGAGAATGGAAATAGCGCCTGAGAAGAAAACAGAGAATGGTCCATGCTTTTCCAGGCATCTCCAAAATAACGGTCTGTTATGGTCTAAGATCTAGGGCAGGGTCATACGAAAAGTTTGGTGACCCTGTTTCCTTTGTCCGGTCTCATCCTCAGTCCCACATGGGCATTTCTTTGTTCCGTTGACCGGTTTCCTACAAGGAGGACTTAAATTTACACGTCCTGGTATATAGCCATGTGCCATAGAGTTGGCAGGGATGTCCGGCATACGTAACATTTTTTTTTCTATTTGGTTATATTAAAGTTTCAAATCTAAAAAATGGAAATCTAAGTATTTTCACTTGTCACAACAAGAGCTAATTTGAAAATATGCTATTTAGCATATTGACATGAACTACATGCAAGATGGGATCACAATGTATTTTTAATAAATACAAAAATAAAGTGGATAGAAACTATATTGTCAGTCATGTCAGTGCAAAATGAATGCGGCAGATCATAGATCATAATAGGCCTAGTAGAGATCCTAGTTCCTGAAAATTTTTTACCAAAGACTGAAAATAATTTTACAATAACTTTGATAATTTCGCTATATTATCTTTTTCCATATTGCCAATGCACCTTACAGGTACTTTGATGTGTTTTATTATGTTGTGCTATTCTATGGTCAAACACTCCTTAGGGGGTGGTCAATTTGGAAGTAATTTCAAAATATTCAAACAAAATGTTCCATAAGAAATCTTCGAATGAGTTACGGCGATCGACGAATATCACAAGCTGGAGAATCTAGGGGCCACCTTGTTCTTTCCCCTACCCACCCCCCCCCGTACCTCTCCCCCTTTCTCTCTGAGAAAGAGAAACACGGTAGAAAACAACATAACAACAGCCTGGAAAGCTTATCTACAGGTTTCTTTTCTTCATAATCTAACATCTTTCATGAAAAACACGCTCGCACCTTTTACAAAGTGGACAAGAAAGTTCTAACCTAAAAACCCAGTTACAGCCCTGTTTGTAATTATTGTGGTCAAATCAATGCCATAACTACTGACGGTCTAGAAAAGAGTATTGCCCTAGTCCAACCCATCTCTCTCTCCCCCCCCCCCCCCCCCACCACCACCACCATCAAAAGCTCTCTTTTGCGCTGAAGTAGAATGATGGATTGATCCTTGTTGGAATCATTAGTCAACTATCACTGGCCATAATCAGCATGATCAGTGGTCCGTTTTAATATCGTACCCCTATGTGCAACCGGCGGCTTAATATATAGTCCCCTCCTCCTTCCGTTTTCGATCTGATTCAATTTTTTTTGTTTGTTATATTTGTTATTTTTGTCGTGAAATAAAATAATTGTTAATCTGTGTATCGTTCATATGGGCAGTTAGGTGACAAAAGACTTATTATAATATAACTCATTTTCACATTGATTTTTACAAATTTTAGCCTCTTAAATGCTTGTATAGATTAAATTGAAAAGGGGGAAACTTGTGTTAAAAATCACCTTATGGCATGTTTATGTACAGAAGAATATCAAGTAAGAGATTACACGGACCTCCCCCCCTCCCCCCTTGATTTCAAAATATCCTGAAGAGAAACTGGGAATCAATTTTACTTGGCCTTTCTGTTAAAACGAGTGTGGCCAAATCATGGAAAATGGCAAGCAACATCCCTCCTGAAAAAAGGAGGAAAAGGAGCTATATAAAAATGAAAATGAAATGTTTTCAATTCATGTTTTACCTTACCCCGCCAATTGGAGCACAACATACGTTTGTTTGTTTGATTTTTGATATGTGCATGTGTGTTTGTTTTTAAATCTAAGCCTCAAATACTTCAGATTTTTTTTTTTTTTTTTTTTGGGGGGGGGGGGGCTATACCCTGCCAGGAGAAAAAAAAAACCTATCGACTACCGTGGTTATAGAACAGCCGTACACAAAATTAATATAAATGATGTTTTGACGTGACTGATAATGACCTATAAGAGAAAATAATCAAGTTCAAGTTCAGGTTTTATTTCCAATATAACACAAGACATATTTTTTTTTCTTTTTAAACAAAAATATCGTGAATTAACATACATCATTTTTTGTTCTCTCTTTTTTTTAAAACATCAAAACAAAATAAATGTCTGCTTGACACAGTATTTTTTAAAAAAAGGAAATTAATATTGGAAAAGAGAAATCCACAGGAAAGCATTGCTTGTAATTACGTGGATTCCTCAAGAAAGAAAAATGAAAGTAAAGAAAGGAAAACAGAAAAGGAAACAGAAAAAGGTGTGATACAGAGCTAGGCAAAACAGCAGTATATATCATAGTTGCAGGTTCAGTCACACAGCGAGGACTCCGCCAGATGAAGGATGCGTTGCGCATTAGAGACAAGATTAGCAGGGAAAGGACAATAGAAAAAGGACAAGATAAGACAAGATAAGACAAGACAAGAAAAGACAAGACAGACAGGAAACATAAGGGAAAAAAGAGGAGAAAAGAGCAAGAAATTAAGAAGAAAATAAGAAGAAAAAGAAACGGGAGATGGGAGATGGGCTGCCACAAACCAACGTGATATAACATGACCGACAACCAGACTCATAACTAGAGAGGTAGGAAGTTCGTAAGTATAGGATGGTGCGATGACCTTAATTGGATCTTATGAGAACTAAGGTCCATGATTGGAAGTAACCATCATTGAAATTCAGTTACATTGTTAACTGTTGTAAGAATGAAGCAGGAATAGTTTGAGCTTAGTTTGAATGCATTCAAAGAGACACGGTCTTTAATATTATTACTAAGGGAGTTCCAGAATTTGGGACCGTTGTATATGCATGTGTTTTTGGCCAGTAAAGTTCTGCAGAGAGGTAAATGAAATTCATCAGATCGTCTCGTGGGATAGTTATGGTAAGATTGGTTTTTAGGGAACATGGCATCAGAAAAATGGGGAAGTGCATTATTATCATAGTTGTACATATATTGCCCTAACTGGAATAAATACAGGTCTCTGACTTTCAATAATTTCCTTTCAAAGAACAATGGATCCGTGTGAGAACGGAAGGCAGAGCAATGAATAACACGAAGTGCCTTCTTTTGCAAATGTAACAATCTAATAGATACTGATGGGTATTTCCCCAAGCAAGAATCCCATAACTCAAATAGGGCAAAATTAAAGATGAATAAAGAATAATAAGTAATGTCGAAGGAATGCAAAATTTCAGTCTGTTAATAATACCTATATTTCGTGAAATTATTTTGCAAATATTTTCAATGTGATTTTTCCAAGAAAGTTGGTTGTCAACTGTAATTCCAAGAAATTTTGTGTACGGAACAATTTCTAAGGGAGTATCATCAAAAATAATGTTCATTGGTAACGCATCTGCGGAATTACTGAATAACATATATTTTGTTTTCTTGAGATTCAGGGATAATCTATTAGCTCTTATCCATTCAGTAACTTTAATGAGTTCAGAATTAATAACATTGACTAAAGTTTGTGGGTTTTGGTGAGAGAAAAATAAGTTGGAGTCATCGGCAAACAAGATAAATGAGAGAATTTGGGATGATCTACAGAAATCATTGATATAGAGGGTAAACAACAGTGGGCCCAGTAGGCTACCCTGAGGGACTCCACATTTCATATCTTGCATGTTAGAATTATGACCTTTAACAAAAACATATTGTTTTCTATTGGATAGGTAGCTCCTGAACCACTCCAAGGCCTCCCCTCGCACCCCATAATGTGACAATTTATTTAGTAAGATTTCGTGATTGATGGTGTCGAAGGCCTTGGAGAAGTCCAGGAAAATGCCCACCAGGTAACAGGATTTGTCGAGAGCATTTACTACTTTATCAATAAAATTCAATAGCGCATGAGTGGTGTTGTGCTTTTCGCCGAACCTAAACGGAACATCAGACAAAATATTATTGTAAAAGATTTGGCAGTTCTAACGTAGACTATTCTTTTGAGGATTTTAGAAAAAAGAAGACAGCAAAGAAATAGGTCGGTAATTACTGACGTCCAAGTTATCGCCCTTTTTTTTTTTAAATAAAGGAATTACCTTGGCAGTTTCCATTTTTCCCTTGGCAATCATCCGGGATAGCTACGCAGCTGATTTTTTTTCTTTTTTTTTTTTATTAAAGTGATTATACAATGGTAATTTTGTTTTTGATATATGATCGGGAATAGAATTCTAAGAAGAATAACATTAAAAATTTGATGATTTTTAATCGAAATCAATGCGTTTTGGATAATTTTCTCGTAAAAAGTCAAGAGTTGACCAAAAAATTTGAGTATGAGGTATGACGTAAAAGTGGGTACCCAGCTTCGCTCATTGCAGTTGTCCTGCGCGCTAGACTGTACAATATGTATTATACCTTGCGCGCATTTTGCTAGAAGTGCGCGACAAGGTACCCACTTTGACGTCATTTTGACGTCAAAGTGGGTACCCAGTTGAAACTAGGTCACAGCTGAGGGGTCAAAAATATCCTGAAATCTTACCACATTTTGGGGTTTCCTTGGCAACACGACTTTTTAAAAAACTTTAGGCAGATGATTTTCTGCTGATGAAATCATGCTCTTTTAAATGAGCTAACATTGTTTCAGCACTGGGTACCCCCTTTAAGGACCTTATTATAATTCATTTAAAATACAGTTCTTTTCTTTTCGTTTAGCGGAGAAGCCAAGAAGCTATAATAAGGCGGGCAATTATATTTTGACCATTATGAGTTGATGTTTTCCATTCCTCAGCTTCAATACATTAACCCATTTAGGGATTTTGGTGGGTTAGCAGAGTTAAAGACAATAGGTCAAACATACGCCCCCCCCCCCCCCGCCTAGCTCCAATCCGGCTCGCCCAATCATAGGCTATAACCCTATGTTCAAGCATGTAGAGTTTGTGTTTAGAACATTGCCCCCCCCCATCCCCTTTCTCCCTCCCTCTCCCCTCTCTCTCTTTCTGTCTCTCTCTCTCTCTCTCCCTCTCTCTTTCACTCTTCCTACGTATCTCCTCGTGCACCATCCCACTCATAACCTATTTCTATGATTTCGAAATCCACCCCTTCTCCCCCCTCTCTCTCTCTCTCTCTCTATCTCCACATCTACCCCTCCTCCTCTTCCTCCTCCTCCTTCTCCATCTCCTCCTTCTCCTCCTCTTATCTTCGTCCTCATTGTCATTTCTCTTCCTACCCATGTCTGCATCCTCTTTCTATTTTTCACCGCTCCCTCTCTACAGAAAGTGGAAGATGGATGAGAGAGAGGGATAGAGATAGCGAGTCAGAGGGAAACAACAGACAGACAGAGATATTATGGTAGAATAAAAGAGGGAGTTTCCCTTTCCCAGTCCCTTTTCTGAAACAGGGTGCAGAAATTATGACAAAACAAAGAAAGAGCAAAAGAGGAAAACAAAGAAAGAAAATTACTTTACTGACACCCCCCCCCCCCCCCCCCCCGGTGTTCTCCATCATTTCCAACCAACGCGCCCTGCTCCATGGGCGGTGTTATGAATACGAACGTGAGTTTACTTTTGCGATGATATTGACCTTACACGCCAGGGGCAGCTCTGAGTACCCATACTGATTAACGTTGCCCCCCCCCCCCCCCACCACCACCACCACCTTTTGGATGTTTGAGGAGTCAAAATTTGGTAGGATTTTATTATGAAATTCAAACAATATACAGTAAATGAGATCATTCGAAACCTTTCTTGTAGTTTTGTTTTCTCTGTCGTTTGTTTTCCCAAAATTTATTTTAAGTCTTTAAGACATCAAAACTATTTAAAATGTTCTAACTTTCGAAGTACGAAGGAATTTTGCCCAGCCATGTTATCCCATTATACTGGAAGAAATTATGTACAAGTTTTGTAGGCTTGGTGCTTTTCTGTAAATCTACCATTTAAAAAAATCGTCCTGTATTAAATAAATTTCAAGTGGATTTGAAATACATAGCCAGCGAATTAGTTTCAACTAAAATTTTCACAGCAAAAAAGAGGAATGCACATATCAGAAGAACTTGGCTAAGCCTAATGAAGAAAAAAAAAAGATTTAAAAAACAGCTGTAATGAGCAATTTTTCACTCATCCAATTTCAATCACTTTTCTGATTTGAGAAATAAAATTAGATTGCATACAAGCAGCTGTAAGCTAGGTAACGCTCCACGCGATGGGATTTTAAAATTTTAATGCAATCCCAACTTCTATGCTTCAAGGGCTTAACGAAAGGCCAACCGCATTCAGAACGTATAGCGATGAGAGACGCGAGCCCCTGGGCTTAGGCGGGCGCAAGGCACGCGTCCACATGAAAGCGCCGCTTCCAAAACAACGCTATGCCTGTGAAATGGATTAAATTTTGTTCATCTCGGTAATATTTTCACTACTTTTTTGCATATTTTTAATGTCTTGTGATTCGTAAGCATAACAGGGACCTGTACCGGATTGTGATATACTTTGCATCAATATGGTCAGCGGCGCTTTTAATAAGTCCATTTTAATGCTACCAAGGTGGACAAACAATGATGCATTTTGCGGCTTGATTTTTCACCTATAAAAGGGAGTCTTAGCCCCGAATATCCTTTGTTCTCTCGCCCTGAATTATAAGGCACTTTCTGCCCAACTCTTACAATATTTGGGTCATTTTGATCTAATTAAGTCAATCCATTGTCAAATCAGTTATAGATTATAGGTTCATGTTTATCATAGTGATGAGTTCAACTGAAGCGAGTTGTTGGTCTCTCTCCTTACCCTTAAAAATGATTGAAAACATACTATCCTTCGGCGTTCTGAGTCTTATTTTATACCACGTTACTAAATACTCATTTATACCTTTTCAGGGCTTTTGCTCAATGGGAGCTCGGCAAAATTTAGAATGTTTAATTCTTTTTCATTGGAAATTGCGAAGTATAACAAAGTATATAAAAGTCAATGGAAATTGAGGTAGTAACATTATAGTGAAAGTTTTATCAAATCGCACTGATTAATACTAAGACGAAGTCGTACTGTAATTCAAGAATTTCTGCTGTATCTGCTATCCTATTTGAAAATTGTTTCTATTCAAGAAATGATATTGTAAAGCAAAAATTAAAAATTGAGGAATTGTTTAGCCTTGCATTGTATACAAAAATGTATATTCATTAGCGATTTTTCTGTGAAGTCTTACGAAATTGCCAATTTGAAGTCGTTTCGATGTAGATCTGTAGAAAGTATAAATCGGTATGAAGGTCCGAAACCATGAACTTAGTTCTTCATCAGAAACTGACAGAACTGATTTTATGAAGAATTTATTATACTACTTCCTTCCTCGAAACTGCACATCGAATCTTAATTTCTCGCGCAATTTTCGGAATGTCAGGAGCCAATTACGATTTTTAGACGACAAATCACGTACGGTCAGAAAAGTAATCAATTTAATTATTTTTTTATTTTTCATCCAGTTTCATTTTCTATCAGGAAGAGAGGGGAGTTACCGAAGAAACCAGAAAGGGTTAATTGGGAGAAGAGAAACCTAGCAAGGAACAAAGGAAGAAAGCAGAGAGAGAGAAGAGGAAAGACAGAGGCAAAAGAAAGAGAAAGGGGAATGGGAGATAGGCAGATGGGTAAAAAGAGGGGTGATAGTGGGAGGGAAGAGAAAGGCGAACAGAGAGGGAAAGATAGGGAGACAGAGATTCTCCAGCTCTATATGTACTACCCCTCCCCCCCTTTTTGCTCTCTTTCTTTCTCCCTCTCCCTCTCCCTCTCCCCTCCCTCTCCCTCTCCCTCTCTCCTCCATCTCGCTCTTTCCTTCTCTCTCTCTCTCTCTGTTTCTAAATTTGTCAAAATAATGAATAAAAATGCAATATGTTGCAATTATTGCAGAAAGCCGGAGAAAAGTGCAGGGGCTTATTACAACCTCGCAAAGAAAAAAAAAGAAAGAAAGAAAAAGAGAAAAAGCAAAGGAAAAAACAAGTGCATAACATTGGCGTATAAACAAGGCTGTAGTCCCACCTGGTGTTTAGTTTGTTAGTGATATGTCCAGTTAATACAGTAAGCTGACAAGTCCCACCATTCATCGATGCGTAAGGGGCGTTCGCCAGTGGGAGTATATACGCTGGGGGAGAGGAGCGATTTGTAACCATATGAATGTGTTTCTTGAAATTGGAAACCCCCACTTCTATTCTATTTGAAAATGGGTGGGATAGAAAGCTTTTCGGAAAGTCACAAAGTGTTCTATTCTTGTTTACATGATGCATGGATTATGGGATAACTTTTCCTTTTAAAAGTTTGACGAAGGCAGTTGAAAGCCATATATTTATCGGTTGTTGCTTTTGCCGGTGGGCCTTTTTTTCAAGGAGATAATGTCTTCATAATGGACCTCCTTAAAGAGAGCTTTAATCTCGACAGGAATCCGTGAAGGGAGGCGATAATAACAAAGCCATTTTTGTCAATATTTCATCTGCAAACTGATCATACTTTTACCACATCACATCCATAATAATTGATCTGTCATGTATCTTCCATTATTCCCAACATCAATTCCATCACAGTCGCCGCTATCACATTCCATGCCCATCACCATCAATACCAATTACACACCAACATCAACAGCACCATAACCGCAATCACTACCAACACCACCACCAACACCACCTCTAGTCTACAACCAATTAAAGCTCCCACCATCAATATCACCGCCACCCCCACCACCACCAATCACCATGATTACCTCCACCACCAATATCACTATCATCACCACCACCACCAATATCACACCATCATCGTCACCACCATTATCACCATCGTTATCACTACCTTCAATTATTGATGGTGATATAGAATGTAGTACTGTATCACCATCACCACCGCCACCGCCACCGCCACCACCACATATCACCATCATCACCATCACCTTTTATATCATCATCGCCATCGCAATATCTGTATATGAAATGCATTATTATGTTTATGCTATTTCTTTGTTCATATGGCTACAGATGATTCATCTTCTTTCATGTCTTCAATAATCAAACAGGCAAACAGAAGAACTGATTTTATGCTAGTTTTATTTTGCAATGGACTTTTCCTAACTTCCTAAAATGAATTCATGCGAGTATAATATACCATATAATAAGAAAAATAGAGGTGCATGTCCATATCTATGGTTATGAAATGGGTCAAAACATATCTTGAATGCATGTGAAGTGACCACTCTGTTGTCATTGGACTACTCTCCTCTTTTCAGCTTGATACTGAAGAATAACATACTTGTTTTCAGGTCAAACTGGTACAAAGGGAAAGGTACTATTGTGCGGCATAACAATTGGCAATATCAATTATTATTTCAAGCCATGCAAAAATGCTCCAACTGTGGACTCAACTGTGGACTGGACTTCAAAGGGCAATCCTTGGTCCGTGTTTTATCAAGGGTGAGATGTTTTGAAATGGTCAGTGGTCACTAGCTCGGACCATTCGTTATGACTGTATGCATGGTATGAGTGTGACGTATGTTAATCTACTCGTAGGAGAAAAGTGACGTCCCTTGTGGGAAGATTAAAAATGCAAAAAGGCCCTAAAAATAAATTTCATTTCATCTTCCTCTGCATTCTAGATCATTGTCTATTGTTTTATTTTTTCTCTTTATTCATTTTCCTCCGTTCTATCGGATAGAGTCATATTAGTGGAATGTGCTCTGCTTCGCAAGATCATGATGATGAATATGTTAAGTTTAGTAGGCCTACCCTAATCTGAGTATTGTGACATGCTTAAATTCATAATTAAACTAAAATGTTAACTGAAATAGTTGATTGATATCCCAGAACAACATAATAAACTTGATAGACTGATAGTGCTAGCTGCAGGTTAAAAATTGATTCAGCGAAATGAAATGACTGCGGCCATTCCCTAAAAAAATGAAAAAAACACCAAAAAAATATTGTCCTAAATTTTATGAGGGTTGAAATTTAAAGAACTGATGTAAAATATGAATAATAAAAATCCTCAGGATTATAGGACACGGGTAATAGCAAACCAACAAATCTTGAGGACTAGCCATGCATGGTTGGTTGTAAAGAGAAACATGATTGGCTGAAATAGGACATGTGACCTTATTTCATTCATTGTGACGTTTACCTTGATACACGCTGTAGGGAATTCTGTCTTAGCGGGAATGAAAGCCCCAGTATGTTAATGGATCACGATGATCTCATTTTTTTTTTACCAGTCAGGCTATTTACTCTGCCTATCATTTTTCCTCTCTTTTTATTGGCATTTCTTTATTATTTCTTATTTCATTTAGCTATAAAATTATCAAAGTGATGCATTGACAGAATGTTCCTATTAGATAATATGGAAATCCATTGCAGTCCAAACGTTATTGTTTGTTTTTCATATTCATATAATTTCATGATGCTTTTACTCGTTGAATTTGTAAACATCCTGTTTTCGTAATTTGATAATGTGACATTATTAATGTAAAATGACAAGGTGAGGAAAATAATGACATCAAAGTGAATAATGGAAGATATCTCACTATATTCTTTGTGGAGGAGTTGATAAGTGTATACGAACTGATATGAAATGTGTGATATAGATATACTCTTACATAATGATGAGCGGTCAGTGCTTTCCTTGCTGTTGTTAATTTGTTAATTTTCTTTTTTTTATTTGTTTGTTTGTGTGTGTATGTTTTGTATGTATTTCTTGTAGTTTATTCTAAACTGCTCAGTCCCCAATATCAACTATCACTATTTGTATTTGTATAGCAAATCAAGTCGAAAATGAAACTAACTGCATAACTAAAAAAACCAAAACAAAACAACAACAAAAAAAAACAGGTGGCCTCCTGCTACTCATTGGTCTACCTACATACTTAAATACATTTTACTCTAATCCCTGCTCTATTTTCAAAATTGTTCATGCACTTTATCGATTCATAATAGTCTTGTGAGTGGAAACAAACAACTTTGTTTGATCATGTTCAGGCAATGGAGATTGTCTACCTTACCAATTACCCTAACACCTCCCACCAATTCTCCGGCCACTTGACCATGCGCCGGACAGCTGCCCAACACCAGTGTTCCTTTTTTATGACAAATGAGGCATGCACTGGTCATCACGTTCGCAGTGGTCATTATTTCTCCATGTTTTCACAAATATTAATCTCTTCTTTAAAAAAATAATAAATTCACCTTCTGGTCACTGCACGTATCCAAATCAAATTTTCTCGCTCAAATCATGGAATTTGGTGGTCAGTAAACATTGTTAAGGTCCGTTTTGGTCAATGCGGGAATGTAGGTCGAAAAATTCTCACAATATTTTGGCGCAAATATGTTGCTGGAAATCTGAAATGATATTCATCTATGTACGTGACCAGAGCGAGTGACCAATGATTTGCAAGCCAAGCAGGATGGTTTGGCTGTTTAATAGTCTATTAAATCATACCAGATTTGTGTATAGGGTCGCATGGGATTTCATTTTTATTTATGAACAGAATGTAAAGGCGATCAGTGTACATCTACATGTTTAGCACCAATAAAATCACTCCATACTGAGCTGTGGAAATACCTTGACTATGATCATGCAATTATGCATGACTATAACATTTTCATATAAAATCCGTGATTTCTTTCACAAACAGGGAAATCTATTTTGTTGTAAACAAAAACTTGTATAATTGATTTCTCGAGGTATTTTCTATGGTGGACGAAGTTAAAATATTTTGTTTTTATCAGCCTTCAAATATAAAACCTGCTAAATGAACCTCTAACTACGACAGAAGTGAAATTCATTATCTTTTAAAAGTTAGATTAACCTCTGAGAGAAGAAAAGGAGTTTGGGAGTGCAGTGAACACGGTGAAAATTGTTAGCTCAGCGGGAAAGTGAGCTTCATTAATTCGATAGCTTTAAAGATTTTTCCTGCTTTCCCCAGCGGTTCAGCATGTAGCAATGTTGATAACGAAAAACACGATAATTCTGAGAAATGTGTCAATGCTGGATCAGATTAACAATGGATATCATTTACGCGATCAAAGAAAAGCTTGATGGAAATTACTACTTCTTATAGAAATTAAAATAAACTAAGGAATTATTCTGTACAATAGAATTTAAGAATTATCAGTGCCAGAAAAATGGCTCCGTTAGATGTTGTTAAATTGTCAAATTGTCAACTCGACACATTATCTTGCCTGAGTGAGCGCTCCTCCCCCTCCCCCCTCCCTCTCCCTCCCTCTCTCTCTGCCTTCCGCCTTCCCTCTCCTCAAAATTCTTTCCCATCTATTGTTTTTCACCCATTTACTTTCCGACCACTCCTTCCCTCACTCTTCTCTTCTTTTTCTTTCTATCTTCATTTCCCTCCCCTTCTTCCTCTCTCTCTCTCTCTCTCTCTCTCTCTCTCTTATTATTTTTGTGTCATATATTTCAGTTAGCGTTCACTCGTCTTACCCTTTTTCTCACGCAATCTGCCTGTACACGTGAAGACCATGTACAACTTTCTAGCCTAACCTAAAGGCCCTATCTCACCAATGGAGACGTCTCCGCGACGTCTCAGAGACTGCAGTCGCGGAGACGTCTCCAAAATAAGCTCTCACCAAGAGACGTCTCTGCGACAAGTTTAAAAAAATCATGATGGAGCGTTTGCAGGATCATGCACCTGACTTGGACCAGGGGGAATGTCAGCACGCGTTCAGTCATGTGGTTTCTAAAGTGGGTCAAACATCATCAAGCAGAGTCGCGGAGACGTCTCCGCAGCGTCTCATCAGTCTTTCTTGTCTCCTGCAGGTCTCCGCGACGTCTCTGAGACGTCTCGGAGAAAGCGCGGAGACGTCTCAGCAGTCGCGGATATAATTAGTCTCCGCAACTGATGAAGACGTCTCGGAGACGTCGCGGAGACTTCGCAGAGACTGTAAAAAGTCTCTAAAAAAATCGAGCATGTTCGAATTTCTTGCGACTACTCGAAGACTCCATAATTTTCAGGAGACGTCTCTGCAACTAGCAAAATCTGGAGTCGCAAACTAGTCGCGAACTAGTTGCAAGCCCAGGGAGATACCCCCTTAACGAAAAGGAGAAGCGCCAAAACTTCTCCCATTCACAACAAACAGACGATAAGCTCATGGTCTGGGTCTGCACCAAATCGATACCGATAGTTTCAAAGAAATACAATGCAACCTTGGCAATCTATGAATGAACGCGGAGAAACAAAAATACAGGTATATACCCGGAAAGAGATTAACTAGCTTTCAAATAGAGCGCCGAAGTGTGGCACTAGTGAGATTACGTAATGTTACGTCATTGTAAACAAAAGCACATGGTACCCTCACCTTACGATATCGATTTTGTAGCGAAGCGCGGGAAAATCGAGATGTCTTTGTCTGTCGTCTGGGTACTATACGGTAGAGCAATGGATGGTAATGCTTGTATCGTCAATAAAACTGTTTTTGCATGTTTGCTTTTGAAGAAAATGATATGTGTGTTAACATATCGTTATCTAAATCAAGTTACTGCTCAGTTCCGGGTGCAGTTGTTAAATGGTACATAATTTCAAGTGTTTGGGAATTTGGAGTACTCCTTATTCCATTTTATTTCTTTTCTACTTTTCTCTCCTCTCTTATAGTTATTCATACACCTCGGACTAGTTTTAACTAGACAGATGGTGCAATACAAATGCGTTGTATTATCATTCTGCCAAGCGCTTCGTTAACTTGGTGACTTTTGGAAGTGTTTTTAAAATTGATGATTGATACTTTTTTAGTTCTTATCATTGTTGATATGGCGTTTGGGCATGAAAGCATGCACTCGTGGAATGGCAATGATCTTAGGATATGATGGGGAGGGGACTGGAGGTGTCTGGACAAACTTTAAGCCGAAAGCTAGCCGATATTCCGTCCAGGTTATGGAAAAAAATCATCAGATCATCACCATCGAAGAATAAAAATGTGGCCTACGACGACTGAAAGAAAGAAAAACTAGTCACTAGAATTTGTGTTTGCTGATAGAGACCCCAAAATCCTAGTTAGGCTAAGAGGAATTTGACAACCATCTGGTTATGGGCCCCTCTGAAAAAAAAATGAGACGCTTTGCTTCCCGATGCTAGCAATTATTTTACAAATCTGGTTCAATGAACTGATCACGACATCCATTTGCCCTAGAATCAGATAGAGCCACCAGCATTGTGTTTGAAGTATTGTTATAAGGGCAGCAGCAATTCTTATAATATCATACCAAGGGGTTACCATAGACTATCAGATAACATCATTCAATTACATCATAAAAATCGTTTCATATTACTCCTTCAATTAGTCTTGTTACATGTATTATGATAGCAGGGCAGATGCAATCATTGTTGCACGTGGGTAAAAATAGAAGGGCATGAAAGATGGAAACATGAAATAAAGCTGTTTCATAACGAAGAAGCATAAAACATCAAAGTTTAGAAAGTTAGATAATTACCGATAAATCTTCCACGAGTATATAAGAAACAACCTTCTTTGTTATGGCTATTGTAATTGGAACCTCACTCAAAGTCCAATGTTATAACATTGGATAACTTTCCCTAATTCGCTTGTCTATTCATCATGTCCAAGGTGACTATAACGATTTCCCCTTCATGCGCTTTGACGTTGCAACAAACGACTTGATCGAAGGTCCTTCATGTTTAGAAGACATGACCTTTTTACATTGTTTCACTACCATGCAAACTTTCAACGTGTTCAACCATCGGGATGAGTAAGAGCGTTTGAAATCCCCCCCCTTTTTTTTTCTTTCGTCTATGTGTTGGATGCCCCTTGTCATAAAATGGGGGATCAAAGCATAACGACATAAAGAGCGATCAATAAAACTTAAGAGCAATTATCAGCGATAAAATCATGCACGCCACATTTTGGGACGTCAACAAAATATTCCGGGAACGTTCAAATTATGCATGCTCCCAAGTCCCTATTTTCTACTTCTCCCCAGCGGCGGTACAGGAGGCAGGGGCGACCACCCCCTGTGATTTTTCATGTGATCAATTAAAAAAAATTAAGGGAAAGAAGAAGAAAAAGAAAAGGACGAAGAATCAGAAGAAAGAAGATAAAAAGCGACAACAAGAGAATGTGGAAGAGAGGGAAGGGTCATTCAACTACAATATAGCCCAACTTGTTCATTTAAAACGTGGTCTGTGGGTCATCTTGCCCCTCCCCTATCAAAATACGGTGGCGCTGCCCCTGATTCTTCCCCAAAGAGGGACATGAATTGGTATCTTGAGCGCTGTTGAGATTATCTTCATTGATCTAGGTGCAATGATTATCCTCTCTCTATGTAATGAGCTTTAGAGAGTTTGAACATGGGAATAAAAAGGGAGGAAAAAGAAAGAAATGATGATTACCTGATTACGGAAGCCCACTTTGAAGTAATGACTTCCTTGTCGATTAGGTGAGAGTGTATCTACTTCGGACGTCTAAATCCTGATATATCTTCAAGTCCTTACTTGCTTTGCTTTTACCTGGGAAAACGGAGGAGGAACTATCTCTAAAAATCAAGACGTTTGTATGTAAATTATAATCCCTTTAATCAGGACGCTTTATTTTTATGTCTTCTCTATTTCACTCTTCCCATGTAATATTGTAACATTTCCTTGTCACCTTCTATCTTTCAGCAATGCAACTGTTTCCTCGTCTCTGCAATCATGGCAGTGTCATGTTTTTATTTGTGCCTGGCAAAGATTCGAACTTTCGACCTTTTGATTAATTGTGTGAACCACTACACCCATCCTTCGACCCAGTGGCGTATCCATAAGAGGGCACCTCCAGCAAGCCCCATATACTAGTAGTGTTTTAGGGGGAGGGGCATGGCAAAAGTATATTTCCTTAACATTATGACCTTTTGACCTTTTACGACTTGATTCTACTCCCCATGGGGATTAAATGTCATTTTCAAATCGGTCATATTACTTTGGAGTGGAATGTATTGCATTGTTACATGTCGGATCTGTGCGGCGGTATAATTCATTTTATCATTATATCTTTTCAATCATTTATCTACTACTTTATTATCATCCAATACATAAATACATATTACTCATGTTACTAGTATTGACATTGAATGCAAGAAACTTTACTTCTTACCCACAGTGGTTGTCTCGACAAATCCATATACTTCATTATTGTCAACCTATTCAAATAAGACATTATTACCTTGTATTGTCATTTTACCTTGTCTAGTACTAGTAATAGATATTGAGGTGAATTAAATTCATACTCAGAATAGGGCAAACCGCTCCCTACAGAATGACTTAGCAGGGGGATTCAACAATCAGCTAACAAAGGATTCAAACAACTAATGGATTTCAATGGGGCAAACTCATTACAGAAAAACAGTCTAGTATGACGAACATTTCACATTCATTATGCATCCTTATTATCAATGAAGATTACCGTCCCAGTCTTCAGATGATTGTAATCTTGAGCTCTTTCCTTCAATTTGGTGACAGATTAGCATGGTATCCAATGTTGTAGCTTCCCTAAATTCCGTTTATTCTCTATTATAATAGTGAAAAGGATTATACAGTTTGGGGTAGATAGGAGAGCTTTATAGCTCGATGAAAGAAAATGAATGCGGTGCAGAGGAAAGGAGGCGAACATTTTTACGGGATAGTGGATAGAAAGAAAGAAGAAAAAAAAACATTTAGAAGAATGATTAGCATTTAGATTCTCCTTGCAGTATAAAGATCGATAAAACATTAATGGATACTTAGTCACAGAGAATAGAAAGCTTATCCCAATTGTACAAGACACTGTCCGGACACTGTCATGTTGGTATATGGAGACACAAAGGGCCCGTGCCCCTTTTAAAAACTAAAGTTGGTATACCTTAACTACAGAACCTCCAAACTTATCACCTTTACAAACTTTAGACAGACAAGCCGCCTGAAAAGTCTGGTAATCTATTATTTCTTTCTTGTCTACTTTTAGAGCCATAGTGCCTCTTCCCTTTTACAAACCTTGAACCCACTCCAATTAACTCCCAGTAAAGGTAATCGATGAAACAATTAATGGGTAATTACTCTTATATCATTAACAGAATATCCCACATTGTATGAAACCGTCATCCTGAAAAGGGGCAAAAATAGCAGATTAACGAATGCTCCTAAATCATTTAATCCAACTGGAATAATGTTAACTCACAGAAAATTGGTTTGTGAAACTGCGACATTGTGTAAACCCAAAGGTGAATTGCCACTTGGTCTAATATCACTTTGTCTAATGCCCGTTTGGTCTCATCCCACATGGTTTAATCCCATTTCGTCTTCAACCAGTTAGTATAATAACCATTAGGTCTAATTACCACTTAGCCCATTTACCATTTCTTCTAATTTCCAGTTAGGCTATGCTAATTTCGTCTACTTCCCCCAGGAAAAAAAACCTACGTTTAGAAACATGAATATTGGTTAACAGTAATAAAGGAATAAATGAATATTCATATTCTACTAGAATATTCTACTAGAATTTGAGGGTGGTTATGATTTGTTGTTTGTTTGCTTTGTTCTAAGTTTGTTTGGTTGATATGTTTTGAGGAGGGGGATAGTATTGTTTCGTTATGTCTTTTTCTTTGATTCAGAGCAGGAGGGATATTTCCTCTCCCTTTTTTTTTTTTTTTTTTGTGAAAAAAATATATGAACAATGAATGAAAATACTGAAAGAAGTGAGCAGACTTCATAATTTTCCTGACATTATTTCCTTCGTAGCTTTTGCTTTTGCCTCTCCGCATCAAAGCAATCACCATATTGACGAACTATAGGACAGTATGCGCGTTGCACTGTAGGGGGCGCTAATAAAGTTTAGACCACAGGACTAGTTCGTTGGTTTAGACACAGGGACTTCACTGTCTGGGTAAAGGTGGGCCGATTATGCTTTGAAGATGGAATTGCTTAATAATGAATATAAAACAAACTTGATTAATTGTGATATCATGATGAGAGGTCCTTTTGGATACCTCAAATATAGACATCTTAAGCACTAGGATATTATAATAGGCCTATAACATGGTAGAACATTACAATTTCAACAAGCTGAATTTTCTCCAAACGTCAAGACAATTCACAAAGTTGATAGGAGAACTGATGAAAATAGACTTCCTGATTTTTCTTATTTTCCTTTTCGTTTTCACTGTCTAAGGATAGAACACAGTATAACGTGATTAAAGAAGAATTTTATGGGATTTATGCATCATTGATTCCAAAAGGCCTATCTCTTAAGATAGCCTAACATTTTTAAAAGAAATTTGCAAGTAACTCATCAAAGCATAACACAAGCAGTTATCAAGATAATGTAGTATGGTTGTAATTTTTTAGTTGATGTCATTTTCTTCTCTTCTCTTGGAATTTTCAAGGCCTCCCCCCCCCCCCCCCCACTTTTTTTTTCTTGACCAATCATCATGTAAAGCTCTTAGAAACAATTGTATTACGCGCTCTAGACATGTCATTTATATCATCAAAGCTTTACAGTTTCAGTGCTGCGGTCATTTTAGCGCAAAGGCATATTAGGGGTAGACGTGCATTTTGACCATGAATACGGATGAATGACCACAATATTTTGAGTATCCCCTATAAAAAAATATATGCACATCACTGAACGTGGAAAATTTGAGTATTTTAACGGGGAATAGTGAGGCGAAAGTGATGATCGCTATTAAACGACTTAAGGCAGTTTTCTCACATTTTTTTTCTCTGTACTTCACTCACAGTCTTCAAGTCTTCAAGGAGAGGCCTTTGCCAGTAACAAGAACAAAAGATGTGATAAGCTACGATTGGATTGGACACGAATGATATCAGTTTCTCCATCTCGATCTCATCTGGTGTCCATCATCCCTCCTTCTAGCTTTCTTTGTCTCCCTCCTAACCCCTCAAGACAGATTGTCACTACTCTTATTCCAAGTCTTTCAGTATTTTTTCTTTAACAGGTTTTGTAAGCTTTCGTGCACTGTTAAGGCAAGGAAATCACAAAAGTAATGAATCGAAATTGTAATTAGGAGAGAAATGACACGCATTTACAGTTAGCAAAGAGAAATTAGACGTAAATGCTGAAAAGAAGACATAGTTGAGAGGCATTTTAGCTCCACTTTTCGACCTTTGATTATCTCCACTTGGTTGCGGTTTATATCGTTTGATTATCGGCTGTCTGTTCATTCTTGCAGTATATACTCTGAAGAGTGCAAGTCGAAAAGCTGAGTTGACAACACGTTTCTCCGATTCTACAGTACCGAACATTTTCACAATAATGGGATATCAAAATGTGGAATTAAGGAACTTTCTAGATCTATAACCACTATACTGTGTTTTCAACAGTTATATGGTGTAGTTCCTAAAGAGGATAGTAATTAAAGGTTGAAATTAGACTCAAGAAGTTATTAATAATTCCATGGAATAATTCCATTTTAAGTGAAATAAAATACCTGAAATATTCATTTCATTTTCAAGGAAGTATACGTGGCGTGTTACAATTTCAAGTTCAGGAGTAAACTAAGATAAATTCAGAATTGATTACTAGTATCGTGAATAAGTATGAAGTCAGGACCTACATGCATGTATTTACAAGTTTTATGCCACTTTTCAAATAAAGTGATTGGCTTGATAATAGACTAGTCATCGCCTCTTGTCAGTCTGCTTGTCTTTGGCAAGATATCGTGTGGCTTCGAAAATAAAACCAGAAGTCTTCGAAACAACGGAAGCCCTTGACCAACGAAAAGCAAAGAAAAGCGAAACCATGAAGATTCTTGTCATGGGTCTAGTCTCACAAACATAATTTGATTTCTTTGTTCTGACCTACTAGTATGACATTATCAAAGCACAGACAGGGCAGCAAGTCCATGATTAAAGCTTTGTTTTCGTGCTTCAAACAATTAACCATTTAAATATGGGAAGTCAAGTGGATGAAAAAGAAGATGCTGCTGCTGGTGGTGATGCTTGTGATTGTGATCGCGTTTAACGATGATGATGATGATTGATGATGATGATGATGATGATGATGATGATGATGATGATGATGATGATGATGATGATTATGATCACTAGCATGATGTTCGTGGCCGCGATGATGTTGATATAAAGTTGTTGATGATGATGGTGATCATTAGCATGATGGTGGTGGTGATAATAATGTAAAGAGGAGGTGAAGAAAAATACTTATACTAAAGGGAGAAAAAAAGTGGTTATGGAGCAGTTAATTAGATATCGAGTCAGAAATGGGGGTGGAGATGAGAGGAGGAGAAAAAAATAACAGAGAATCAGTAATGTTTTGTGTAAGAAGAAAGAAATGAGAAGCAGTAAATGAAATGATAAAAATAGGGAAAGAGGAGTCCCCTTTCCTAAGACTAGTTTTTCCTATTTTGATTTCAAATTTGTGGGATGGGGGCTGTCAACAACAAGCAGATCCAGTTCGGGCCCTGCCCAAATCAATCGGCATCACAGCCTGTAATACTGCGCTGAGGCACGCGAGTAGGGTATTACCGCATCCAAGTAATTACTGGACGGTCATCTCAATAATGGTCCTCTCATCAGCGTGAGGTTGTGTTTGAACTTGAAGAGAAGATGGAGTTCAGGGAAAGGTGAAAAATATGATCTTTCTTATCATATTATGTCAGGGAAAGAAGAATATGAATATGGAAGAATATGATAATCCTGGAAAGAATTTCTCTTCAAGTGCCCTTATATACAAGTCATGTATTTGAAATACAAGTATTAACAGCTTGAATGTTTTGGGCATGGCCATTTCAGTGTGCAGTTCATGTGTTTTTCACGAAGATCGATTTGATTTCTTGTCATTTTGATGATTTTATAACCTGAAGGTATACACCAATCTTATGGATCCAATTAATTGAGTAAACTTTCCATATTGCTTTGAAAGAGTTTATATCACAATGTCATCACATCTCCAGGAAGCAAAATAACTCATCCGTTCATGATCAGAAATTACTATTATTGTCAATTTCGGGTCGTCGTGCTACTGTTTCACATGTCTAGCACATGTAAGAACGGGTTCAGAAATGAAGGTAAGTCCTTCAAATGAGTGACAATTATGTGATTACTGCGCTTTGTAACCGCTTCAACTTCAACCCATTCCTAGTTTTTAAAAAAAAATGTTTCATTTTAGATCCTATGATAAGAATACCAACATTACCAACACCTTTTTCAATTCATTTGTTTGTTTCTTCTGTTGCTTCTTGTTTCTTCTTTGCTTTCTTTATCCTTATTAATGATTTCATTAGGGGCAGTAACATTTCAAACGATCTTCTAAACTTACGGTCAACGACTTTCATGACTTTCATACAGATTTACACATAACATTATTATAGATTTCGACTTTGCTTTCACATATTCCCGACCTCTGTCATCTCGCTTTTTTCCCCGTTAATTTTGCCATTTTGTTAAATAACATTTTCAGTGATTTTAACTTTTGTTTGGATTATATATCAAATTGTGTTTATATGTTCATTTTTTTTTTGGGGGGGGGGAATAGAAAGGAAAATGGATTCAAATTTTTTGTTAACCTATATCATTAATAGCTAGAAATACTATTATTTATGAGTTACTCTATGTCTGTTTTTTTCTGTTTAAAAAGCTTAACGTTATCTACTTTATGTTGATTTATGATTATGTTCATGTTTATGTTTATGTCAGAACAGAGTATTGATGAATAGCAATGACGTTTAATTAATACAATTCACGTCTCTTCTCTTTTACTCCGTCCCCTTCACTTTTGATTGCTTGACGAATTTGCCTTATTCAGACTTAGGTCGGGGGATGGGGAGGGATGGGGGCGGGGCCTTGGTGTCAATTTCTAGTATACAATTGATGGTGATGCTGATATGCCAGTGTTGATTCTGGCAACCGTGGTGGAATAGTGGTAGCAGTGGTGGTGGTGGTGGTTGGTTTCTTTTTTTTTCATATTATAGGCGATAAAATATAATACGGGTTCAGGAAAAAAACAGAAACAAAAACAAAACTCGTTCATTAGGACGAATGAGTTCTACTGTTGCAGCAATGGCCACTTAACTTGTCTTTGGGTGTCTTGGGAGTGCCATCAATTTTACTGAATTAAACACCTTCCAAAGGAGAGAGTAATTTTTTGCAGAAAAGGCTCTGGAAGGAGGGGGGCATCATTTACCGACGGGCACATTCATCTTCGACATTCACATAGCCACACGTCGAGACAAGGCACGCTCCGAAGCGCAGAAAGAAATTCTTTGTTATCCTCAAATCACAACAAAAAATGTCTGTCCACTGCAAGCCCCAAACATACCGCAACACACACACACGTGTGCGCGCGCTCCTATCGCAACCCCGGTGATGAAAACAAATTCCCAGTTTTACTTTCATTCATAAAAATAGTAAACTATTTCATTCACCAGTCAACCGTCCATTTTCTTCCATGTGTTTTTCTCTTTGTGTCTCTCAGCTGAGTGGCGCTTTCTCGCATGACCGTAGTAAGAGGTCATGAGGAGTGCACGTCATACCTAAAGATAGGAGGATATTTTCAGCATTGCCAAATTTGGGAAGGAATTGGATTCTTTCTTCCAAGGAGATTCATCCTCCTTGACTTTAAAGAAACGGAGTGCAGTTTTCTTTTTTATACAAAGTAACAATTGTCACGTAGCTTTAAATGATTAAAAAATTATTGCCACTGGTTGCGCAAACATTGATATGATTAAGTCACGACATGATTTAGTAAAAATACACTTATAGTGAAATCGGTTACAGTTTGTTATTCCGAAGGTTCGTTCATCCGAAAACGAAATAAGGTTCGTTATTCCGAAGGTTTGCTAGTCCGAAAATGAAATAAGGCTCGTTAGTTTCGTTGGTTATTTTCGGACTAACGAACCTTATTTCATTTTCGGAATATCGAACCTTCGGAATAAAAAACCTTAACCTTCGGAATAACTATTCACCCGTGAAATCTTCCTAAGATATGATTATAGTAAGTAATGCACTTGCCCTGAGTCATAATGCCCAAATAAAATCCTATCAGTTTCTGCAACATGCTCAGTGAGTAGTGAGAATTAGAAAACCGACAGTTTTTAAAATGATGGATATTACTAGAATAGGCCTACAACCGAATTAGAAGACGAAAAAAAGTATCGGCGAACCGTTTTGGTCAACTTTATCTTGTTTATGAGATGAAAATACCCGATGACGGATAAAAGAATAAAACATTTTCCAAACAAATCCAACCCCTATGGATTACTTATCAGTATGTTACAGTAAGCACAGAGCACATTACAATTTACTTTGAAATGGACCATAAATAAGAAGACAGCAGACCGTATCAGCGAACTACTTGGGTGGGTCATCTTTTGTTTGATCAAAAAATATTCGATAGTGAGGGTAGAAAACAGTATTAAAAAACAAAACAAAACAAACAAAAAATCCATGCATACTTACCCGCATGTCTACAGCAATATACAGACCACAAGTACCACTTAACTTAAAATGGACGATAATATATCATTACCGGAATGAGTGTAGAACAAAATAGTACCGGAGGACTAGTATTTCAGTGATTATATATATATATATCTTATGATCGGAAATTGACAAAAGTTATGAAGTCCAAGAAAAAAACAAAGACATTAATTCAGAAGTATTATAGGGCAAAGTATTCGCATGTATTTTATATGACTTCACTACCAGCATGACCAGTAACTCTAAGGACATCGAAACTCTGGGATAGTTCCTCCTGAAAATAATATGCATGATAGATAAGGGCAGGTTCATAAAATTGTCAATCAGTAGATAGAGTATGCCCCCTTCTTTTTTTTTTTTTAATCATCTCTCGTTTTGAATGTTCACACGTGAGTACTAATCACGTTATTACACTCGTGTGTGTTGGAAGTTTTTGAGTAATCCTCAGAATGCTAACAAATATTGAACAAATCGTCATGATCTTCGCTGTTAGAGTAGAATGGCTGAGTGTGACTAGTTCGCAGACAAAAACCCTAGTCTGTCGAAGAATGGTATAGAGGTCTGAGAAGGAGACTACAGAAGGTCTATGGGGATTGTGTACTATACTCTTCTATTTTTTCTTCTTTAACCTATAGCCAAATTTTTAAGGAGAAGTCTTAGTTGTGAGAAAGTAAACAAATTTTGTGAGCTTTTGTGAGCTTTCTCATTCTTTCAGTGTCATTTAGGAGAATATCACAGTAAAAATGTCCCCTAGAAAGGATAACTCTTCAAATGACCTCTCACTGGAAATATGACAAGAAAGAGCTGAAAAAATTGGGCATTATATTAATGCCAGATTCGTGTCTGGTCCCATAATTATACCCATTTCTTTAGTGCAAGTACCTTTTGGGGAAAGTAAGTGGTTTTCTTTCAATTCAATAATCTCCAAATCTCACACTATAGACTCCTGTGTTTATATCTCTCCCAGTTGCTTTGGAACAGTTTCTATCACATTATGAGCACATAAGTTTATCCCTGAAACAAAAAAAAAACACGTCAGCAACAACATTAAGCGTCTCTATTAGATTTATTTTAAATGCAACTAATTTGTCCAGAAATTTTGTATGGCAGCCTCCCTCCCCCCCCCCCCTCTCTCTCTCTCTCTACGACCACCATTTCCAACGATGATCCTATCGAATCTTGATGAAATCACGTACAGTGTAAAGAACTAGACAAGGAAACTGGTAAATGAATTGCAAAATAATGCTTAAATTATGTTAGGAATAAAACATGTACGCCAATTTCCAGACAAATTTGCAATTTATGGCACTTCAAGACCATGTTTCAAAATCCTCATGACTATTAGTATTATTTATTACATAATCATTATTGCTATTATCATCATCATCATCATCATCATTAATTATTATTATTATTATTATTATTATTATTATTATTATTATTATTATTATTATTATTATTATTATTATTATTATTATTATTATTATTATTATTATTATTATTATTATTGTTGTTGTTGTTGTTGCCGTCGTCATTATAATTAGCATTAAATCTTATTCTCCATTTTTGTATTTTTTAATGTTACCTAAAAACTGTTATGTATTTTGTACTTTCATGTAGAATATTTGTTAAACTGCAGGGCGCCTTTGGAAAGCAGTTTTACAAAACTGAACAGGCCAACCCTCCAGTATAAAATCAATAAAACAAAATATTATCATTATCATTATTATTTAAGGGACATGGTTATTACAGTAAGCAAAAACAGATAACGAAAGTTGATAAACTGTTTTGTTTTGTCTTCTTCACCTTTCTCAATCTTCATGAGGCATTTTATGTGACAGATGGCGCGCGCATTGATCTTGAAGAAAGTAAGTACAAACACTGAGGTATGTTTGCCAAGAATTACGATGATAAAGGATGCCAACCCACTGCAGACCATGAGATGTTTTGGCAGTTGGCCCGTTGTTTTTAAGGGTTTCCCTATTCAGCTTCAAAGTAATATATAATTCATTTGAGAAAACAAACACCGAGCCTTTAGAAATGCCCCATACATTTTTTTTTCATTATGCATGCAGGATGGTAAACAGTGGTAAAAAATAAGTTATATTTTTCAAAAATCTGTCGCAATTACATCTCAAATATAAAATTTTTTCATGTTGCTAAATGCCCAATAGTCTCTTCTATCAAGTCCCATTTACAAAACAAATTTTGTTCACCGCTTGGGCGAACACTAAACTTTTTTGTCCAGAGCGTGAAACATTACTTGCATCATAATTGAACATGTTGAAAGGAGAGGGAAGATTAAACCAGCAGTGTGAATAGTAGTACCATTCAAACAAATGACTCTTTTAAAAATTGTGATTGTTATGAGAGTCTAATAATTTTGTGTCCATTTTCTATCATAATTTTAATGATTCCATTTCTTTATGCATGGGTGAGAATTAATGTGGAAAAATTACTTCAATTTTTTCAAGCACAGTAATCGCAATTTACAGACACATTAAATGAACATGCCAGTCATGCTGTCAAGAAGGCAAATACCAAATTAATACACCGTCTGCACAGTTAGTTTAATCTGCAATAGGTTTTTGAAATGTATTCGGATGCTACATGTAGCACTGAAAGAAATACATTACCACAATGTAATTCGGAGTCTGAGCATAATTTATTTCTGATAATGTTAAATTTCTTTGACTAAAGTGAGATTTTCTCACCTGAAATGATAGAATTATGCCGTACATCAGAAGACATTATGCTTTTCAAACATTTTAAGATGAGAACAAAGAAATCTGAATAAAGGAGAAACTGTTGTCCAGCTTCAGTGGAGGGGGGGGGGGGGGGTCTGGCGGCATTCTTCAAAGTAAACCAGGGCAACGGTATATAAAGCCTTATGGCAATCTTGAATGTTTTCAACCGGCTACTTTGTCTTCCGCAGCATGTTGTTGACATAATGGAAGTGGTAAGGTGATACTTGTTGATATTTTAGGTTGAATGAAAACAGAATGGAGTATATATTCAACAGCCTCTCTTGTCTGTATATAAGAATATCCAATGAGCCACCAGGCACTGTCTTCCTTGCATATAGCCTAGTCTATCGGAACCTCCTCTCCATTGCTCCAAGATTAAGTCTTGTTAAACCGTTAAACCATGAACCTATATCATTGCCGCTTATAATATATGAATTTGAATTACTCATGATATACTTGTCATTAATTCATTCATAGTTTTGATTCAATTCAGGAGAGATGTATTTTCTTGACAAGCAAGGCCTCAGGCACGAAAACAGTTCTTTTTATCTCAATAATTCCATTAAGAGAAAATATCACTTTGTTTGAGTGCAATGTATTCTTTGGTCATTTTATTACCGAACAATCCTGTGTTTTTGTAGTAAGCAGGTGGGCTCATGTATAAAACCTTCTAAGTGAAAGAGGTCGTCATTTGACAATAAAACCCCCAAACAAACAAAACAAGCACGAGAAAAACCGATTATTCTTTGATTTTCAGAGTCAAGAGGTTTAAAGTCGATACCAGTTGTTAGACGATTTATGCGATGATTCGGAAGACACAACTGTGAAAGAGGATAACAAAGGAGAGAATGGAGATTAGCGAAAAAGATATTTATTTTCTTTAATCTGAACTTGACTTTTTGAGCCCTCCAAATTGGACCAATATACCCGGGCCCGCATAGCAGCTGTTGGTCATGTTGGCTAAGCAGATTAAAAACAGTACAGATACAAGAAGATAGACACCCCGTTACTACTATTTCGACATCACCAGATTAGCGATAGGCAAGATTTTTAATTATGGAGATTAGAGACAGTTACTGAGAGAGCGAGGGGGAGAAAGAGGGAGGGAGCGTTAAAGAGAGAGAGAGAGAGAGAGAGAGAGAGAGAGAGGAGAGAAGGATGGAATTGGCGGGCGCGAAGGGGGTGGGGGTGTTGAGAGTCATATACCCACAAATTTACACATCTGTTTCATTAAATGCCAATGTGTTTTCTTCAATCGACATTAGATACTAGGATCAGTTTCCTAAATCCAAAACGTTAATGGAATATTCTGGGTCAGCGAAACGTTTTTGAATTGGAGGAATGACTCTTTTTGCTAGATTATGAACCACCCAGTCTTCAAATTTTGCGAGCGAGCAAAAATTATGGTTTTAGAAGAAGTATTATTCATAAAAATACACTATAGGCCTCATATATATAACTAAATGATATATTTCCAGGTTACCTCGCTAAATATGACTCTATTTTGGCACCTCGCTAATCCTGTTGTTTGCTGTCCGAAACCACGTGAGAAAGTAAAACACTCTCGCTGCCCAAATATGATATTCAGGCATCTCGCTGCTGGAAAAGAGAGAACCTGCTGCCCGAAAGCATCTTGTTTCTAGATTTTAAGAGCGAGCTTAGAGAGCGAGCGAGAAAAAAAAATGAATTTGGTATACTGAGAACAGGTTCTAGTGTATATTATATCTTCATTCTCATGATTTCGTAACGTTCATTGTCGGCAACTAATAGGCTAGAGACCTCAGGCCCCTATATCTCCCGAAAATTGATTTAAACACAAGGCAAAAAGTAAGTTCCCCCTAAAACATATCTCTGTATTTTCAGTCAGAAACCTTTGATGAAATCTGAATACAGATTCATGTGCTACACTTCTCAGCTACATTTCCTGTAAAATTCAGGGTAAACTCTTCAGTCACGCTTCAGTGAACACGACCTAAACGCAAATTGTCATTTTTTAAGTTCACAAGCTTCGTGCCATGATTTTGATGCAGTGATATCAAAACATACTTTAAGTTTTCTGCATTTGAAGGCATGCAACATAAATTTATTCGTTACCCCACATACCAAATGAGTTGTGCGCCAAATTTCATGCTTGAGTGAGCAAGAGGTGAAATGGCAAAAACTGCAGTTTCGACATCTTTTGGGCGGTAAATTTGATCTAATGCAGGGGAATCATGTTTTTGAAGGGTGTCTGCAACTTTTGCAATTGATATTTATCAATTCACGGTTGAATGAACACATAATGAAACAAATATCACCATGTTGAAATTATCAAGTAATTATTGCCTTATTTTTGTGCACTAAAAATCCCATTGATAAAACTTTTATCGTGTTTACATGACCGGTGTACATGTATCATGATCTCATGGCATTTCATTGAAAGTTCACGCTTCAATGAGCACGTGGGACTGGAAAAGTTCTTCTTCACCTATCGACCAAAATTCAATTGCTTAATTTGGGTAACTATGATAAGTAGTCTTGGGGAGTTCGTCTGATTTGATTTTCATCGAA
>CM057171.1:12551591-12830057 GCA_029962745.1 Echinometra lucunter
GGGGATGGGGAGGGATGGGGGCGGGGCCTGGTGTCAATTTCTAGTATACAATTGATGGTGATGCTGATATGCCAGTGTTGATTCTGGCAACCGTGGTGGAATAGTGGTAGCAGTGGTGGTGGTGGTGGTTGGTTTCTTTTTTTTTTCATATTATAGGCGATAAAATATAATACGGGTTCAGGAAAAAAAAACAGAAACAAAAACAAAACTCGTTCATTAGGACGAATGAGTTCTACTGTTGCAGCAATGGCCACTTAACTTGTCTTTGGGTGTCTTGGGAGTGCCATCAATTTTACTGAATTAAACACCTTCCAAAGGAGAGAGTAATTTTTTGCAGAAAAGGCTCTGGAAGGAGGGGGGCATCATTTACCGACGGGCACATTCATCTTCGACATTCACATAGCCACACGTCGAGACAAGGCACGCTCCGAAGCGCAGAAAGAAATTCTTTGTTATCCTCAAATCACAACAAAAAATGTCTGTCCACTGCAAGCCCCAAACATACCGCAACACACACACACGTGTGCGCGCGCTCCTATCGCAACCCCGGTGATGAAAACAAATTCCCAGTTTTACTTTCATTCATAAAAATAGTAAACTATTTCATTCACCAGTCAACCGTCCATTTTCTTCCATGTGTTTTTCTCTTTGTGTCTCTCAGCTGAGTGGCGCTTTCTCGCATGACCGTAGTAAGAGGTCATGAGGAGTGCACGTCATACCTAAAGATAGGAGGATATTTTCAGCATTGCCAAATTTGGGAAGGAATTGGATTCTTTCTTCCAAGGAGATTCATCCTCCTTGACTTTAAAGAAACGGAGTGCAGTTTTCTTTTATACAAAGTAACAATTGTCACGTAGCTTTAAATGATTAAA
Source organism: Echinometra lucunter (assembly GCA_029962745.1). Classification (NCBI taxonomy): domain Eukaryota; kingdom Metazoa; phylum Echinodermata; class Echinoidea; order Camarodonta; family Echinometridae; genus Echinometra; species Echinometra lucunter. The sequence continues at coordinate 12,552,464 of CM057171.1, forward strand.
AAATTATTGCCACTGGTTGCGCAAACATTGATATGATTAAGTCACGACATGATTTAGTAAAAATACACTTATAGTGAAATCGGTTACAGTTTGTTATTCCGAAGGTTCGTTCATCCGAAAACGAAATAAGGTTCGTTATTCCGAAGGTTTGCTAGTCCGAAATGAAATAAGGGCTCGTTAGTTCGTTGGTTATTTTCGGACTAACGCCCAACCTTAATTTCATTTTTCGGAATATCGATGAACCTTCGGAATTAAAAAAAACCTTCCGAATAACGAACCTCGGAATAACGAATATCACCCGTGAATCTTCCTAAGATATGATTATAGTAAGTCATGCACTTGCCCTGAGTCATAATGCCCAAATAAAATCCTATCAGTTTCTGCAACATGCTCAGTGAGTAGTGAGAATTAGAAAACCGACAGTTTTTAAAATGATGGATATTACTAGAATAGGCCTACACCGAATTAGAAGACGAAAAAAAGTATCGGCGAACCGTTTTGGTCACTTTTATCTTGTTTATGAGATTGAAATACCCGATGACGGATAAAAAGAATAAAACATTTTCCAAACAATCCAACCCCTATGGATTACTTATCAGTATGTTACAGTAAGCACAGAGCACATTACAATACTTTGAAATGGACCATAAATAAGAAGACAGCAGACCGTATCAGCGACCTACTTGGGTGGGTCATCTTTTGTTTGATCAAAAAATATTCGATAAGTGAGGGTAGAAAACAGTATTAAAAAACAAAACAAAACAAACAAAAAATCCCTGCATACTTACCCCGCATGTCTACAGCAATATACAGACCACAATATCACTTAACTTTAAATGGACGATAAATATATCATTACCGGAATGAGTGTAGAACAAAATAGTTACCGGAGGACTAGCATTTCAGTGATTATATATATATATCTTATGATCGGAAATTGACAAAGTTATGAAGTCCAAGAAAAAAACAAAGACATTAATTCATAAGTATTATAGGGCAAAGTATTCGCATGTATTTTATATGACTTCACTACCAGCTGACCAAGTCACTCTAAGGACATCGAAACTCTGGGATAGTTCCTCCTGAAAATAATATGCATGATAGATAAGGGCAGGTTCATAAAATTGTCAATCAGTAGATAGAGTATGCCCCCTTCTTTTTTTTTTTTAATCATCTCTCGTTTTGAGTGTTCACACGTGAGTACTAATCACGTTATTACACTCGTGTGTGTTGGAAGTTTTTGAGTAATCCTCAGAATGCTAACAAATATTGAACAAATCGTCATGATCTTCGCTGTTAGAGTAGAATGGCTGAGTGTGACTAGTTCGCAGACAAAAACCCTAGTCTGTCGAAGAATGTTATAGAGGTCTGAGAAGGAGGACTACAGAAGGTCTATGGGGATTGTGTACTATACTCTTCTATTTTTTCTTCTTTAACCTATAGCCAAATTTTTAAGGAGAAGTCTTAGTTGTGAGAAAGTAAACAAATTTTGTGAGCTTTTGTGAGCTTTCTCATTCTTTCAGTGTCATTTAGGAGAATATCACAGTAAAATGTCCCCTAGAAAGGATAACTCTTCAAATGACCTCTCACTGGAAATATGACAAGAAAGAGCTGAAAAAATTGGGCATTATATTAATGCCAGATTCGTGTTCTGGTCCCATAATTATACCATTTCTTTAGTGCAAGTACCTTTTGGGAAAGTAAGTGGTTTTTCTTTTCAATTCAATAATCTCCAAATCTCACACTATAGACTCCTGTGTTTATATCTCTCCCAGTTGCTTTGGAACAGTTTCTATCACATTATGAGCACATAAGTTTATCCCTGAAACAAAAAAAAAAACACGTCAGCAACAACATTAAGCGTCTCTATTAGATTTATTTTAAATGCAACTAATTTGTCCAGAAATTTTGTATGGCAGCCTCCCTCCCCCCCCCCCCCCTTCTCTCTCTCTCTCTACGACCACCATTTCCAACGATGATCCTATCGAATCTTGATGAATCACGTACAGTGTAAAGAACTAGGACAAGGAAACTGGGTAAATGAATTGCAAAATAATGCTTAAATTATGTTAGGAATAAAACATGTACGCCAATTTCCAGACAAATTTGCAATTTATGGCACTTCAAGACCATGTTTCAAAAATCCTCATTACTATTAGTATTTTATTACATAATCATATTGCTATATCATCATCATCATCATCATCATTAATTATTATTTTATTATTAGTATTATTACTTATTTATTATTATTATTATTATTATTTATTATTATTATTATTATTATTATTATTAGTATATTGTTGTTGTTTGTTGTTGCCGTCGTCATTATAATTACATTACATCTTATTCTCCATTTTGTATTTTTTAATGTTACCTAAAACTGTTATGTATTTTTGTACTTTCATGTAGAATATTGCTAAACTGCAGGGCGCCTTTGGAAAGCAGTTTTTACAAAAACTGAACAGGCCAACCTCCAGTATAAAATCAATAAAACAAAATATTATCATTATCATTATTATTTAAGGGACATGGTTATTACAGTAAGCAAAAACAGATAACGAAAGTTGATAAACGTTTTGTTTTGTCTTTCTTTCACCTTTCTCAATCTTCATGAGGCATTTTATGTGACAGATTGGGCGCGCGCATTGATCTTGAAGAAAGTAAGTACAAACACTGAGGTATGTTTGCCAAGAATTACGATGATAAAAGGATGCCAACCCACTGCAGACCATGAGATGTTTTGGCAGTTGGCCCGTTGTTTTTTAAGGGTTTCCCTATTCAGCTTCAAAGTAATATATAATTCATTTGAGAAAACAAACACCGAGCCTTTAGAAATGCCCCATACATTTTTTTTTTCATTATGCATGCAGGATTGGTAAACAGTGGTAAAAAAAAGTTATATTTTTCAAAATCTGTCGCAATTACATCTCAAATATAAAATTTTTTTCATGTTGCTAAATGCCCAATAGTCTCTTCTATCAAGTCCCATTTACAAACAAATTTTGTTCACGCTTGGGCGAACACTAAACTTTTTGTCCAGAGCGTGAAACATTACTTGCATCATAATTGAACATGTTGAAAGGAGAGGGAAGATTAAACCAGCAGTGTGAATAGTAGTACCATTCAAACAAATGACTCTTTTTAAAAATTGTGATTGTTATGAGAGTCTAATAATTTTGTGTCCATTTTCTATCATAATTTTAATGATTCCATTTCTTTATGCATGGGTGAGAATTAATGTGGAAAAATTACTTCAATTTTTTCAAGCACAGTAATCGCAATTTACAGACACATTAAATGAACATGCCAGTCATGCTGTCAAGAAGGCAAATACCAAATTAATACACCGTCTGCCACAGTAGTTTTAATCTGCAATAGGTTTTTGAAATGTATTCGGATGCTACAATGTAGCACTGAAAGAAATACATTACCACAATGTAATTCGGAGTCTGAGCATAATTTATTTCTGATAATGTTAAATTTCTTTGACTAAAGTGAGATTTTCTCACCTGAAATGATAGAATTATGCCGTACATCAGAAGACATTATGCTTTTCAAACATTTTAAGATGAGAACAAGAAATCTGAATAAAGGAGAAACTGTTTGTCCAGCTTCAGTGGAGGGGGGGGGGGGGTCTGGCGGCATTCTTCAAAGTAAACCAGGGCAACGGTATATAAAGCCTTATGGCAATCTTGAATGTTTTTCACCGGCTACTTTGTCTTCCGCAGCATGTTTGTTGACATAATGGAAGTGGTAAGGTGATACTTGGTGATATTTTAGGTTGAATGAAAACAGAATGGAGTATATATTCAACAGCCCTCTCTTGTCTGTATATAAGAATATCCAATGAGCCACCAGGCACTGTCTTCCTTGCATATAGCCTAGTCTATCGGAACCTCCTCTCCATTGCTCCAAGATTAAGTCTGTTAAACCGTTAAACCATGAACCTATATCATTGCCGCTTATAATATATGAATTTGAATTACTCATGATATACTTGTCATTTAATTCATTCATAGTTTTGATTCAATTCAGGAGAGATGTATTTTCTTGACAAGCAAGGCCTCAGGCACGAAAACAGTTCTTTTTATCTCAATAATTCCATTAAGAGAAAATATCACTTTGTTTGAGTGCAATGTATTCCTTTGGTTATTTTATACGCGAACAATCCTGTGTTTTGTAGTAAGCAGGGTGGGCTCATGTATAAACCTTCTTAAGTGAAAGAGGTCTTCATTTGACAATTAAAACCCCCCAAACCAAACAAAAACAAGCACGAGAAAAACCGATTTATCTTGATTTTCAGAGTCAAGAGGTTTAAAGTCGATACCAGTTGTTAGACGATTTATGCGATTATTTCGGAAGACACACTGTGAAAGAGGATAACAAAGGAGAGAATGGAGATTAGCGAAAGATATTTATTTTCTTTAATCTGAACTTGACTTTGTTGAGCCCCTCCAAATTGGACCAATATACCCGGGCCCGCATAGCAGCTGTGGTCATGTTGGCTAAGCAGATTAAAACAGTACAGATACAAAGAAGACCACCCCGTTACTACTATTCGACATCACCAGATTAGCGATAGGCAAGATTTTTAATTATGGAGATTAGAGACAGTTACTGGAGAGAGCGAGGGGGAGAAAGAGGGAGGGAGCGTTAAAGAGAGAGAGAGAGAGAGAGAGAGAGAGAGAGAGAAGGATGGAATTGGCGGGCGCGGAAGGGGGTGGGGGGTGTTGAGAGTCATATACCCACAAATTTACACATACTGTTTCATTAAATGCCAATGTGTTCTTTCAATCGACATTAGATACTAGGATCAGTTTCCTAAATCCAAACTTTAATGGAATATTCTGGGGCAGCGAAAACGTTTTTGAATTTGGAGGAAATGACTCTTTTTGCTAGATTATGAACCACCCAGTCTTCAAATTTGCGAGCGAGCAAAAATTATGGTTTTAGAAGAAGTATTATTCATAAAAATACACTATAGGCCTCATATATATAACTAAATGATATATTTCCAGGTTACCTCGCTAAATATGACTCTATTTTGGCACCTCGCTAATCCTGTTGTTTGCTGTCCGAAACCACGTGAGAAAGTAAAACACTCTCGCTGCCCAAATATGATATTCAGGCATCTCGCTGCTGGAAAGAGAGAACCTGCTGCCCGAAAGCATCTTGTTTCTAGATTTTAAGAGCGAGCTTAGAGAGCGAGCGAGAAAAAAAAATGAATTTGGTATACTGAGAACAGGTTCTAGTGTATATTATATCTTCATTCTCATGATTTCGTAACGTTCATTGTCGGCCAACTAATAGGCTAGAGACCTCAGGCCCCTATATCTCCCGAAAATTGATTTAAACACAAGGCAAAAAGTAAGTTCCCCCTAAAACATATCTCTGTATTTTTCAGTCAGAAACCTTTGATGAAATCTGAATACAGATTCATGTGCTACACTTCTCAGCTACATTTCCTGTAAAATTCAGGGTAAACTCTTCAGTCACGCTTCAGTGAACACGACCTAAACGCAAATTGTCATTTTTTAAAGTTCACAAGCTTCGTGCCATGATTTTGATGCAGTGATATCAAAACATACTTTAAGTTTTCTGCATTTGAAGGCATGCAACATAAATTTATTCGTTACCCAACATACCAAATGAGTTGTGCGCCAAATTTCATGCTTGAGTGAGCAAGAGGTGAAAATGGCAAAAACTGCAGTTTCGACATCTTTTGGGCGGTAAATTTGATCTAATGCAGGGGAATCATGTTTTTGAAGGGTGTCTGCAACTTTTGCAATTGATATTTATCAATTCACGGTTGAATGAACACATAATGAAAACAAAATATCACCATGTTGAAATTATCAAGTAATTATTGCCTTATTTTTGTGCACTAAAAATCCCATTGATAAAACTTTTATCGTGTTTACATGACCGCCGGTGTACATGTATCATGATCTCATGGCATTTCATTGAAAGTTCACGCTTCAATGAGCACGTGGGACTGGAAAAGTTCTTCTTTCACCTATCGACCAAAATTCAATTGCTTAATTTGGGTAACTATGATAAGTAGTCTTGGGGAGTTCGTCTGATTTGATTTTTCATCGAAATCCCGACCTCTTACGCTTCAGTGAGCAATAAGACGATAAAATATGCAAATGAGAAAAATAGAAAATTATATCACGAATAATGTTTGAATAAATGAAATTAATTTCATAGAGTCAGTTAAGTTGTTAAACAGTTTGAGCACAGTAGAATGAAATAATGTTCTGTTGAAACCAAATTTGCCATTGTTCCTCACATTCAGTGTATTTTTTCTCCTAATTACCCGCATCAATAAATTCTTGAGTGATAAACAAATAAAGTAAAACCTCATTAAGGTTAGCTTTGTTTAATGGTGTAGTTCTTACCAGTGTAAATCATCTCAAGCTGCAACATATATTCGAGGATTGTATACGTGTACGTGTAAAAAAAAAAAATTCTTTCTCTCTCTCTCTCTTTCTCCCTCTGTACATGCAGATCTACCTTGTCATATGGTTAAGTACTTATGCTGCATACTTAGTTATTCTATTGTACTGAGCATTGCCGATTATTATTACTATTGTTATTATTATATTATACGTGAGTATTTCTTTGCATTTCGCTTGCAACAATTAATAGAAGTTTATATTCGACCCCCCCCCCCCCCCGCCGCAAAAAATGTACTCCTCGCCCGTGAATGTGTGTCAACTTAAGTCTGCGCTAACTCCACACCAGATATTAAAAAACATTCATCCCACGTGCTACGTAATACGATTAACTGGAAGTTTAAATTTGCCTCTTCCTACATAAAAGATTTTTGCATGCCCGTGGTAATGGCTATCCAGTATTCATTCTCATCAAATGCAGTTTGTGAAGTCAAATAAATTCAAAATGGTACGTAAACTCACACTTAAGCTGAGGCTTAATGGGGCTCTTCATACACTCTGTTGAGCGGAAAGATCACGCCTTTGTCGTTATCTGGTTATAGTGCCCATTAGGTTCGTGGTCTTGAGTTGGGGCCAGGGACAGGGACCTCCTTGTTGTTTCGTTAGTGGCAGGGGCATCAGTCTGTTTCCATTTTGGGGGGAGGGGCACTTTTAAAAAAAGGTCATCAGCTTAATTTGGAGGGAACATAACATTTGGGGGCATACACCCAAAATTTCCTGACAAGCAAGAGAGAGAGAGAGAGAGAGAGAGAGAGAGAGAAAAGAAAAAGGTCCTCAGCTTTAAATTTTGGTGGGTGGAAAGATCATTTATTTATCTTTTCGAAAATGCCTGCAGATTTGAATCCCTACTATCATGACTATATTGCAGTGGCTTTGGTTAATTGAGCGTAGAAGAGGGGTAATCCAGGATACTCTGGCGGGGGGGGGGAGGGGGCTCAAATATTTTTTTAAAATCAATGACAAGCCCCTTAAAAATGTGTTTTTTAGATGCTTTTTGTTTAAAGTTATTGCCAAGCAACCCCCCCCCCCGCAAAATATAAAATAAAATAACAATGAAAAATAACAATAACGAACAAAAAAGAAACGGAATTTGAAATAACTTCAGATGCCTGAAAATGTATGACAAGCAAGCAAAACAAAAACAAAAACAAAACAAAACAAAACAAAACAAAAAGGAGGGAAAGGGAAAAATACAGAATGTCCATCTATTAAGTAAAAGTATTTCCATGCAAAAACATAAATGTGACTGCAAAATCTCCGTTCTCTTTATATTTTAGAAAAAGGTTCCTCTAAATTGCCTGTGTGATTACTATTTTGGCGCCCATATTTTTCTTTTTTCCTTATTCATCTCCAGCAATTGTATTTCGGCAGGTGCAAATGGCGCTCTAACAAAAGAAGTTTTACGTAATCTTTGTTGACACTTTACTAAGAACCAATTCACTTAATAAATTATTGTCTCATCGGCTCGGCGCGTGGCAGGATAAAGAAGACATGCTCGAGAGGGATTTGAACAGAATTGTCCAGAACAAGTTGCAGAATGAAGGGGGGGGGGTGAAATGATTATAACTCTTTGGAATAGAACGTGAATTCGTTAATCTCATGGAGTGGTATATAAATAAATTCTTAAAGCATGTAAAGTGTCTTTAGCAGCTTTTGCAAAACCCTAACCTAAACCATGTAAACCAATGATTTTGATATGTCACGTTCGTGGATATTAGATTACTTTTTTCTTTCTCCATGAACAAACGCTTCTAGCGGTTTTCTTTCACTGGTTTAGGTGAGCGATTAACGGTTCAGTGTTCAGTTGTGTAGCAAAATGTTACTCCTTTGCTTGTGATTTTTTTTTTCTCGCCTTCCTTTTATGTTATGCAACCAGTATTTGCTAACGTCAAGTTGACGATCCTGGAATCAATATTTGCTCTCCGACAGATGGTCCGCACTTACATGTACGTGTGTTGCTTAAATTGTTTGGCTGCTTTCCTTCTAATTTCATTCATTCCCAACGAGCTATATGACTGGTCTAGCTTTGCGAGGGAAATGACATCATTATGAAGGGGGCATCACACTAACTTGTTAGGGTCACAACCTTAATTCATTAGATTAGAAATTAATCTAAGAGATTGTGATTAGCTACAAATCCGAAATTAGACTATGAAATTATAATCGTTAAAGTTGAGTGCTAAATCTATTAGATTAAGATTTGAGTCGAATTCTGGATTTGTCCCTGCAAGTCTACAATAAGAAATTTAAAGCATAGGGGTCGAAGCGGGGGGGGGGGGCAGAAGGAGCAGTTCCCCCAATGATTCAAGGGGGCCATGGGGGGCAAAAATAAATTTTGCCCCCCCCCCCTCCCGGAAGGAAGAAAAAAGAACTTTTCGGATCATAAGACTGCGCTACAATAATGATAATGTAAAATGCAAACTTTCAGCATTCAAAAATCAAAATTTTCTTACTCTGTCGCTACGCTCCCTCGTATGTTAATTAGATGCATTGTTTCTCAGTATTAAGACATTCTGTATATCATCTATAAAAAAGGAGCAGATGCTTGCTTCATTGGGGTGGAGTGTATCATTGCCCCCATGACAATACAGTTCGCGGTATTTGCGATCAGCTTTATAGTTGCGTATGTATAAAAGGGCAGTTTAATTATATCACCTAAATTTTCTCACATTGTCTCGACAATCATTTTCATATTATGCACATACAGATATATAGGAGCAGAGTGTCCCCTGTCTACCAGCGTCGGCAAAAGAAAGAGGCAGATTATCTCCCTATCGAAGGGGGGGATGAGTGAACTCCCCCCCCCCCCCTTAAACCCATAACACCATAACTTGAAGTATAATACGAATAGCTTTCTAGCGATGAGAAATGCAAGTTTTCAGCACGAAATAATCTGAATTTTTTAATTGAAAGTTGCAAAAAAAAATCTATTTTGCCTCCTCATTGGGGTTCCTTAACAAAAAATTTGAATTTTTAGAAGTAAAGGGATAGGCCTATGTCAATGTTCGTTTTGTTCCCGCCCCTCGCGAGGTTATTGAACAGTTTTCATTATCATAATCATTATCACCTGATGATGATAGATAAGTTCTCTAGCATTTCTAGTGCTATAAAATCCCCCAAAACAACATTCCATAAACTAAATATTTTCAACTGGCGCAGCGTTCCCGAGTTGCATTTTAATAGAAGTGGTATTTCTTGATATCAAACAAGTCTACCAAAAGCGCCAGATGCTTCCCTTTGTAAATGTGTTGGGGAAAATGAATTTTCGCCGCCCTCTCATAGCTCTCACAAGACAAGACGTAGTGATCTATTTCTACAGCAAAATGACCGATGTATATCAGTTTCAATACTTCACAACCTTTTCTCGCGTGGTCACTATGTTCTCTTGCATATTAATAAGGCCCACATAATGCAGTGTTCTTTTTAAAGCCAGAGCGAACTGGCACCCTTGTATGGGATTTTGAAATAGCGCCCTCTCAGTCCTAAACTACTGATTTTGTCCACATTTCTGTGATTTTGTCGTCTTTTTGCTCCCAACATGCTCTATTCTGATCAATGAGAGCTTTATTTGTTGAGTAACATCTGTTAAAATGTATTTGTATTCATACTAATGAAATTCACGAGAAGGAAAAGGATATAATGTTTCTAAGAGTCTCTGGTTTTGAGTAGCCGTAGGTTGGCGCTGTTGTAAATACATCACATCAAGGGTCAGTTCACTGTTGCTTTAAGCACTTAGAGACCCTGCATGACTTGTGTACTATCTGAAGTCTATAGCGCATGCAGTCTTTAGTCATAACATGAAGGCTGAGATTACCCATACGTTTATGTAAGTGTTCCAGAAAGGAAATATTTTAATAAGCGAAAAGTCCTATCCTCCTCCTCCCCCCCCCCCCCCCCCCCCCCCCTCGACCATCGTTGATTTCTCTTAGACATGTTAGAGAGAGAAGTCTTTAGATTTTTAGTTTGGCGTATTACTTTCTTTATAATTATACTCTCTGCTTTCCTCATCTATTCTATCATGAACAGGCAGCAGCGCGCGCGGCGATAGCACGCGAGCAAAATCGATATCGTCGATAAGAGTCTCTTTCGCGGGCGATAGTTTTCTATTCAGGGCATTTCTGATATGAGTGAGTGGTATGGTCAATTGATGATCGGAAAGTCGTACTCTAGTGGTAGAAGTGTTATTTGTCGCTTGCCGGTATTGTATTGCTTCTGTGACCGAAAATTAAATCAAAATTTTCATATGGTACAAAAACCTTTTTTTACCATTAATTCTCGGCTTTAACTTAATTTTTACGGAGCGCCCTCTTCATTATATTTCTTAACATAAATTATCTGGATGACTGCAAGACATGAGAATGATGTTTCTGTTTGTATTCATTCCCCCAGCACATAATCATTTTACGAGTTGAAGATGCAGGCACTTTCGGTCAATAAAAGGCAGACTTAAGGTTTACTCAGTTTGTCGAGGGGCCCGTTGCTTGTTGTTTTTTGTTGTTGAATTGGGTTTTTACAGACGTGTATCAATCATCAAAATATGATTATTTACGTCTGGGACCGACCTTTAAAGCTATTGGCTAACTTTGTGAGTAGCTGATTTAAAAAATTCTCAAACTAAGATAAAACATATGTATGAGTACTTGTATTTGTACCCCAAAACCCTGAAACCAGCCATAATTTGGAATGAAAAAGTGTAAGTTAGACGCAAACGGCTATTTCATTATCCTTCGTCTCACGAGACAATCACTAAGAGGACCACTTTGCTTGAATTTGAAAATGCCGTTATGTGCCTCCCGCCGCGTGATTCGCCAGTACACACAGTACGGTAAGGTGAGTCACACGCGCATGCGCACTCCTTATGTCTATTCTGTGCAACCGACCCTCGTATATTTTTCAAACATTAGTTCACATTTTTTATACTTAAAAATACTTTCTTGGATATTATACTTTGAAACTTTCAGACTGGTATTTTTACACTATTACTCTTATGTTTATCCCATTTTCAAGTAACAAAACAAGATTTTTTTAAAATCATAACAATGTTAACCAATGTATTTAACGTCACCATCCGAAAGACGTGGCAAATGTAGATTCATGTCTTGCCAAAGGACATTAGTGTCGCGGCAGGGATTCGAACCCCGGGCCTTGTGGTTCAAAGTCCGGAGACTTATCCACTGAGCCACAACAGCTCTACTCTACTCCGTAATATATAGTAACTTTGCTATTATAGTAACTCTTCATGGAATACTGGATTCTGATTGGCTGTTGAGCAACATCTTCATGGAATACTGGATTTTGATTGGCTGTTGTGCATGCATGTCGCTGAACAGCCAATAAAAATCCAGTATTCCATGACGAGTTACTATAATAGCAAAGTTACTATTATAATAAGTTTTATGCAACGGGCTCCCGATCTTCTAACCGGTAATATGAACAGTCATCTTGTACACGAAATTACACCAGTTAAATGCCCTTAATCATGTTGATCATTTTAGCTCTAATTCACATGAACAGTATGTATAGAATAGCTATATATTATTGCTGGACTGTATACGGTTTAAAGGCACAGATCAAGAAGGGAGTCTCGCACTGGCACTGGCACAAAGTGGCCATGCCCCCCCCCCCCCAAAAAAAAAAAAAGGAAAAAACGAGAAAGGGAAGACAAAAGAAAAGAAAAGAAAAGAAAAGAAGGAAAAAGAAAGAAAATAATAAGAAAAAAACGGATAAGACTTGGTAGCGCTCGCTCGCATTTTAAGTATCTTAACCAATACCTGTTATATTAATGATTACTATTCTTATGAAAGGAAAGTGGTTTGCATCTTGTGTCTATCTAATGTTATAGTATTCTTCTACTCATGAAAACTTAGATGCATATAACGGGGTGATGTTCGTTATTCCGAAGGTTCGTTATTCCGAAACACGCTAATTGCGTATACCTAGATGTTCGTTAGTGCGAAAATGAAAAGGGTTCATTCGTCAATCCGAACATTTGTGGCTTTATTCCGAAGGTTCGTCATTCCGAAGGTTCGTTAGTCCGTATGTTCGTTATTCCGAAGGTTCGTTAGTCCGAAAATGAAACAAGGTTCTTTAGTCAAAAAATGAAATAAGGATCGTTATTCCGAAGGTCCATTAATCCGAAAACAAAATAAGGTTCGTTATTCCGAAGTTATAGTCCGAAAATGAAAGAAGGTTCGTTAGTTCGTTAGTTACTTTTGGACTAACGAACCTTATTTCATTTTCGGACTATCGAACCTTCGGAATAACGAACCCTATTTCATTTTCGGATTAACGAACCTTCAGAATAACGAACCTTTTCTTATTTTCGGACTAACAAACCTTAGGAATAACGAACCTTAGGAATAACGAACTTTCGCAATAACAAACCTTCGAAATAACAAACCTTCGGAATAACGAACATCACCCGATTAGGTTCCATATACAAAATTCACTTTGTTTTCTCTCTCTCTCCCTCTCTCTCTCTCTCTCTCTCTCTCTAAGCTCGCTCATAAAATTTATAAAAACTAAATGGTTTCTGGCAGCAAGAAGGCCTACTCTCTTATTCCAGCAGGGAGATGCCTGAATATCATAATATTTGGGCAGCGGAGTGTTCGATAATCCTCGAATTCGGCAGAAATATGTACGTTATAGAAATCATTTAGTGTATTTTGGTGACAAATCTACATTTTAAAGAAAATAAACTTTCTTTTCGAGCGCTCGCTCATAGAAACAGAATGGGTCGACGGCAAGCGAGGTGCCCACACGGAGTCGTACTCGGCCCAAAAATAGCCTGGTGCAATTTGATGACGAAATAACACTTCTACTGTAAAAAGGGATGTATATTTTTCCTCGCTCGCTATTTAGGTACGGGATGGTTTCAGAAACTAAACGAATTTGGCAAGCGAGGTGACAGTATAAATAATTTGGATAACTTGTATAGGCCTATAGTGTATTTTGCTGATGAATTATCACTTCTACCATGAAAAAGAGTGCATATCTAGAGACAAGAATGTGTTTCGGACAGCAGACATTTGGATCAGTGAGGTGCCAAAATAGAGTCATATTTGGCGATATGACCTTTAAAATATTATTTAGATATTCAATAGTTTATTTTGATGAATAAAACTTCTTCCAAAACAATAATTTTGGTTTCCTCATTTCGCTCGCTCGTAAAATTATTTTTTTTTTAAAACAGTGTGTTTCATAAATGATCTAGCAAGAAGCGTCATTTCTTCCAAATTTAAAAACGCTTCGCTGCCTCTAAATGTTCCATTTAACAGTTAATAATAAAGATCTACATCTGCGATATTGTTCTAAAATAATTTCTTGCATAGGGGTAGATAAAAACAGACTTACAAATGCTGCACAACTGTTGGCAAATTTAGGTCTCACATCCCCCACCCCATTCAAAATGTTCTAGCGACGCCCCTGTTTATGTTTCTTCGCGCAGTCGATCCTTTCCGTTTGGCCCCCCTTGCTGAATAATCCTAGAGTCTCGTATAAAGTTCAAAGTTATATGGGGAATCAATGACCGATTATGTTGTATTGTTCAAACAACTGATTCTATTAATAAGAGATTATCTCTCCACTCGATCATGAACAATGATAGCATGTTGTGTGTAACTAGGCCGTCTAGACGGAATTAATTATTTCCATAGTATTTGAAATGAGGTCCAGCCCATGCAGGCTAATCTAAATAAGGCCTAGACATGCTACAGGCCTATACCGGTAATGAATCAATTTCTTTGCTGCGTTTATAAACTTTTCAATAGAGCTTAGAATTGCATGGGATGAATAAATAGTGGTTAACTTTTAGATCACTTAACACTGATCCCACTTTCTTGTACATGATCCACTATTCTTTAAGCTCAAAACATTGAAGGTTTCTGATTTGAATGTCATGCAAGTTGCAGTTTTTATGTTCAAACACAAAAACAACCAACTTCCCTCCTCATTTCAAAATTTATTTAATCTAAACAGTACAATTCACACATACCCTACCCGTATTTCTGGAAATTTTCACCTAACAAACCCAAAGTTATTAATAACTCATAAATCAATTAGACACCATGGCCCTGACTTATGGAACAATTTACCCGCAACTATAAAAATGTGTTCCTCACTTTATTCCTTTAAAGCCACTAAGAAGAGCAACCTAATATCATTGTATTCAAATCCGCCACATTGACTATACTTGTACTTATTTTCATATTATTTATCTATTTTAATCCTAGATGAATTTTGACCCCTCCTCCTCTAATGCACTTGCACTGCACTTGCACTTGCACTGCACCCTTATGATCTCTTGTTAAAAAATGTGTAAGTTTTACATGTCGCTTTTTTTTACCTTGAGGCCGTCGTCAACATCAAGCAGGTCGCTCATGAAGACGGTCTCCTGCGTTCTGAAATTCAGTTAAATAATATTTTCATATTCAGAAAGAGATTGTAAATGATACGTGTGTCTAAAATGTATATGTATAAAATCTATGTAATAATTGATTATGTTGTATTGTGTTGAACATGTTGAACGCAGAAATAAATTCAAGCAAGCAAATCAGGGACAAATCCAAAAATCAATTTAAAATATTAATCTAATAGATTTAGAAATCCCTTATTGATTATAATATCTCAATCTAATTTGGGATTTGTACCTATAATCACAATCTCCTACATAAATTTCTAACCTAAGAAATTGAGAATGAAAGTATTATCATTCGGCCGTCTGACCTTCTTTCAGTTATCACGGTATAGTCAGGGGCGTCGCTAGACTATTTTGAATGGGGGGGTGTAGAGGCCAGATTGCCGACAAATAATGCCACCGATTGCCGACGACCAACGTCGATAAATTCAACCGTATAAAGCCCATTGAGGCATGTTCAATTGTGCACCTCTATCATATTTTCCTTTTGAACTATATTTTGTTCACCTTACTTGCCGAATGTGTTTGTTTTCCGAAAACATCCTGTATCTAAATATAATACGAGCGAGCGCAGCGAGCGAGGAAAAATATACACTCTCTTACGTACTTAAGTGATAATTCTTCATCAAACTACATGGTGGGCTTAAAGATATCTAAATTAATTATATTTGGTCACCTCTCTGGCCTGATTCATTCGGTTTCAAAGACCATCCTAAATCTTAATATTATACGAGCTAGCGCAGCGAGCGAGGAAAAAATCTATTTTTCATGGTAGAAGTGACAATTCTTTATCAAAATACACGATGGTATTAACTATGAGATATCTAACTTATACAGGTACATTTGGTCACCTCACTTGTCGAATTCGTTTGCTTTCCCAAATCCATTTTGTATCTGAATATTGTACGAGCGAGCGTAGCGAGCGAGCAAAAATACATATTTACTCCTTTGCATGATAGAAGTGAAAGTTCTTCGTAAAAAAAAATGCATGATGGGCCTTTTGGATATCTTGATTTTGGTCACCTCTCTTATCTAATTCATTTGCTTTCAAAGACTATCCTGTATCTAAATATTATACGAGCGAGCGCAGCGAGCGAGGAGAAATATATATACTCTATTTTATGGTAGGTGATAATTCTTCATCAATATACACGATGGGCCTATAGCTTGCAAAAATTTTTTGCTTTCCCCAATCCATCTTGTACCTGAATATTATACGAGCGAGCGTAGCGAGCGAGGAAAAATTCATAATCCTTTTCATGGTAGAAGTGAAAGTTCTTCATCAAAATACCCGATTGGCCTTTAAGGTACCTATTTTGATATATTTGGTCACATCTCCTACCTAATTTATTTCCTTTTAAGACCATCCTATATCTAAATATTACACGAGCGAGCGCAGCGAGCGAGGAAAATATACATACTCTTTTTATTGTAGAAGTGATAATTCTTCATCAAAATACATGATGGGCCTAAAGATAATTTATTTAAATTATATATTTGTGTTCATCTCATTTGCCGAATATGTTTGCTTTCCGAAAACATCCTGTATCTGAATATAATACGAGCGAGCGCAGCGAGCTAGGAAAAATATACATACTCTTTTTATGGTAGAAGTAATACTCCTTCATCAAAATACATGATGGGCCTAAAGATATCTAGATTATATAGTGTTCATCTCACTAGCCGAATGTGTTTGCTTTCCGAAAACATCCTGTATCTAAATATAATACAAGCGAGCGCAGCGAGCAAGGAAAAATATACACTCTCTTTCGTGGTACCAGTATTATTTCGTCGTCAAAATGCACAAGTAAATAAGCCGAATATGACTCTATTTGGGCACCTTACTCCTCTTTTTTCCTTTTTTTTTTCCTCCTTCCTCTTCCCTCTCCTTTCTCTCTCTCTCTCTCTCTCTCTCTATCTCCTTTTTTTTTTTTTTGCCGACAGCGATCGTGAATTTGCCGACAAGAATTTTGAGTGGGGGGGTGTCACACCCCCCCACACCCCCCCTTTAGCGACGCCCGTGGGTATAGTCCCTCTCTGTCTGTTTTAATGTTGGCAACTCTTTAACTTCTCATCATAGTGCTACTAATTCCGCCCTAGCCTTTCTTTGTATGGTCATATACGCCCTGTTAATTTCTCCTTCCTGGATGCAAACAGTGTCCACGGTGATAGCTGTCCTAGCAGATTGTCATGAGCCGACAACTGAATACAATTAGTATAATCTCGACAATCAAATGCCTGATATATATGTTCGTTAATAACACTTTTGCCATACATGCCGGGCATCAGTCGGGGTGGGGGGGGGGAGGACAGGCATGCCCACCTACCCCCCCCCCCCCCCCCGAAAAAAAAAAAAAAGACGAAGGATGAGGGACACAATAAGGTATGTCTCCCCCATAGGAAAAAAAAAATAAATAAACTGAAAGTGAGTATGCGGGTGGGTGTGTTTGTGTATATTGAATATCATACTTTGGGGGGGGGGGCGGGGAGGGGGAGGGGGCACGTGTGGGTTTATGTATTTTATTTCTATATAAGTGATTTCATTCCATGATTCTCCTGTGCTCATTGATTTTTGAATGATTTTATCAAATTGTGTTATGAAAACGAAGTGAAGATTCGTATTTGTATGGAATTATTTACATTGATTTATATCATGTATATGTAATGATTTATTTTGAATGAAATCTCTAATGAAATGTATGGAAAAACAAAAAGTATGTCCAAGCTATACGTATTGGGTTTGTGGTGGCTGTTGGTCTAGAGGTTGATTTTCTGCACATGTTCCGTCAACTATTCTGAGGGTTCATTTATACCAAAATTTCTCGGTCTTGTAGGTAGTTGGTCGAGGACTGACAGTCTGGTTGACTGTCGGTCTACCAGGCTTGATATACTATTATGTTATTGATCATCAGTCTACTGGCCAGCTGAAGGTCTAGTTGGTGTCCTTGGCTGACGATCATGCCTGCCAACGTTGGAGCAACGTTGTGACTAACGTTTCAGCTAACGTTGAACCAGCGTTGACACACAACATTGGAGCGTTGTTGCCGGACAACATTGGACCAGCGTTGTAAACATCGTTGGACTGACGATGTATGCGCGTGCACTTCTATTGATGCTGCAACGTTGCCCGCCAATGTTGCAGTAACATCATAATTGACATTTC
This sequence comes from Echinometra lucunter, assembly GCA_029962745.1. NCBI lineage: Eukaryota > Metazoa > Echinodermata > Echinoidea > Camarodonta > Echinometridae > Echinometra > Echinometra lucunter. The sequence continues at coordinate 12,570,504 of CM057171.1, forward strand.
AGCCAACGTTGGACCAGCCTTGCCAGACAACGTTGGAGCGTTGTTGCCGGACAACGTTGGATCAGCGTTGTAAACATCGTTGGACTGACGATGTATGCGCGTGCACTTCTATCGATGCTGCAATGTTGCCTGCCAACGTTGAGGCAACGTTGTGCAAAATTTTCACAACGTTGGTCCAACGTTGTAGCAACGCTAAGTTACAAAGAAGTGGAAATCATTAGAGCAGGGCTTTGCTGCAGGAGAGGATCAAGACAGTGATCATCTCCATAGTCCCTCTATAGTACTCCCGAGGAATAATCGCATACAGTCTTATACAGTCGTGCAACGGTAATACAGTGTTACAAGATGTGCTGCGGTCGGTCGAGCAACAGTCTCGTGGTCGTAGCAGAATCTCACCGACACGCAAGAATCGTCTCTATAGGTTATCAGCACACGCCAGCACGACGATAGCACACTTGTATTACATACCATGACTTCCAATGTGTTCAAAGTTCAACCCTCTTAGGAACTGATTTCCATTCTTAGGGCATGCCTATGGGGGGGGGGCACTCGACCCCAAAAGTGGTAAGTATGTGCCGCGGGCGAGACAAAAAACGGGGCTTGGAACGGGCTTATTGTGAAAAGAATGGTCTTTGGAACGGGCTTCGGAACTACAAATGTTTGTGAAAACGGGGGTCTTTGGAACGGTTCGCCTGCGTGTGAGTGCGTATGTATCCCTAAGGAACGGGCATACGTGCATGCAGCTAGCACGGCGGCACGAGCGCCGGGTGCGCTCGCGCAGGGGCGATGGTCGGACAGCGCTCTGCGGGCCGCTTTTCACCCAAAATGCAGCTCATTGTAGAGGATCAATGCGGCCGGAACGGCGTAACGAAAAATATGCGAAGCTTTGGAACGGATTTCTTTCTTCTTTTTTCTCGATAAGAAGAAAATGCTATGCTTTGGAACGACTTTCTTTGTTCTTTTTCTCAATAAGATAAAAATGCTATGCTTTGGAACGGAAATTTGAGTGTAAAAATGGGGGTCTTCTCCGCGGCACATACCCACCACGCATTATATACTGAGTGCCCCCCCCCCCCCCCCCCCGGGGCATAGGCTTGTGAAACTTTGATATCACCACTATATAACGCTACGATAAGTGCGGATGAAACAACCTAGTTTGGGTGATGGAGAGGCCTAAAGAGGTGTATAATCATGACGTGAATATCTGGTCATGTTGGTAGGCCTAATTGAATCACTTTCCTGTGCGCATCATTATGTCCATCCGCGCGCCCACAATGTGTGCTCCATCTCCACCAGGTAGGGAGTAAGACGGAATTGCCCTTATTTTTGTCAGGCTGACAGATATGAAGTTCCCATTCTTTGATACTATTTCTCTTTCCAGAATACGTAGCTTCACCACAATATTTCCTTCTTCTTTGCGGCGAGGTGAAAAGAAAGCGATAACCCTCGTATTATCCCCCACTGCCCCCCCCCCCCCGCGTACTTTTCCCCAGCACACTACTATCCTGCAAGTTGGCGATGCTCTCTATATGCAGTCGCTTTATCATATTTTCTGACTTATTTCTACATGACCCAAAAGGTCTAATAGCTTGACATACATTTCAAAGGTCGCACGATATGCATCGATGCATGTTGCACTGAACTACCGCAGGCCTCCTAGATCCTGTTATTCGAACTTTTGCATTTAGTGTACTTATGTAGACTGCATAACATATAGGTATTAACAGCATTTCTCTTGTCCGTGAAATGATCTCAAAATGGCGGGGCTCGATAGTGTAGTCCCACTCGTAGCGCAGTCCGTGAGTTTCTCTGTTTTCGTAATTGGCGGACTAACAATTCTCTCCTACTTCATCTACCGTAGTTCCTGTGAAGTGGGTAAGAATCACCCTCCTGGTCCAAGAGGTCTGCCTATTTTCGGGAATGTATTTAGTTTACTCGTTACAAAACGGCAGCAACACGAAGTTATCAACCAATGGAGTCACAAGTATGGGCCCATCTTCGTGTTCAAAATGCTTGGTACCAGGGTCTATATTCTCAGCGACCCCGGTCTAGTTTCGGAGGCCTTTCATCACAGTGCGGATATAAATGACAGGATCTCGATGGCTATCTCGGATGCAATGACTGGAAGACCTAATAACGGTGAGCAACTTTAATTTGTAGAGACGTCCGTGAAGTTAATTGTCATAAATTTTGCTTACTCGTTGCTCTCGCTCGGGATTTCATTAAGCGTGCAACTGCCTTGCCTAGCCTTCTGGCAATCATAAATATATCTTTTTTTAAAAACAGGCCTGAAGTCCCGTACGTATTTCAGAATTTAAAATCTGGTCACCTTGGGGGGGGGGGGAGAGATAGAGAGAGAAAGAATCTGAGAGGAGGATCTGAATTGGTCCACGGTAGATCTTTTATTAAAGTGAGAGCATTATGTTTTATCTCATCCAGGAATCGTTTCATCTAACGGTGAAGTATGGAAGGAACAACGTCGCTTCTTTCTCACAGTCTTCAAGAAAGTGGATACAAGTGTGATAAGGTAAAGAAAAGTTTCGATCTCATTTCATTTGGTTTACGTCATAGATGCTTGTACTATATTGAAAAGCCCGTAATTTATAGGATATCTGCTGACGGATACGTTGATATATAAATGTTTGAAATTGTCAAACTTAGGAGGAAGCATACTGGGAAACATACTTGAGATTGAGATTCTGAATCAGATTCATAGATTTTATTTTATTTTCATATTTCAAAGTATCAAAATATCAGTTATACAATCATAATTCAAGTGTCATATGACAGGAATATTGAAAAAAAAAGGGGGGGATTCGGGGACAAAATGAGCACAGAAATGAAAATAAGAATGAAAATGCCTCATGTTTTTAGGCCCTTGCAATGTTATTCATGATTTTCTTAGAAATAATATTCTGATAATGTTAGACTTTATAGATCTCCTATATATGGGAATGTAATGCTTTTGAGCGAGATGGAATGAGTTCAGTCCTCCCTTAGTTTTTCCATGTCCTTTCCCACTTCTCCTTCATTTTTTTCATTCTATAGGATGGTTGCAACCCTCGGCCAGCTACCTCGGTGATAATTTAGCAACATTCAAGAAACTCTGATTTGGCAATTTTATATTTTCTTAAATTACCTCCCTTAAACTTCGGGGGGGGGGGCAGGAGAAGGCCCTATACAAAAAAAAATAAATAAATAAAAGTGTGTGACATTTGGCTTCATATTATAATTTATAGATTTTTCTCTCAAGGCAACCGCTGTTCTGAGCTATACATTTTATCAATGGTTTTGACAGGTTGGCCTATAAACTTTTGACAGAACTTCGATATTCATTATGAAGTATATTCTTTCTGTGCGTGTAGATTTGAAGAAATCATTGGATCCCAGGCGGAAAGATTCCTGAAAGAGCTGGAAAACAAAAACGGTGAGAGCTTCGATCCGTGGATCCCGATCAACATCGCTGTCGCCAACGTCATCACGCAGATCATCACCGGTGTCAACTACGACTACGATGACAAGGACTTCCGACGCCTGATCGAAAGCTCGGACCGCTTATTCAAGCTGATGGGTCCGGCCGGACTCTTCAGTCTCATTCCAATCCTCGCAAAAATACCTTCACCCGCGAAGACCGAGATCATGAAACTAAGTTTGGAGGTGTACGAGGTGATCCGGAAACATGTCGAGACTCACAAGGCTAAGTTTGATTGGGATGAACCTGCCAGAGACTTCATTTCAAGTTACCTGAAAGAGATGCATCGACGCAAGGAAGAGGTATGTTTCAATAAAGCCCGACCCACACGAGGTATTATTTTGATTGCGTCACTACTCACTACCTATACCAATCACTGACAGTGCAATCGTTTTTGGAACGATTCCATCTCCCATATAAGCCATAATTGCCGTGGTCCAGTGGTTTAAGGCGCTTGACTGGAGACGCGTGGTTCGGGGGTTCGATCCCCAGCACGGCACGTATGCCCTTGAGCAAGGCATTTTATTTACATTGCTCATTTTATCGTACATCAAATAAATGAAGTGCTATAGGCATAAATTGATACCAGTGTGTACATGTGTGTTTAAAAAAAAATAGTAATAAAAATAATCGTGAACGCGTATGATAATATTAACTTTGCAGTCACTAACGTCAGCAAAATAATGCTTCCTGAGAGCCGAGCCTAATGCCTGCCTCACAAGACGTATTCTTTCTCTACTTCTTGACGCATTCTGCATAGTTTAGTAGTATAGAATCCATGTTGCAGTAAGCAGCGAACAATATAACCGTACAGATAGAGATGTCCGCCCCGAAGCTGTAAGGCAGACCTTCTCTATTCGCCGTTATTATGGACTCGTTTTAGTGTAGAATACCGCAACGGACCTCCACTGAGGTGCGAATATTGAACAAGTTTGAAATCTATCGAAGCGACGTCAAGTATTCTCTTCTCTCTGTTTCCCTCTCCCTCTCTCTCTCTCTTCGCGTGACTTTTAGAATAATCCGGGGTCATTTGACGACATCAACCTGTATACAAGCTGCTCTGACGCCCTCATCGGAGGCTGGGAAACGTCAACAACCAGTATTTCCTGGATCACTTTCACTTTAGCTGCTCATCCCGAAGCTCAAGATCGAGTTCGACACGAGATCCTCGATGTCATCGGTACTGACCGATTTCCACACTTTTCGGACCGCCACGCGATGCCAATCACAGAGGCAACGTTGGCCGAATGTACGAGACTCCATCCCGCTGCTGCTTTCCACTTTCCTCATGTTGTATCACGTGACTGCAAACTTGGTGGTTATGACCTCACAAAGGGGAGCGCTGTCACGGTCAACCTTTGGTACCTGGCACTCAGTCCGAACCGCTGGGAAGATCCTCTAGAGTTTAAACCTGAGAGATTCCTCGACGCCAAGGGTCAGTTCAACAGGAAGCTAGAACCACTCCCGTTTGGTTACGGTAAGGATTACATTGTTGCTGGTTCATTTCTTGAATGCCCATGAAGTTACCCAATGATGGAAATTCATTCGGATATACATGTACATGTAGTCTAGAATAGACGCAAGATTGTGAAGCTGGATGTCCATTTTGAACCGAGACTTGTCAACCCCAAAGACCCAAGCCACCAAATTTCTGGAATTTCAGATTATCATCTATCTGATAATTAGTGGAAATGGTCGAGAGTATCATTTTTTTTTTAATCAAGTATTGTTAATCATCAGTCTCTTGGGTTGTCGGTATCGGCGAGCCCCGGTCTCGCCGACCTCCGGCTAACAGGCTGTCGTCCATGTTATACTTTTCAACAAGCTGCCATATAATCATAAAATTGATTGTAGGCCTAGTTGCTGTTGTTAATACTTGGTCTTGAAATATCAGCCAGTGGATTCTGGGATTTGTTTCAATATTTGTACTAATTGCACAGGAGATGTCAAACTGATAATATTTTCACATGCGCGGATCGCGTGTGTGCCTAGGAGGATTGGAGAAGGGGTGGTCAAAATTGCCAAAACAAAAATACCTGTGAAAAAAATTTCAGGGCTGTTGACATAATTGATTAATACATTTATCATTACAAATTCCGAGGAAACTCTACCTTTTGGGCTTTGGGAACTCCAACAATGTTCTCAAAATCACGTCTTTTTTCAATTTGGAGAGGGGGAACTACCCTAGTTGAGCTGATATTGGGTGTATGATGTATTACGATGTCATATATAGTGTTAATGCATGGTTTCATCTGAATTTTTATCCAAGCAATCATCTTTTCTTCTTCTTCTCCTCCTCCTCCTCCTCCTCCTCATTCTTCTTCTTCTTCTTCTTCTTCTTCTTCTTCTTCTTCTTCTTCTTCTTCTTCTTCTTCTTCTTCTTCTTCCTCTTCTTCTTCTTCTTCTTCTTCGTCTTCGTCTTCTTCTTTCAGGTCGCAGAGTGTGTCCTGGAGAGCAGCTAGCTCGTATGGAAATATTCTTGTTCGTGACATACCTCCTTCAGCGCTTCACACTCACCCTGCCTGAGGGTGCCCCGGCGACTAACCCCGGCAAACATGGTCTTACCAATAAACCAAACCCCTTCAAGATACACGCCAAGAAAATTGATTAAACTCTCTGATTTAATTGCATGGTCTGGAAGCTAGGGAGTATAGCTCTGTACATGTATCAGGGAGATGTGAGTTACCAAACACCTTTTAGGTACATACCAAAAGAAATGATTACACCTTCTGATTTAATTGTAATCAGGGAAAATGCGAGTCTGTAAGAATGTCATGGAAAGAGTTGGTGAAGAAATAAATGTTATGCATAGGTTTTCCCGCCCACTTTCGTCACCTCTTCATTCAGTTTCATCAATTTGCAATTCATTCGTCCGCAGAAGCTAACTGCGTTCAAATCCTAAGTTAAATTTCTTTAAAATGTCATTCATATTGGTATTTTGTCAATCAAATTTAGTAATACGCATTCAAATTCATCAATTGTCGCCAAAATTCTACTCTACCACTAAGCAAGTAACATGAGTAAGGAGTGCTTGGATCAAATTCGTCATTTCCCAAGCAAATTCTCATCATTTTGTCATTCGAATTTGTCAAGCTTTATATGTATGGGCCTTTAAATGAGGGTTTGACCAGGTTATTGACCATTTTAACTTTCTCGTGATATGATTTTGCGCATTCCACATCGCCAGAGACGAAATTGAATGCACATTTTTAAAGATTCGAATGAAGCGATGAGGAAAATAAAACCTATTTTATTATTATTTTTTATTATTTTTATTATTTTTATTATTATTATTATTATTATTATTATCATCATCATTATTATTATTTCATTATCACTGTTATTATTATTATTATTATAAGTTCATGAAAGTTATTCATTCGCTGTTAGTTCAGTAATGTGTAACAACCTTGTCATATTTTTATCATGATTTTTTTTAGTTATCTGACAGAACCCCTTGGGTTCATAGTAACTTTGCCATCAATGGTAACTTTCATGGAATACTAGATTTTGATTGGCTGTTGAGCAACGTTACCATGGTACATGTAGTTACCATTGATGGCAAAGTTACTATAATAGCAAGTTTTTATGCAACGGCACCCAGCTCTATTCTATGCGAGTGCATACAGGTGAATTGAGTAGTTTAAATAGGTAAAGCCGCTTTCATATCGAGAGTGTATAGCTGTAAGCACATAAGGCATCTGGGATGCGCTTTGATAAAATCCAGAATTTTATTATCAATACTCCTTCTCTGTCTTGAAGTATGAAATAGTTACCTGGGAATTTGTAGAGTCCTCTTCGTTTTCGCACTGACAGTTTGAAAGCTGAAAACCGTATCAGGGTATGGCTTTCCACTCTAAAATATTGAAACAGAAATATCATGAAGGAGTGATTGAAATTTAGAACATTCTTTAGTGAATATATTTATTAAAAGTATGTATCAGTGTATACAAGATTTATGGCGTTGGTAATTATAAAAGTAGCAATAATGGATTTAGTTGAGAAACACGTGTAGATAAAAAAAAAAAATGAAAAACAAGCAAACAAAACTTGCCTATATCGGCTGTTAGTAAAAGTCCCGTGTCTAATCAATTTGAGCGCGTGCTCTTATAGAAACTACTGATACTAATCCCCATGATTACAATAGAAGACACGCGACACCCCATCATGTTTTTGTAACTGCACGCCTTGGTTAATCGATATCAATTTAAAGTGAAAGGGAAATAGTCTTTTCAATCGGTCTGCCATCGCTCTCCAGTCCATTTTGAGTATTCTTAGATTCTCTCTCCTTCCTTTTTCTTCTTCTTTTTTTTTTATGCACAAAGACATATCGATTTCTTTTTTAAGCTGATCTTTCATAATCTTGATTTGTTTTGGAAGATCAGGTGAGGATTATGTACTACCTAGTACGTTGCAGTATTAGCTGATCGATATCTTGGCACGCTTTTAGAGACCGAAAGGGCGCCAAATTTGTTCGCGTCTTTGTTTACATACAGTTAATACATGTTTCTTTAGCAGTTTTAATACTCTGTTTCCTCCCACTTTTGACAATGCTAATGTACACAAACACTTTTTTGTTTGTTTTGTTTTTTGCTTGTCAGAAAATTTGTTGTGTGTATTTCCCCCACAGAAAATGAATAATAAAACTATGCGTCCCGAACAAAAACTTTGCCCCCTCCCCAGTTGTTAGCTGATGACCGTTGTTTATAGAGTGCCCCCCCCCCCCCGCGGGCTGACTGCTGAGGTTGTGCCCTTTTCGTATTCTGCACTTTCACCAATGTTACAGTCACCCAAGTCATATGATGCATTTTCACTTCTAGTTATGGTACGTCACAAGACTGAAAAAATGATAAATGAGGGTGAAGGATTCGATCGGCCTCGCTCTTTTTCATGGCAAACGCCGGACAGACGACAATCACCCGTCAAGGAGGAAAATCGATCGATAATGGTTTTTGACAGAGGGCACGCGACCTATTCCCGCCAAATCAATCACCTGACATAATCCAAGTCCACAAATCCATGTTGAAGGATATATATGAGACAAGGAAGATGCTGAGTTGTAATTGTTGCTGTTTTTTCTGTTATTCTTTTGCACATGAAGATAGAGATTATGAATTCTACGCAGCATCGCAAGTCTAGAGAGCATAGGCCTAATAGCTACCACCAAAAATTGCTCTTATTCGCTAACAGTTCAATACGGCATTTATATGATTTCAGCTCTTTCTACAATGTATTTCTCCGAGCATTCTGGAGCTAAAGAGAATTAAAGAAAAGGTTTCGCTAAAGAGGAGACGCTGCGAGTGCGTAGTGCCATATGAGGCTAAGAAGCGATTTTGAGTAAAAAAAAAATGTTAATGATTTTTGTATGTCTGTTTTCTTTGTAGAGCAGAAATATTTAGCAATATCATGACTTTTTTTTTTCTTTTCTTTTTTCTGCATTGCGATCAAAGTCATAATCTGATTCCTAATTGAAATTGGAAATGCTTTAGTTTCTTTTGGGGGTGTGTCTTTGTGTATTTGTGAGTGTGTGTGTGTGTGTGTGTGTGTGTGGAGATGCCGTGGTCAAGTGGTTTATAAACGCAAGAGTCGAAGGTTCGATACCCAGCGCTGCACTTATGCCCCTGAGCAAGGCATTTTCGATATCTACATTGCTCTTTTATCGAATATCAAAAATATGAACATGCTATAGGCATGTGAATACCAATATGTTGAAGTGGGTTTTTTAAGTGTATGTGACACACACACACACAAAATAAAAGTCATGGGGTGGGGGCGTGTTTTGGTTTAGGCTTATGTATGTACACTTTCATTTTATAAGGGGTTTCATTCACTTCTTTTTCTTTGCATTTTCATTAAATGATGAATATATATTCAATTCAGAAAAAAAAAATTATTTTATCAAAACAAAATGAAATTTTATATTTGTTATGATTTATATTGCTTTATATGTATTGACATATTTTTAATGAAGTCTCTAATTAAAAAAAAAAAGATGTGGAAAAAAGGGTGCCTAAAAGAATGAAATAGAGGGTTTTGTTTGGTATGGTTTTATTTTCCATAATATCACAAGATCATCGAATATAAACATATAAAACAAACATATATAAATATAAACAAAGTTGTAAATCAAAGTAAAATAAAATACGGCTGGAAAGTTCTTTTCAAAGAAAGAGAGAGAGAGAGATGATTGATTATGAATGTCAAATTTTTAGGATTTCAGAAGTACAGTGTTTGGAAGAAGCTGAGGGGAAATGTGAAGAGTAGAAGTGGATTCTTCAGTTTACTGATAATATTAATGAGTCCCAAGCTTCAAAATAGCAAATGAGTAAGATGAAAAGAAAAATATAAACAAGAGTGCAGCCGTAGAGACACTAAAATGGTCCTTCTTCTTATACACCCTCCTAACCCTCCCCCCCCCCCCTCCCCTCTCGTCTGTCATCATTCAAGCACTGTCCGTCGTTCCGAGCTGAACATCCAATCTATCACTACCTTCGTAGGTCCATTCTAAAACTGACCGACTGACCCCCCAGTCAACTCTCTCACTGTTTTGTTCGTGCCCTGAGAGGTGGGCAGAACGGAAATTCGGAATGAATTTCCAACAATTTGAACAAATTTGGTTTTCTCATCAACGCAATTTCGTAATCTATACCCGTTTTCTGCTGACTTTTAAAACAGATTCCGTGACGATAAAACCCTTTTCACGACGCTCAGTAGTATGGACGGAAATCTGTCTTGAAACGTAAAGTGGGCACTCCCAAACATCTTTGACAAGCGAACAAAAATAGTCTGGGGATAACCCGGCGGGAAATAAACATTTTTAGTTTTATTCTCAAGGTTAGGTGACAAGTTCAAGAAGAATTAAGGTCATTACATTTTGGGGTGTCATTTTAAGCCCGCCACACACTGCACGATCCGACTGCGACTCGATTTTCGAACAAATGGCATTTAGCATTAAATATGAAAGTTTAAACAAGTAAAATTATCTTATTTGAAGTTCTGAATAATGATAGGAATACTAAAATCGAAATTTTGGTTAACTGCAGGCCTTGTGGTCGGAGTAAAGGGCAAATCGGCTTCAAATCGTAGCCGATCGCAAGATTGCTATGACGTCACTACGATTCGTTACTGAGTTCGCTTTTATTCCTACAGGGAGGCTCGCAATACCCCATAATTTCGATTTTTGTATTCATACGACTACTCGAAACTTTATTCATTAATATTTCAAATGTTTGAATGATCATATCAAATGCTATTACAATTTTTTGGAAAAATCGGATCGCAAACGGATCGTATAGTGTGCGGCGGGCTTTACTCAAAAAATAATAACTGAAAACTTAAAAATATCAACAAATAAAAGAGAAAAACGTTTCGGGAGATTTGATATCTGTCCCCCGGATTTCTATCCAGGGCATTCAGTATAAATTTGCCCGTTCATGAAAAACTACCGCAAACACAACATGGTCGGGCGCAAGTTAATGAATAATGATTTTTTTTTTTGTCCACGCGGCTAGCGTCACGACCAGTTTTTCCACTTCTCCTCGAATTCAGGAATCTCCAGGAGTTTTAAGGATAATTTTCAGGAATTGGAGAAAAAAAATCAAAGATTTTTCAGTATTTGAGGATTCTTTGAATAAAATAACAAAAATGCAGGCAAAAGTTATATGAAGGAAGAAAATGAAAAAAAAATGAACGAAAAACAAGGGCAAACAAAATAAAATCCAGGAAATGTTCGGTACTCCATCGATTCCTTTATTTTGTAGAAGTCGATGCTGATTAAAGTCTCAGCCGTAATACAGAATGATCAGAACACGTATACAAGAAAATGATTATTGGTTGCTTGCTTGATTGGTTGGTTATGGTTAGTTATTTTACCTGACTGCTAAGAAAGCATGTGTATGCTTGTAAGTAAGCAACCAGGGGACTGACGGCTTTAAGTCCCCTCCAAAGGACTTGGTATAATGAGGATCAATACCTTGGAAGTGATCGTAGCCCGTCTACAAAATTTCAGGATATTTTCAGTATTCATTTCTGGATATTTTGTTTGGAAAAGTGGAAGCACTGGTCACGACTTCATTTGCACTTTTTTAAAGTTCATCACCACTCTTGTACGACTTGACCTTGTCTATTAGTATCAGTTCAATTGTAATAATGTTGTCATGCTAAATGTGAAAGATCGAATTTCTGGTCTATCTCATGCTATCTCCTACCCACCCGCCTCTTGACACGGTTTGAAACTTTCCGGGGTAAGGTGGGGTCATCCTTGGTAATGACTGGTATTTGGAGGTGTTAAATTTTTATGACATAAATTGTTTTGATCTCTTAATGATAAGCAGATGTAGCGTGACCACATTATAAGTAATCACTCAAAAACAGATACGTAACCTTGATAGTACTGGTATGAAATATCGAATTTCATTTCATCTCTTGTCTAGTTATTGCTTGAAATTATGCCTGGGGTACTAGGTATTTGATAATTATGTGTGATTGGCACTACTAAACTGTTCGAACTTGAACTTAAAAATCAAATTTATTATTCAGTAATTAACACGATTTGTATAACAGAGGATAACCATACAAAGTTAGATACTAAGGGATTAATAAAATAAACCAGAAAATAGCGTGAATGATAATTGACTTTGTACTTTCAGACGTATTTTTTTCTTTTTTTAAATGAAATTCTTACATCGAATAAACCAGCAAATAATATGGAGTGCTGCTAATGGAAGAAATTACAAGCAAAAGTACAATACAGATGTATATGATTGAAAAGTTGAGCGTTCAAATATCTTTTTTTCTCAGTTACCAAATATCTATGGAGTTTGTTATCAGTAATTCATTGAAGTGAATCTATAAGTGTCTTTCTAAAGCACAATAGGATGACTTTGTCCTCAAAGATGGTAGATGACACCTTGAAAACCCTGAGCTCTACTTATGAAACTGAAATTTTTCTTCCGATTTCCTCTGACCCTGGGTTTTCGTGTGTTTAATTTTTAATACATCATTGGTTTGTATCTGTAGATATCAGTTTTCATTTCATAACAGATCAGTTTAACTGCACTATCAGTGGTAAATGATTGGCCTGTATGGTGTTATGATTACTCATATCCCTTTGTCTTTGAAAGTTGCGTATTAATATTCCGTAGGTTCATGAGTATTTTAGTTATTTTCTGCGTGTATCATGTTGGGTCCTTGATGTAAGCAAGTATGATGATGATGATGATGATGATGGTAATATCAATAATAATAATAATAATAATAATAATAATAATAATAATAATAATAATAATAATAATAATAATAATAATAATGATAATGATAATAATAATAATAATAATAATAATGATAATAATAATAATAATAATAATAATAATAATAATGATGATAATAATAATAATAATAATAATAATAATAATAATAATATTAATAACAGCAACAGTAGTATCAAAATACACTGTAATACATAATACCTTAAGAGAGAAAGGAAGAGAGAGAGAGAGGGTGGAGAGAGAGAGAGAGAGGGGGGAGAGAGAGGGAGAGAGAGAGGAGAGAGAGAGAGAGAGAGAGAGAGAGAGAGAGTTGGTAGAGAAAGAAAATGAATATTATTTCTTGTTCGCGCGGGCCAAGACAAGCTTATTGATTAAACAAAGAACTTTCATTGAATTGTGTCCAAACTTCGAGAGACAAAAGCTGGCCGTCAGAAAATGAAAGCAAACACTCCGGAGAATGGGGGTGTGGCGAAATATCTCGAACACCAACAGCAAAAGGGGAACAAAGGCATAGGGGAGAACTCCCTGTGCACTTGTTAGCATCGCTTCGATCAGCAGCCCCGCTGTTCGGCTCCTCATGCAGGTCCTATTGTGCGACCTAATGGGATTTTACAACAAAGACCGCTGTTGGTTACTTTCTCAATCCGTACCGCTTGAATTCTTGCGAGATATTAATGAAGAGCGAAAAAGGAGGGTGTAAATTCCTCTGCAAAAATAAAGTGGAGGAAATAATGCTTGTTTGAGATGGGATTAGGTCCAGAGATGGGGGTATATTCGAGTTTTGTTTGAATCTTGTAGGTTTTCGATTTTCGTTCCCTCAGATTTATTTTTTGACTCCCTTCTTGACTGCTTGAAGGGGGTTCAATGCGAGGCCAGATGGGGCGTGTGTCATATAATATACCGACAGATGAGGAAAAGTGTCCCATCTCTGGGTTACAAAAAAGGTACACACTGTTAAGATTAACTCTCACCTGTATTTCCAGGGTTTTTTTCATAAAAATGAGACTTCGATTAGTCACTTTTAGGATGTTGAAAAATTACCCATTTTTGACCAACGTTGGTACTCTATTGAACATACGAAACAGTTGTTCAAAAATTTTGACCAACAAGGGGCTGGGCAAAAAATGTGACCAATTGTTGCTCGCAATTGTGATCAACTGTTGATCAAAACAACAACAGATGGTCAAAATTTCGACCAATAGTTGGTCAAAATCAAGAGTTTGCCCAATATTATAATTGAGATAAACTTGACCAACAAATTAATGAGTTTGACAAGTAGATATAGAAAAAGAAATGCCCAACCTTTTTTTTTTTTTTTTTGCAGTGTAATGTTATTTTTAGTATTGTTATATGTTTATACCAAATATTTGGTAGCGGAACTAAAGGAAAAGAAAAAATCAAGGAAAGGAAAGAGAAAAAAAATGAAAGAATCACAAATCTCGATAAACTGGAAAATGTTACTTTTGTATGTAAAGAAGATTCTTCGTTTGGTCTTTGGAACAAGAAAGTACTACATGCTTTATAAGCATTTTTAGAACTGGAAAACTTACTTATCACTTCGAAATTTATAAAGAATAATGAAATAATGAAGTGCTTTGAACATTCTTATCCATCAACACTACACAGTACACCGAGAGAAACATTTCCTGAAAAAAAGTTTGTCCATTTTTTATTATTTATTTATTTATTTCACAACAAATTTCATTATAGATTTTTAGTTTCGTGACTAATTTCTGTTTGATTTGGCGTAAGCTCACTTGATCTCATGCTAAATCGAACAAAACCATCTTATTCATGTACATCATGATTATCAAACGCGCTAGGCACTACTTTTTTTTTTTTAATGAGTAGTTTTTATTGACAACTTCAATTCATATACAAAATAAAATATATATAACAAATAGAACTTTGATGTCTTTACAAATACCTAGACAACTCATAAATTTAACATCATTTTTTTTCATGAATGTTACAATAAAACACAATTCTAGATCGATTCACAGTCCTCGGATAGATACTTGCACCGGACGTTAATCGCGGCTGCGCGGGTCGCACGCCGGGCTCGTGGAAGGGGGACAAAACAACACCCCCGGATTACTCCACAGGGGAACAAAGAGGGGCACACGCCTGCACCCGACAAAGTGCAGTATTGTTTGGAAACCTACAGGAGAGAAAAATAAAAGAAAAAAAAAGTAGGATAGCTTTATGTTAGATGGGTTTGTGGGGCGCGGGCATCGATTTTTATGAATGAATGGAGTAAAATTGACTTTTTTGTTGCTGGTGAAATGGGTTTGTTACACTTTTTCCAGGCTATGAATGTGAGCTGAAAAGCCAATTCCCTCCTCCTCTTTTAAACCTCTCTCTCTCTCTCTCTCTGTCTCTCTCTCTCTCCTTCTGTCTCTCTCTCTCTCTCCTTCTGTCTCTCTCTCTCACTCTCTCACTCTCTTTCTCCTTCCATCTCTTTGGGGAGTTACAGGGCAGGAAAAGCAGGAGCAAAATTACTTCAGAATGAAGATTGAATGAAGATGTGCAAATTGTACAGTCGTAATTGTGAAAAGCATTTATCCAGAAGCAAACTAACAACAACAAAAAGGAAAACTGCATAACAATAATTAATGTTCATAAACAGTAATGGAAACCTCACATATTCTTGTAATAACACCATGAAGTTTTGAGCTTTTTATGGAAATTGTTTAGTTTGTAAAAGGAGTGACAGAAAAATGATTTCCTACAATTTGTGTCATGTTTTTTCACATCAGTTTTCTCTATGTACTTTTTATCACTCCAACTCTTACCACATTTCCATCATCATCATCATCATCACCAACACCAGCAGCACCGCCATCCCCAACATCATCATCATCATCATCATCATCATCATCATCACCAGCACCAGCACCAGCACCCCCAACATCATCATCATCACCATCATCACCAGCACCACCACCACCACCCCCAACATCATCATCATCATCACCATCACTATGATCATGATCGTCATCATTTATTTCATATCTATATACTTCGTCTTTTTTACCCACACACTAAGAAAAAAGTTTCAATTTTGTACCCTTCAAATGCAACACTGGGAGCTACTTTATCATGTATTGGTACAACTTTGCACCTCAAGAAGCATTTTGCACCTTTAAAGGCGCAGTGAGCTACATTTTGCACCCTTTAGGGTGCAAAGTTGTACCCTTTAGGGAAGGTGCAAATTTGCACCCTTTTGAATGCAAAAATTTCTGCACCTTTAAGGGTGCAGACGGGCATTTCGGGGTGCAAACAAGTACAAAAGGGTGCATCTTTGCACCTTTTTCATGTAATATGCAAGATTGTACCCAAAAAGGTGCTGCCAGTGTTGCATTTAGGGTGCAAAATTGAACCTTTTTTTTTTCTTTGCAGGGTGGCTTCTTCAGTGGTTACAACACTGTTTTCCGAGAAGGCCCTGCACATAATACAATTACAAAAAAAAAACAAAAAAACATAACAAACAGGAGATGATGATATTGATGATCATCATCATCACCAGCACCATCATCCCCAACATCATCATCATCATCATCATCATCATCATCCCCGCCACTATTAGCATCATCATAATCATCACCACCACCATCATTTTTTTCAGTATAGGAGCAGAACTTAATTAATTTTGCTCTCTTGTCGGGATGTCACTTGCTATTCCCCCCGGCTACCCCCCCCCCCCCCCCCTCACTCTCTCTCTCTCTCTCTCTCTCTCTCTCTCTCTATGTAATGTTGCATTAGGAAATTGATTCAATCATTATTTTTGATGAAAAATGATTGAAATCAGTAACATTCTTTAGGGTTAGGAATGTCTATGAAATCAATTTACGTCCTACTTGTGATTTCACAGCCAGCACTTATACACACATCACCCTATAGTTGTTTTTTTTTAAGGTATTACGATATACCTGAGCTAATAACAGAAGGCGCAATTTACTAATCTCAGCATATATTTTCCTTTTTAGTTTTTAAATGTTTTTCATATTATATATATATATATATATACTCATTTCATTCTCTATTGATTATTCGGTTTAAAAACATGGAAATATTACAATATATACAAAGCATTAAGTAAAAAAAGGCAACATACATCAAATGAATTCATACAAATATCAGAAGATTAAAGGGTTCATCATTAGAAGCCAGTTGAGACTTGACAGGTTGAAGATCCCAAAAGATTGCAAATTATAATATCACTATTTCGGCGGAAGGAGAAAGGCAATGCAAAAAAGGTTTAGCGATATGCATTTAGAAAATCAATTCAATCTGTTAATCTGTCGGTTAAGCGAATGTAGAGTTGCCAAAACCACTGACCTATCTCCGTGGTCAACTGGTTTAGGCATTGGCGTTCAAAGCCAAAGACCTGGGTTTGATTCCCGGCCGAGATATTTTTTCAACCTTTCGAAAATTGAAAAAAAAAAAAAGGACAGGACAACTGCTCTTGGGAACTTTGATTTAAGGTGCACTACTGTTATTCTGTCAGTTCCTTTCCCATATATATTTACATATTCCATGCCCGGTATGTTCGAAACCTGCATGCAAGCGTCCGTAAAAACTGCTACAAGATGATGGTCTGGCGAGTAGGCCTTGTCCGTTATGTATGGCAGGTGCTACGATTGTTCTTTGATGCTCGCCTTCCTCCAACATAATGGAACCAATTCAATCGACATCTAATGCATTTATTTTAAAGGTGGACCATGGGAGTAGTCGAGCGTAAAAATGTCATCACGTTCGCTTGCCAAAGTCGCTTTTCTGAAGGCTTAGAGCAGTGTTCCAGAAAGATGGACTTGAATGAGATCTAGGACGTTCACCAGACAGCACAGTAGGGCGTGGTAAGAGACAATCAATCATGACGGTTTGTGTTCATGTCTGTCTTTGTCAGGTTTGTTTTGGCACGGGTCCAGGAGTCAGTTGATCATCTGCCCGAGAGTAACCTCGAGTTTCAGACATCATTGACTTTTATGATCATTATTCATTATTCGTTTATGATTTACCCATCCCTTTTATTTATACCTTTATTCATACTTTCAATGATATAATTTTGTTATTTTTTTCACTCATTAATGTCACTCTTTAATGTCTTTAATCATAGTTTGCCGTTTTAAACATTTCCCTATACAGGAGGGTTTTTTAAACGGAATATCAACATCAACATAAAATAAATTAGATCTTATAAACATTGCCATGATACATTTGCAAACAATAAATTCCAAAGACTGGCCCTTACTTTTCTGGGTTTTTTTCTTATGAGGCCAATTGTTTGAGTAGTAGAGGCCTATACTTAGTCCTTATACATTTGCGTCATTATCCATCCTCAGGAAAACACCACCTATCCATATAATGAAACTAAACCAACACTACCCACAATACTGACTTCCCGATTACCACCAACACCAACATCATCATCACACATCCTGTCACCACCATGATCATCGCCACGACCATGCTCCCAGCTAGGCCTATGACCATCACATTATTACCATTATCGTCAGCATAGGATTACCTGGCACTATCATCGCCAGCACCACCAACATGCCTATCATCATTACCGCCGACGCCATCGTTAGCATCATCGTCGTCGTCAGCATCATTACATAATCATGATCATCATCATCATGACCATCATAACCATCATGAACAAAATCATCATCATCATCAACATCAGCATCATCACCACCATTAACATCAACATCATCATCATCATCACCATCATCACCATCATTAACATCAACATCATCATCGGCATCATCATCACCATCATCATCACCATCATCATCATCATCATCATCATCATCATCACCACCATCACCATTATCAACAAAACGTCATCACCACCATTGTCAACCATAACCACCACCACCACCAACATCGCCACTACTCACCATTACTCACCACATCACTTCATCACATCACCATCACCACATCACCACTACTGCTTGCACCATTTTCCCTATTACCATAACAATCAATCATCATCATCACCACCTAGTCTGTAGGCGCAGACCGTATAATTGACACTTGAATGAAATAAATTTTAGTTTTGAGAGAAGCCTAGCTCACGTGCCTACTGGCTGGAGCAGCTAGAGTAAACGATCCACACTGACTTCCTTTAGTCTCATACTCAGACCTCCTTATTAAACGTGTTTCGGCAGCAACATCATCGTCATCATTATCATCATCATCATCATCACCATCATCAACAACAACAGCATCATCATCACCGCTACCCAGGGTTTGTGCCTGCAAACTAATCATCACCATCAGCAACAGCATCGTCATCATCATCATCACCATCATCAACAACAACAGCATCATCATCACCGCTACCCAGGGTTTGTGCCTGCAAACTAATCATCACCATCAGCAACAGCATCGTCATCATCATCATCATCATCATCATCACCATCATCAACAACAACAGCATCATCATCACCGCTAGCCAGTTTATCCCCTTTACCCCATTACCCCATAACCCAACCCTTCACCCTCGCTTCTTTTCAGTTTATCGCGTACCCTGATCGCTGATCCTTCCTTGCTATTCATTATCCGATTCTCTTGTTCTGAATTATTCCACAGAACAGACAGGGCTCCCAACTCCTTAGAAAACGTTTTCGGAAGGTTATTGCACTCCTCGTATGATCCTCGTATGCTTTCCATTCGGTTATAATTACAGATTACCCCCTCATCTCATCAAAGCATCGTTTTCTTGACTTATAATCGTTGTCCTATTTAATGGTCTAATTAATACGAGTATTAGGACCTGGCCTTTGTGATGAACTAGTTACGAACCCATTCAAGGCCAACTTTCTGGAACTAAATTCGACGCTTTAAGAAAATCGTTCTCTTTCTAGTCTAATCGCAGGTTGCCAACTTAAGAAGGCATTACAACCTCGTCCTATATAATTTCACAAGCTTATTTCTCTTCCGTGTTTAGTATTTTCAAGAGTTGTTTAGCTATTTACAATAGCGTGTAACTTGTGCCTTGTAATCATGATAAAAGTCAAGTAACATCTGCGGGAGAAATCACAGATGTCTCTGAAAATCTTTATCTTAGATAAGGCTATAGAACTCAACATGACAAAAGATAGTGAGGAGTTCTGGCAAAAAAAAAAAAAAAAAAGATCGACTGGTTGAATCCGTAAGTAAAAAATTAAAGAATAATTACAGTCAAACTCATTTTCATGAGTATCATATGGAATAATCCCATACCACAGTAACCCACTCTCCCATCATAGAACATGATAAACCAGCTATTGATGAGTATTGTGTTGTTGTTGTTGGGCCGTTGTTTTTGTTGGTTTTCTTTTTCCTTGCTTGCTTGCTTCGTTTGGGAGGGAGTTATTCAGGAATAAAAGGGAGATGGGGATAGAGAGGGAGTATAAATAAAGAGGGGTAGAGACAAAAAAAAAAAAAAAACCAACCATCTAAATCGAATGAAGCCTCTTCCTGTCAGTTATTCGGTCTTTTTCAATTAAGTAAACATACATACACCCAGACGATAAGAAATATGAAGAGAGAGAAGGAGAGTAGGAGAAAGAGATCGAAGAAGCGTGGGAAAGACAAAAAGAATCCCTGTCAGTCATTGGTTCTTCTTCCGTCATTGTAATCAATTAAATGTGCATCCAGTAAAGAGTTGGTCTAATTAGAGTCAAATTAAACGTTTTGTCAAGAAGAGACTTCTTTTGTTTGATTTACGATGGAACGTCAAGAGCTTCCTGTTGGCTCCCCTTTTCCTTTATTCTTTGCTTTTTTATTTTCTTGTTCTTTCTTTCTTTCTTTTTTTGAAGGCTTAATTCAAATAAGTATAATTTAGGACTATACGATACCTGCCATCTGCTTGTATGGAGTGTAACTGTTGACTCATTGACTGCAATGGGAAATGAAATGTACGAATGAAAAATTAAACGGGAAGATGTGAGTCTTTTTTAAGGTTATGAAGTCAACTGCGTGCCTAGTTTTGACTAAATGTGTCAGAATAGTTTTACATTGGATTGTGAAGGTGTTGTGGGGGTCATTTAGTTTGTTTATGTGGATTGGACTCCCTCTTCCCATTTCCTCCACTTTTTTCAGCAGACCGGTTTCATACACTGCAACCACAGTAAACAATTACAACGAAATTATCGACTCTCTTTAGCTTAGTAAAGTAGCTTTTAATAAAACAACTTTTGGTTTGTTCTGTTCGTCTTTCCTTTCTTTATTGGTGTTTAATGGCATGGACGTCCATATATTAATCAACTCCTGTAGCAATTTGTGTTTTTGGCAGACCGGGTCTAACAAGGGCGCCCTTTTGTAACGGCTTGCCGGTGCGATGTAGCATAAAATAATGCTAATATGCTAGCCAAACACAGTTATTTGATGGAAGAGGAAGGTTGTTTTAAAAGGGCATTTTATCAAACTTTATGACACATTACGGTCAAAGAAAATAGCATAGTGATGTAGTAGATAAAAAAGGCGATAGGTCAGTGGTTACCATCACGTCAGAAACAAAACTGTATTAAAAGTTTGAAAAAGTATTACTCATCTATTTATTGTTTGGTTACCTGTTTGTTTGTTGGTTTTTTTCAGGGTAGCCTCTCCAGTAATTGTACAAATTGCTTTCTTTCAGGACCCTTGGTAAAAAAACAATACATATGTACAGAAATAGACAAAGTGATTTTTAGCGGTAATGAAATGTGAAACAACAATTTAAAATACAAATATTCAGGAAATAAACAATCGAATGAGTTATGATAACTTAATTTTGTTTTCATTCTTTACTCCACAAATTTTCATCATAATTATCCCAAGAGAAAGTTTACATTATCCCGTAACGGAGTCAACCTACTGAATATTTAATAGCTCTAGTCCCTCGTACTCATTAAGCAAACGACTTAAAGCCGTGAATCCAACGCAAATAAATTAAGGACCTCGACAACCTTGAACACAAACATCACTTCCAACAAAGAAATCACGTGAGGGGGCCCTACACCTGAAGGTAGGAATTCGCCCCTTTTCATTCATCGATTTTTGCAATTCTATTCGATGATTACGAGATTACAAAATTATGGGAATGTTTTTTTTTCTTTCCTCTTTTTCCAGGAAGACAGCCTATCATGGGGCATCCCACCAAAGTTTAGGATCACTCATAGTGCCCCCCCCCCCGAGAAACTTTTCACAGACCCAAAGCTGTGGATCACTATCCAGTTCCGTTTTCCTTATTCGTTAGTTTAAGGCACTGACAAATATGATTTGATGGGATGGTATCATGATAATCATTTTTTATCTGTTTATATCATCACAATCATATAATCATAAAAGATGTTTGATAAGAAATATGTCAAAGCCGTCTACACATTTTTGTGTACATAACTTTCAGGATTTTTGATAAATCTTTGCACTGTTTAGCCAAAAGTCATAATGTATCCACCTCATGATATTTAGCTTTTTAAATAGGATTATTAACTACATGAATAAATGTTTCTTTTAATCACTGTGTATTTTCTGTACTTAATTGTAATCTCCCATCGTCAAAGCTATTTCCCGTATATATTTCATATGTTCGTGCAGTAATATTTCGCATATCATGAACCTCAAGTTACACTGGCAGATCGAATTGTAGTTGATGCCCCGCAGCGCCAATGATTTTCACTTTCAGCCCATCACAGTAAACCTAAATTTTTATTACCACATTTCATGTTCGCAGTAAATGTTCTCACATTCACATGGTGAGAACGCTCATTACCGTGTGTCATGTATTGTTTATGTTTTTGCTGATGAACAAGAGAGCGTGGTAAAATTGCCTGGCTGGAGACCTATTACTGACGCCTCAGCTCTGCTAGTACCCCCGGCCGGTCATATCAACGTGACCTACTCCAGATATACACGACAGGAACCGAAAAATTTATTTTAAAAAAACAAAACAAAAAACAAAACAAAAAACAAAACAAAAAAACAAAACAAATAACAAACAAACAAACAAACGTGACAGAGAAGGTTGAGTTTTGGGAAAGGTGCGAAATAATTTGTGAACTTTTTCATTCCCTTTATGTCAGGAAGATATTCATAGTAAAAATGTCCCCTGAAAAAGGATTGCTCATCACATTGATATACCATATCAATTTCAAAAATTAGGCAAGAAGTAGACCTCCGAGGTGTTCAGGTAAAACATTCGTCCCGTATTTCTTGTAGTTGTATGGTCCAACATAATCATTCCTTTAGATGCACTCTCTCTCTCTCTCTCTCTCTCTCTCTCTCTCTCTCTCTCTCTCTCTCTCTCTCTCTCTCTCTCTCTCTAGTTTGAGTCATTTTTTTATTCCAAACCTGTCATATACTTACAACATAATAAAAACTGCTTGAAGACAGTTGCTTACATAATGGCGAAAGCCAAACCAAAATTCACATTTAGATGCATGATAAAAAATAAGTCGATTTAGAATCGCTGTGTAATCAAGGTTTATCTGTGTGACGGGGGTATGTTAAACGTCCTGGTAAAAAGGGCCTCTGTTTTGAAATTCACATTTGTCTGTGGGGGTGCCAGAAATCTAATCAAGACTCATTATTATCAACTGTGTGATGGGCGTCGTGTACAATACAGGTCATTGTTTCATTGTTTCAGGGGCCTAACCAAACCTAGGGGGTTGTCATACCCCCCCCCCTTTAATATAATTTTTTTGTATACTTCTTCTTCTTCTTCTTCTTCTTCTTCTTCTTCTTCTTCTTCTTCTTCTTCTTCTTCTTCTTCTTCTTCTTCTTCTTCTTCTTCTTCTTCTTCTTCTTCTTCTTCTTCTTCTTCTTCTATTTTTTCTTTCGGCAATGCTTTTCAAGCCTTTGGAAGGTCAGCCAGAAATTTGATATTCTTTTGTGATAAACTAGCTTCATTACAGATTTTGCGCTACTTAGGTTCAGCACAGAGCACGACTTCCCCCACTTAAAATGGTCTCGCTATGCACCTGTACGCATTTTGCCTGTGTCCCGCTCCGCAGCATATAAATTCGAATGAATAACTTGAGTAAAGTGTGATTTAATCTTTTCATCCCAGGATGTGATGAGGGAGCTGCTATGACTTTTAAAACTAAAAGTGAAGACAAAACAATAAAATTCGAACTCCATCTCGCAAAGACAATGTCCCGTCTTCGAACGGAGACCATTGTTTGCTTTGTCAGTTTCAGCATTTCTGCCAGCGTTTTTACTATCTTACTGCTTCACATATAATTTCATCATTTGATCTTTATAAATTTAAATCAAATTCTTTGTTTTTCCCCCATTCTCACCATTCCCAACTCGTACCCAACCCTTACAAGTATAGCCCTTTTTTCAACGGGGAAAATTACATCCTATGTCCTCCTACTGTCTGTAATCCGCTCCTTCGATCTTCCAACTATCCACTTCAGCCTATCATACTCATCACCATTCCTTTTAACACAACAAAAGCTACCCCCCCCCCCAATATCTTAAAATCGATATTGGCACGTGGAGTTGTATGGTTTCTTGGCTATTCTTGAAAGGTTTGTTTTATGCATTATCACAACGGCATTAGACCTAAAATGGGCGGGACCTTGCCTCATAATGTTTATTCAGTGGTTTATTCCCCTGACAGAATCAATATACTGCCCCCTTCCAACAAAGAAAAAAAAAGACCTGCATGGGCACGTGGGGGTCGACATGTTATGAGGCGTGGCCTATGGTCGAATTAGCATATACAGTCTTTTATGTGGGTGTGGTCTGAAGCTAAGGTCCACCTTTGATATGTCGCTTTGTCGTCTGTCCAGCGCGTGCCACCATCCGTGTATCCATGGCAACAAATCTTCTTCTGGAATCTCTGGGCTAGCACTTTTAGTCTTACAGTTCAGACGTTATATTTTCATCACTGCAAGCCTAGCCTGCTCCACGGTCGCCCGCCCCCTCCCCCAATATATATATATATATTCGCCAGGCCTGTCGATTTGTGATTTTTGTTTTAAAGGTCGGTAAATCACAGTTTGACTTGGCCGATCATATCGTGATTCCACAACCAAATTTCAGCTCCAGTCCGCCAATGTTGTGCTCGAGGAAAGTAGGAACTCGGTAGGAGCGATGTAATGAAACAACATCTCTCTAACCACGACAGTAAGCCTTTGTCATATCTATGTTTTACAGTCATATTCAACCATCACATAATTCTCCAACGCCGTCCATTCATTCGCTGGCTTCACTCCCTGTTTAATTTATTTCTTCTCTAACGACTTTCGTCACTCAAGCCAATGCCAACAATTTCACGCCAGTTAGTGAGTGATCTGCTCTACGAGACACGGCCAAAATAATTATCCCGCAGCAAAAGATCATTATTAGGATGTACACTTTCATGCAAATCGATGATGATGACCGTTAGCTGGTCGTTTGGTTGCCGAACTGTAAAACATGGTCCTGTTGGTATACATAGAGATTCAGGATGCAGAAATCTGACGCAGAAAGGTGTTTCTCTCATCCTGTCCAGTAGTACTGAACTTCTGTGACGAATGTCAGCGACAGATGGCGGTATTGCAAATTTTCAATAAGAGCCTCAAATCAACAGAGATCAAGGACACGTCCAGTAATTAGACTACAAACAGTACGGGACTTCCCCTTTACTGCGTATCAAAGATGATGTAATGGTTAGAAAAATAATCATATAAAATCAATGCTACGTGTCAGAATAGCATTTTTCATATCTACTTAATGACTAGTTATTGGCGCTTCGGATGAGTCATATGAGAGAACTCTAGTGGATCCCTCATGAATTTTATAGAGCCTTCAATTCCTTGCTCGAAAACCCAACACTGCGGGCGATAAAACGATAAATTTCCATTCGATTCTAATTACAGACTAATATGGAAGAATTCGAGCGGGAAAATGTGCATTCGTATATGCGGGAGCTGTACAGAAATGTTTCAGCTACTAGTAGTAAAAGTATACAATGTCTCATTCCAAGCACTGATTTTTAATGAATTTTCTTCCGTCTCATTTTTAACACATAGCCCTATGGGAAATAAATAACTGGTCTGTGACCTGAAGTTACAGTTTGAACACTTAAACTCTCTCCCCCTCCCCGTCATCCCCCTCCCCCCCCCCCCCCCTCTCTCTCTCTCTCTCTCTCTCTCTCTCTCTCTCTCTCTCTCTCTGTATTTCAGTCTCTTTCTCTCTTTCTATCTCTCTCTTTCTTTCTTTATCTATATATCTCTATCTCTTTAGAATTTTTATCTCTCCACCCGGCCCCCTTCGTCACCCACTTCTTCTTCCTCGACCTTCGCCCACCCCCTCCCCCTAAACGCATCCACTACCCTATCACCTCCCCCCTCCCCCCTCATCTCGTAAAGATAGCTTTACCAAAATGCAGCAAGTTATTATTTTTTTGATATATGAGGTTTTTTTATACTTCTAAGCTTCCTCAGTCGTCCAGACTATTAGCTGTATGTACTCGAGTCTATCTAGAATCTAGCCTATTGTTGAAGACGCCATCTTCGGCATTCAGCAGACAGGGCATGTAGGGAGAGAACTGGGGAGCGTTTCATGAGAGGACTTGTCGGATGTTTTACCCGACAAAGTCTGTTTTATCCGACAGTTGCCACAGTAACGATGCTTCTCAGCCAATCAAAATCAAGGAAAGATGTCAGATCTGACAACTTGTCAGACAACAAATGTTGATGAAACGCTACCCTGATCCCGAAAAATCAATGATAACTGAAAAGCACTCTGGTATAATGGTGAATGCTCAATGGCTATCATACGAAAGCATAGGCGGATCCGGGGGGCCGAAGCGGCCGCGGCCCCCCCCCCCCCCCCCCCATTGGCGGAGCAAAAGAGAGAGAGAGAGAGAGAGAGAGAGAAAGAAAGAAAAGAAAAAAGAAAAAGAGAGAAAAAAGCATGTAACTTTAACTCATGAAACTCTTGATTACCAGGCCCGTAACGGGGGGGGGGGGGGGGGGGGAGACTGGTTGAATAAAACAAAAACAGGACGGGCTATGGCAAAAATTCCGCTTGCGCTTCACGCTCGCATTCTTTTATTTTGAGAGTTCTGAGAAAGAATTACAAAGAAGTATATTTCAATTTGGGCGCTGGTAATAACGATAGTATATTAGAACAAATTAAATCTCTGAAAGAAGATTTGGAAACAAAAAGAAAGGAAAAGCTTAAAAGGAAAGAGGAAAGTATTTCATTACAAGAATTACAATATGGTGAAAAACCTTTCAAGTATTTTTGTAATCTTATGAAACAAAGGAGTGTAGAGAAGAGAATTATTCAACTTATTGATAGAAATGATAAAATATTGAATACGGAAGAGGAAATTAGGAAAGAGGCTGAAATATTTTATGAAGACCTTTATGGATATCGAGAGGTATTAGATTTTCAAGATATTTCACAGGACCTAGAAGAAATAGATTACAATAAGATTTCTGATGAAAAGGTAGAGGAATTGAGTAGAGAAATTTCCTTTACAGAAATTCGCAAAGTTGTCAGCAACTTGAAACTTGGTAAATCAGCTGGACAGGATGGGTTTACTGCAGAGTTTTTCAAGTTTTTTTTCTTAAGGATATAGGAATTTTTTTAATGAGGAGTTTGAATGCAGCATATGTCTCTGGACGATTTTCAAATTTTCAAAATTTAGGAATTGTGACTCTACTACCTAAGGGTAACAAACCTCGCAATCTACTTAAAAACTGGCGTCCTATATCTCTGCTCAGTGTCCAATATAAGATTCTTTCTAATTGTATTGCAAATAAAATAAAACAACTGTTAGATGAAAATATACATAAAGATCAGAAAGGCTTTTTGTCTGGTAGATACATTGCAGAGAATATCAGAATAATTTATGACATAATTTCTTACGCAGATTATAAAAATATTCCGGGGATATTACGTTTTATTGACCAAGGGTTTTGGTGAGTATAAGTAGGCCTATGCATTTGAACAAATAATGAATCTAATATCTTGTCGTGTTTCCTACTAAAAGGGCAAACTTGAAATAGCAATCTACAGATTTGGTATGCGAGTAAAATTCAGCAGAATCTAATTCAATCTACGGTCCAAATGATAATTATAACTGTCACTTGCATAGCGCATAATCAATTAAAATTGCTGTATGCCCAGGGGCGTCGCTAGACTTTTTTAATGGGGGGGGGGGTGTAGAGGCCAGATTGCCGACAAATTATGCCTCCGATTGCCGACGACCAACGTCGACAAATTCAACTGTATAAAGCCCACGAGGCATGTTCAATTGTGTGCCTCTATTATATTTTCCTTCTAAATTATATTTGTTCACCTCACTTGCTGAATGTGTTAGCTTTCCAAAAACATTCTCTATCTAAGTATAATACGAGCGAGCGCAGCGAGCGAGGAAAAATATACACTCTCTTTCGTAGAAGTGATAGTTCATCATCAAAACTACATGATGGGCTTAAAGATATCTAAATCATATATTTGGTCATCTCTCTCACATGATTCATTCGCTTTCAAAGACCATCCTAAATCGTAATATTATACGAGCGAGCACAGCGAGCAAGGAAAAAAATCTATATACTCCTTATCATATAATCCTTTTCATGGTAGAAGTGAAAGTTCTTCATCAAAATACATTATGGGCCTTTAAGGTATCTATTTTGATAGTTTGGTCACCTCTCTTACCTAATTTATTTGCTTTCAAAGACCATCCTGTATCTAAATATCATACGAGCGAGCGCAGCGAGCGAGGAAAAATATATATACTCTTTTTATGGTAGGTGATAACTCTTCATCAAAGTACATGATTGGCCCCAAAATATCTAAATTATATAGTTGTTTATTTCACTTGGCAAATGTGTTTGCTTTCCGAAAACATCCTGTATCTTAATATAATACGAGCGAGCGCAGCGAGCGAGGAAAAATAGGCTCTCTTTCGTGTTACCAGTGTTATTTCGTCGTTCAAAATGCACAAGCAAATAAGCCGAATATGACTCTATTTGGGCACCTTACTCATCTTTTTTTTTCCTTTTCCCTCTTTCCTCTTCCCTCTCCTTTCTCTCTCTCTCTCTTTCTCTCTCTCTCTCTTTTGCCGACAGCGATCGCGAATTTGCCGACAGGAATTTTTAGTGGGGGGGGGGGGGGGTGTCACACCCCCCCCCCCCCCACACCCCCCCCCCCCCCCCCCCTCTAGCGACGCCCGTGTGTATGCCGTACTGTTATCCAAGATTACAATACCAACGGATGTGTCCTTTGATTCCTCTTAATAATAATAGTTATATACAGAAAGTGAAGCGTATAAAAAAGCACTGGCGTACTGGAGGGGGGCTTGGGGGGGGGGGGGGGGGGGCGCCAGCCCCCCAAATAAATTTAAACCATGGTTTATTTTCAATTTTATATTAGTGATATCATGAAAATTTCATTATTTCTCCCTAGACTCCCTTTCTACTGTTAAGTAACGCTTTCATAATTTCCCAAATAGCATGCAATAGCAAGGCAGAAAACACGCCTGATATCAATACTAATTATGTGTTTTATGATATAACTCTTCGTTTTATCTGTGTATCTGACAATGGATTCAAACTTTGATAATGAATATTCTTAGATTTACCAAAACTGACACGGGCTTTAAGTTTGTAGTCCTTAATAGCGTTCTTTTACAGAGTTGCAAACCATCAATACTGCAAAAAGCTCCTATACCATGGGAGTGCACCCGCGTAGCCAAGGGGGGGGGGGCGATGGGGGCGATCGCCCCCTCCAAAACGCCAACAAAAAAAGAAAGAAAAAAGAAAAAATACAAGGAAAAAAGGCGAGAGCGAGAAAAGAAAAAGGTAAGAGAACGTAAGAAGAGCGGGAGCAGACAGGAACAATTCAAAGAAACGTCGGAGCTGCACCCTTCCCCCTAAGTGCGCTCAGTAACTGATTCACACGCTTCGTGTGCTCACTACCGCTCCCTAAAATGAAATCCTAGCCACGCCACTGTGGGAGTGAAACCCTGGTACCCACTGGATCACACCCTCTACATGCTCGTCCCTTTTATTTCATAGTGTCTTTGTCTGTATTATTATTATCATAAGTAATAAGGTATTTTTTGTAACGCTGGCATTTGTTTGAAACTTGCGAAACTTGTCGGGAGAATCATGACACGCTTGTCTATAATAGTACATGTCATCAAATTTGATGTTTCATATTGCATGTTTTGTACTTCAAATGTTTATTTTTCATGATATTTACTTCTTTTGTTGGAAATGAGAAAAAATTAAAATTGAACCGAACTGAAGTTAAAAATTTTCTTATTAGGTTTTGCAGATTGCACATATTTAAGTCGAAAAATGAAAAAGCTCCGTATCGTGAGGGGAGGGGGTATCCCCGGCTCGGTCCCTCAGGATTAGTCGCTTCGCTCCTCGTAAAGATTGAGCCCCCCTCCCCCAATATTTTGGCTCATTACGCCACTGTAAAAAAGTATTGATTTCGGGAAATTAAGTCATGCGTGACCATGATTTTCTTTCTTTTCCAATTAAATTTGTCAATATTTCCTTAGTGTCATGTATTTTGATACCGGATTTTGTCGAATTTTGCCCGAATTTACTGAAATTTTTTCCCGAAATTTGCTAAAAATTTGCTCATTTTTTCTCAAAAAAAACTATGCCCCCTGCCCCAAATGCCAATGAAATGGACTTGTCAAAATTGTTTTGTTTCATAAGAATCTTAGGTAGATCTGATTTTCCTCACCGTGATTATGATGGAAGTCATTTATGCTAGTATTCATAAATTTCTTGATGGTGAAAAGGAATAAATTTCAGAACATTGTGTTCTAGGTTGCTTTCTGATCCATCTTAACATTTTTGTAAACCCGATACTATTTTTTAATGAGATATGCCAGGTTATAATGTTGGAGGTTGGAGTAGGAACAATCAAGCTATGAAGCATGAGCAAAAACAAACATGCACTTCTCTAAGATTTGGTATATTATCTGTGTTTTATTGTTGCAGATCTGGGCACAAATTGTGCTAACTTTAGGCCATATTTAATTCCATTTTGGTGAGCGAGCGTAGCGAATGGGCACAATCTTGTTCAATGTGATGTCAAGTCCAATTTGCGTTACGCTTCCTAGAGGGTGGCTATCCTGGGGGTAATTGTTCGGGGGTAGTTGTCCCAGAGGGTGGTTGCCCTAGGGGGGTAGTTGTCTGGAGGGTAGTTGTCGGGGGGGGGGGGGTAGTTGTCCTGGGATAGTTGCTCTAGCGGTTGGTTGTCCTAGGGGGTAGTTGTCGGGGGGAGGTGTCGTGGTCTAGTGGATATGTCACCGGACTGTAGATCTCGTGGTCCGAGTTCAAATCCCGGCGCGGCACTAATTTCCTTTGGCAAGATATGAATCTACATTTGCCACTCTCCACCCAGGTGTTAAGTGGGTACGAAAGTGGATGCGAAAGTCATTGTGATTTGTTTAGCATTGTGCGCGCCTGCAAAAGGCGCCTGGCTGGAATGCTCCCTAGGGAGTGGAGAAGGTGCATGCATTGTATGCGGGCAAGCCTGAATCCGATGACCGGGGTAATAATATTTCTGTAAAGCGCTTAGAGACTCTCTTGGAGGTGTATTAGGCGCTATATAAATCCAGAATATTATTATTATTAGTCTTAGAGGGTAGTTGCCCTAGGGGGTAGTTGTCTCGGGGGTAGTTGTGCAGGGGTTAGTTGTCCTAGGTGGTTGCCCTAGGGGATAGTTGTCTGGGGGTAGTTGATCGGGGGTTGTTGTTCTACAGGGTGGTTGTCCTGGGGTAGTTGTCTGAGGAGTACTTGTCTGGGGGGTAGTTGCCCTAGGGGTGATTAGCTGGGGGGGGGGGGGGTAATCTTCCTAGAGGGTAA
This sequence comes from Echinometra lucunter, assembly GCA_029962745.1. Classification (NCBI taxonomy): domain Eukaryota; kingdom Metazoa; phylum Echinodermata; class Echinoidea; order Camarodonta; family Echinometridae; genus Echinometra; species Echinometra lucunter. The sequence continues at coordinate 12,602,060 of CM057171.1, forward strand.
CTGTCCCGGGGGTAGTTGTCGTAGGGGGGTGGTTGCCCTAGGGGGTAGTTGCCCTAGGGGTAGTTGTCCTAGGGGGTAGTTGTCCTAGAAGGTGGTTATCCTAGGGGTGCTTATCCGAGGGGTGGATGTCCAGGGAGTAGGTGTCCTAGAACCTCTATTTTCAACTTCATATATTTATCTTCTTCTTTATGCATGTTATGTGCCGTGCCAGAGTCTGCGGTTGGCGGCCATGAGGCTGTCCTATCTTGAGCTCAAGATAGGACAAGTTTCAGTCGCATGGCCTCAAGATAGGATAAGTTTCAGACGCATAGCCGCCAACGTCAGACTCTGGCAAGGCATATAAAGAAGAAGATATTTTTCTTCATAAGTTATAAAAGGGATCTCAAAAATTTTCAGCTCGCGCTTCGCGCTCGCATTATCCATCATTTCCTTTTTGCTCAGGAAAAAGAGTTTTTAAATTCCTTAATTAAAGATAATTATTTTAAATATTTTAAGATAAGATTAATTAATTAAAGATAACTATTTTAACTATTTTAAGACTAAGTTTTACCCACATCTACCCCTCGGGGGGAGGAGGGACGGGGTGACCCACAAAATAATCTTATTTATTACGTCACTGAGCGCAGCCTTAAACCATGCGTTTCTCCTCGGTTCGGGCGGTTTTGAAAAATCCCCCCCCCCACTGGAGAATGCTGGATCCGCCTCTGCGAAAGGTCCTGGGTTCCACCCATGCTAGGTGCTTGCATTCTTAGAAAAGATGTTTTACCCACATTTTGTCCATCTTAATCCAGGTATAAATACGGACCTGGCAATTGCTGGGTTAATAAAGATTGCAGGGCCGCGCCCACGGGAAGAACAGAGCTAATACTGAATAAGGCTTCCCTGGATATAAACAATTATTATACTACATTATCACTGTTATTGAAAATTGGCCAGATTCTGCACTTGACATTACGTTTGGATCTGATACGCATGCGCCAGTCTGTGCACTGGCTAGCTGTCTGTAAAAGTTTTTAAAAAAATAAACAAAATATTAAAATAAAAAAATCGACACACAAAAAAAAAAAAATCAGGAAAAATTTTAGAAAGAAAATTAAATTTTTCAAAACAAAAAACATCGAAAAAAATATTTTTTAAAAATTCGGGAAAAATTGAAGAAAAACGTTGAAAAAAAAATGAAAGAAAAATTTTTAAACTGTCCATTCCTTTTTTTTTTCAAGGCGTTAAGTTTATATTTTTCTTCACACCAATTTTTTTTTTCTTCTAATGACAAGGCGCTCCAGTATTACAATAGAAGTAAACGGATGTGAACAAACAAATGAAAAAAAAGTCATTACAAGCAGGAAAGTGTAAAAAGTTTCCATTAAGGCTTTATCATATTTTTACTGCTCGTTCGCTTATATGTGTACAGTAAGATACTGTGTAATCGTGTATTTCCAATAGACCTACAACTACTGTTATGAACATTTCTTGAACAAAGTAAATTCCATCTGCTGAGATGCCATTGTGCATACAAACAGGTGACCAAAGCAGTAACAATGTCGGGTTTGGGAGATAAACAAGCAGGAATTGAATTTTTTTTAAAAGTCTGTTGACGAAAGATGAAACGTTTTCTTTCATGTAATGAGATGAAATAAACATATTACTACTTATAGTATTCATAAAACCTTGTAATTTGCAGTGTCAAATGTCGAATGCTCCGCAATATGGCAGAACAGCTTGCAATGAGACTATCCTAATTAGGCGATGCCATGGCATCGCTTAAGACATGTATCGATTATATGACCTTGCATTCACTCTTCACGATGCGATGTCCAAGTCTAGATCATAGCATGTGTATCCTACACTGCAACACGATTTTAATTGCTTGTTTTATTGCCTGTTTCTGGCCAAACCTTTCATCAAAGTTTGAATTTGTGTCTCAAATAATTTAATGAAGTACAACCACACTTCAGGCGGATTTACATCAAGATATGCGTGATTTAGAAGCTGTGGCAATGTTTTGCTTGAATGAAGGAATGAACTTGCTTTGTCTTACGAGCATCGCCAAATTGAGTGAAAAAATCCTCATTGAAGAGGTAAGTTGATATTTGTTATATGTTTTTAATGCTGCTTAGCTCTACCATGAACGTTGTCTATATTATTTTACTTCAGTGAGATGTAACGATTATGTTCATTCATTTAAGTCTTATACACTCTCTGCAGTGTATACTACCTGTTTCGCTGATCCTTGAATTTTCCTTAAGTTTCCAGTTCCCTATTCTTATCATCTCTTTGTCATTGGCCTTTCCCTGATGACTTTCACAGTGGTCTCTATTATGTCATCAACATTACTTTCATTTTGTTATATTTCTCTTACATTGTAGCAAGGGCATCACTCCGTTTTATTTTATGTTTTTATTCGGGAGGGGGGGGGGGGACACTGACAAGCAAAAAAAAAAAATTGGGGGGGGGGACATATCCCACAAATTTGCTGACAAACCAAAAAAGGGGTCCTCGGCTTAAAATTCGTGGGGGACATACCAAAGGAATTCCCTTTCCCCCTAACATTTTGGGGGACATATCCTATTGTGTTCCCACCCTTAAAATTTTAGGCCGTGTCCCCCTGTCCCTCCCCCCCCCCCCCGATAAATGCTTTTGCAATGTAGACCTAACGCCTTGGGTCTTCTATCATACACACAGATTTATTATCAGACGTGTGTAGTCATGGTAAGAGAAACAAATTGTAGTTTATCATCTACGGATCATGACAACATTGATCGTTAAACCATGAACATTGAACGTTGAACATTGAACGCTAAACCACTTAGTTAAGAAACACAACCGCGTTTGAAAAGTGCAAGCACGTACCGTGAAAGCGTCAAGCCTTTTTAAGTTGTCGGTTCTTTTTCTTCCGGATTCACCTACAATGGCTGTTTCCATTCCAAATACACCACAATTCTCTTTTTTTTTTTAATCGCACCCCCTTATCCGTTTCTCTTTGCTTTCATCACTTTCCATTATCTTCTTTCTTTTCTCGCCTGCTATCAGTTTCTCACTTAATTACCTACTCCTTCTTTGCATGTGCATTGTTTACCAAAGGCGCTTGCATAATTGCTCCCAGATAATGAAAGTATAATTCGTTTCCAAATAGAACACCCCCCAAGTTATGAACAACGTATGCGTTAATGAAATATTCAGGAATGAAAAAAAAAACATAATTAGAATCAATTAACATCATCGATAGCACTATCCAATATAGAACGGGAGTTATAAAGATATGTGCACACACAGTAAAAGAAAGAAAAAAAAGAGTCCTCGTTGCACTACATCACCATGACAACGTAACCCGGGAACAAAAGTATTCTAATAAAATATGAGAATGTTTGAGATATATCTTCCCCGTTTCATTCTTGTTCTTCTTTTCCTTTTCGTCTTCTTCGTATTCTGTTGGTTTCCCAGTACAATTTTCTTCCTCATGCTCTCTACCATCATCTCCTTCTTCTATTTTTTTTTTTTACTCTTCTTCATCTTCTTATTCATTAACGTCTTCTTCTCCTTACTTGCTTGCTATTCTCCTCTAATCCTATTTTTGCTAAATGCAGCCAGGTTGTTTTAATCAGAACAAATCTAGATGAAATTGCGCTATCGCATCCATTATAAGACAAAAGACTTCCAAATTCAAATATTACGATATTTTTAACTCTCTTGAGATTCATGGCTTCAAAGAAAACTGAAAATGGGCAAATGATAATTAAACTGTCGAGAAGAAGTTTTGAGAAGAGATCAACATGTCAGTTGATTGAGGTATACATTTATTCAAGGAGCCATTTGCAAAATTTATTCAAATTTATACACGTGTACCTAGCGACAAATGGTTACATTCACCTGTTGCAAGTCATGTATTTCGAAAGTAAGAAGGCACATTGCCAACATTATGCTCTGCTAGCTAGGTCGGGCAACAATTTAGGCTTGCCCAATCTATTAACGCTTAATGTATGCAAACTGCATGCAATCTAACAACTGAAAGTTGAAATACAATAACATGCAAAAAGTGAACTCAGTAGTTCGTTACAGGAATATGGCATATAGCAATGCATCACTAAAATGGTCAGTCCATAAGAGGTGTGATGACATTTGTCACACAGTATTACATCATGCATGCCTTCAAGAAGAAGTACCTTGACATGAAATGTTATCAGTCTTCTAAATCACCGCACCTGCTTCATTAAGTAGCCATGGGAACGAATGTATTCCTTACAATTTCCTTCTCTTTATAGTTCTTTTTCACCATTTTTTATCTCATCCGTTTGATTTCACTCCTTGCAGCGTTATTTCAACCTGCTATGTCTTGTTTCATAATTTCTCATCTCTGCGGACGCCCCCCCCCCCCCCACACGTTTCAGATCTGAGATGGTCTATGTCTGATGATGACCTGACTAGTAAGAGATGGTCTATGTCTGATGATGACCTGACCAGTAAGAGATGGTCTATGTCTGATGATGACCTGACTAGTAAGAGATGGTCTATGTCTGATGATGACCTGACCAGTAAGAGATGGTCTATGTCTGATGATGACCTGACTAGTAAGAGATGGTCTATGTCTGATGATGACCTGACCAGTAAGAGATGGTCTATGTCTGATGATGACCTGACCAGTAAGAGATGGTCTATGTCCGATGGTCTATGTCTGATGATGACCTGACTAGTAAGAGACGGTCTATGTCTGATGATGACCTGACTAGTAAGAGATGGTCTATGTCTGATGATGACCTGACTAGTAAGAGCTTGGATCAGATAAATATAATAGCGAAATGATACCTCTGTGTCAGTTCATGGGCCGTACCAGGGAAGAAGGGTAGTCAAATATTTATTGCTTCACACACACGCGAAAAACAAAAAGAAAGAATTGAAAGTTTATTGAGGGTTTAGGCATGTTATACGTTTAGGGTGTCGAATAGGCAAAACAAAAATTTTTTAAAATAATAAAAATACATAATTCCATAATAGTTGGCAGTATGGGACATAGTCCCAGTCAGGTCATCATCAGACATAGACCATCTCTTACTAGTAAGTCATGGACTTGCCTACAAAGGAATGACTCATGAAGCCTGTCTAGCAAGAATCCATGTGTATCCTGAAAATGACACTAAAATCAATAATAGTGTTTGTATGAACGTCTTCACTGATCCAGAAGGGATGATTACGACACCATTCGTTATTAGTTCTTATACGGTCTTGATCAATATCGATCACACCGATTGTTATTCTTTGTTATGGTATCGCCTTGGCCCTTTGTCCTATCGATTTAGACGGAGTGATAGCACGAGCACATTGCAATCATGGTACTGACGCAGAGAGCGTGTGAAGGAAAGTCAGGTTAACGCATTGAAAACTCGGGTGAAAACTCCACATCACTTTCGTCAACACAGAGCACATGACAATACTGTAACTTGAGATGTGAGTCATAGCATTCAGAATAAAGCATCATTTCACAAAGGAGCTAGAGAGAGAGGATTCATACATTGTTTTCTAAAGATACACATTTTGTCAGTTTAGTTTCTCTGGGCACTTCTTGAAGTACTGTCAGTCCATCGCCCGTTGTATACGAGTTATGACACGTCAGTCCGACTGCGTCATGTACTACGCTAATAATACCAATTATTAGAGGCTGCTCATCTGCCTTGACATTCGACGCTATGGTACTCGCTCTGTTCATTTTTGCATTCAGTTCTTGTACGATTTTCTCACATAGAACATCCAAGGGGGTATCGGCTGATGCATTTTGACTGCGTCATTACTTGCATTGATAGAGACCGTGCAAAAGCCACATAATTATCAACTACTGTATGCAGCGCTAAATCGCTTATAACATGTTTAAACTACACATTCTTTCATGACGCGTAAAAAGACCGTTCCCGTTATTGACGCCGTCTTAACGTCACCGAACGTCAATTGCTAAGGAATAATGACCCCATGTTTTTTTTTGTTTTTTTTTTGGGGGGGGTGTTCTTTTTTTTATTTATGTCAAAGAATGGTCGTTTGGAAAATCATTCAGTCTCTTTTAGTTGTTTTTTTTTAATCGAGCTGAAGGTATGACCATGAAGCCTTGAGTCATAGCATAACCAGTGACATTGTTACACAAGTCATCAGGGGCGTCGATCTGTTCTAGATTTTGAAGGAGACACTCTAAAAAAAGAGCCTCAGTTTATACTGGGGGCATAAAATGGGGGACATACACCAAATATTTGCTGATCAGCAAAAACAGGTTCCCAGCTTAATTTTTTTTTGCTTGAGGGCATACCCTATTGTACCCCCACCCTTAAAAGTTTGGGGGCATGTGTTCCCATAGAGTTAAATCCGGAGAACACGTATGTAATTCTATGCGTATCCCCGTTAACTCATCCCCCCCCCCCCCCCCCGAATGACGCCCATACAAGTCATATCCCTTTGTTACAGGGGAAAATTTCAAGGACTGTTCTCTACATGGTTATAGTTAGAGCCATTGTAATCAGGATAATTAAATTTCTCGTCTCCCATGAGTCTGGCAAGTTCTCGGTTATACGGTCTAAAGAAATCGTTGAGTGCCTTCCATGTTTCTGGTTTTGTCTCATCATGCTGTAGTCTGTTGATATTTTTGGTTGGCGTTGACAGAATTTTCTTCTCTTCGTCTGCACTCAGTTCTCCTGATGAATGAGAAGAAATAAAATTAGGATGATTTAATATGAAGAGAAATACAGCTGTGAATTGGTGAAGGCTCTCGCCTCTCACACAAGAGGTAACGGGTTCGACCCTTACTTTGTACTTTCATCTTTGGACAAGGTGTTTTACCCACCATTGTCCCTCTCGACCCAAGTGTATTACTTGGCGTTTGATGTTGTAATACATAATTACAGGAAGAGCAATAGTAATACTGATGTGGCCAACCTGGGTAGGCGTAAATAAAATACAGTGATCAGTAAGCACTGTAAATAAAGTACTACTACCACTAGTAGTTGTAGGTAGTAGTTATAGTAATAGTAATGGAAGTAGCCAGGGTACGGCACTACTGGGGCAAGGGGAGCATCCCCCCCCCCCATGATTTTACAAGTGATCATCATCAAAAAAGGGGAGAAAAAAGAGGAGGAAGAAGAAAAGAGTATGGGGAAAGAGAGGGCTGGGTCATGCAACTCTGATGATACTCCTATTCATCTGTTCATTTAAAACGTAGACTCGACTATGGGTCATCTTGCCCCCCCCCCACCAAAATACCCTGGCGCCACCCCTGGTAGTAGTAGGAGGAGGAGGAGGAGGAGGAGGAGGAGGAGGAGGAGTAGTGATATACGATTATTACTATCAACAGGAAATTAATATTGGCCTAGATGATATGTGAATTTTATCAGGGGTTAAGTCAGGGTATTTAGATAGGGGCAAGATGACATTTAACAACGGGTGAGTTTATTTACGTTTTAAATGAACGTGGCTTTTATATAGTTGGACGACCCTGTCCTCTCTTCCCCTATACTCCTTTCTTTTTCTTGTTTTGTCTTCTTTATGATCACTTGAAAAATGATAGGACGGCCGTCCCGTGCCCCCCCCCCCCCCTTGTAGCGCCGCCCCTGAATTCAATTCATGGCAGGGTTTACAAAATGCACCCTCATTGTATCAATTCATTGTGTTTTTTTGTTGTTGTTTTTTTGTTTCCGTTTTGTTTTGTTTGGGTTTTTTGTTTTGTTTTAGTTTTGTTTGCTTTTTTACAGAGGTTTTCTAGCCAGTGGCATGTAGCTCAGGCATAATCTTAATTCAAATAAGGCCTGTTTAAGAATTTGAATCATACTTACTCAAATCTAGAAACTTGATGAGATCTCTGTAAACCTTAACTGGATTTGCTTGCCAGTCTTCCAATCGGATGACCTTAAACTGGTCACGTGTGAAGACTTTCATCCAGTCACGGATGTACACGTGGTAAATGCTCACTTGCAGGTCGGGGACGAGGTCGTAAGGCTGCATGGCAAACAGGCAATAGGAATTAAGACCTGGTGGTTACAGTTCTTTTGAAGGAAAAAGACAATTTGCTTTCATCTTTCATCATTCATCTTTCAAAAGCTTTCATCTTTTTCTAATCTAGTACGCAGGTCAACATGATAATGTCGCCTGAAAAGGACTTCTCTTCAAATGCCCCTTCATATTCGAAATATGATGAGAAATAGCTGAAGTGTTTGGATCAAGCATTGTCACATGGTTGTGTAGTCCAATGTAGCCACTTTCATGTGCAGTACAGATGGTTTAAACCTTTTCCCCCAAATGCTCCTTGACAGTCTCTTTTACAGTGTAGGTCGTCTGTATGATCGCATGACCAAAACTCATCTTTATCTTACAGCATCATTGTAAGGTGCGAAAGAAGAAGGCAATCGAGTGAAGGTATAGTGTGCAAGGTCCTATCATTCTATCTTCTCGTTGCTTGCTCTCTCTCTCTTTCTTGCTCTTTCTCTTTCTCTTCCCGTTTTACTCACCACTCCCTCTCTCTCTCTCTTTCTCTATCTCTCTCTCTCTCTCTCTCTCTCTTTAACGCCATTGAATGGGAATGTGCCCCCTCCCCTCCCCCTCACCGTATACAGGCCACTGCCTCATGGTTAATAAAAAGATGTTACGTTTCCTTATCTTTTTAATCATAAACAGAAGGTATGAACAGGGTTTTGGGAACGATTCCTCGTTTATGAATCGTATTTTCATTGACTTTCCAGATTTTTGCTTTGAATGAAAAATAAGAGAAAAGTCTGAATCATACTTTGAAGAGCTGAAAGCACTGAAAATCACAAAAAAAGAACCAGCAGGCTATAAAGCACGGCTTACGCAAGACATGCGCTGACGTTACGTCCGCGTCAGTGGCTGATACTCTCTTTGTCAAAGCGTCTTAATGAACAGTCCGAAGTGCAAACAATATTCTTAATAACCGGCGTACGAGTCAATAATTACCTTCACAAGCTGGATTAATAAAGGTCATGACGCAAAGCAAAAGTCGCTTCGTGTGAGCAAAAGTTCGAACGATAATGGAGCCTGAGAAAAGTTTTAACCAATAAGCTAGTAATAAAAAGTATTAACTGCCTTTATCGCGGGGCACGCGAACGATTTGCGAAGGATGCGAATGTCGAAAAAAATTGCAAAGCCCACCATTCGCATTCTATGCTCGAAAAGTTTGCCGAACATGCGCGGGGGTTCGGAAGCGTCGCCAATTGTTCGTTTTTAGTTCGGCAGAATTTCAAAAAAGTTTGAAATTTTTGCGAACTTTTCCCGCATCCGTGGAACAATAACTGACAACGCTTCCGAACCTCCGCCCAAGTTTGGCGAATTTTCGAAGCATATAATTTTTTCGACATTCGCATCCTTCGCAAAACGTTCGCGTGCCCGTGAAAACCGCACTTTAGGTGCGCTGTTGAATTTTACAATCACACTTTTCAAAGGACATTTTTCTTCCATGACGCGCAAAAGACCGCACCGCCCACTGACGCCTGTCCCCGAGCCGCGCCTATAGGAAAACTCACGCAATCTGCAGCATATGCGCAGTATCTGAGATTGTGTTCCTCAATACATTTCTTGAAGCATTGGATGTAGTCCGTTGCATACTTGTGCCACCTGTCTGCGTGGTTCGTACCGTTGGGACAAGGCTCGTCGTAGTCATTCGTATACCAGAAAAACGAATCAGCTCTATATTCAGTGAGTATAGGGGGAAGTAAGGGACAATGAAAGAGAGAGAGAGAGAGAGAGAAGAGGGAAAATGAGACGGGAGGGATAGAAATTACCGTGTAAACTTGAAGTTGATGGAGAGGCTTCGTAGAATTCTATACAATTGATTTGACATATATATGAGACGAAAAAGTATAGAAGTAATGAATTTTCAAGTCCAACAATGATGTTTATTGCGTTACACCAAATTTTCGACTACACGTCTTCTTCAGGGTTTACACATAAACAAGATGTGAATCAATTTCTGTTGACAAAGGTGTTTATGTCATTTATGTCATAATTCGTGTAAACCCTGATGAAGACGTGTGTTTGCGTTGAAAATTTGGTTTAAAAATAAACATCTTGTTGGACTTGAAAATGCATTACTTCTATACTTTTCGTCTCTTATATATGGAGCGGTTCTAGGACAACTCCCCCGGGAGGTCAACTGCCCCGATACGATTCCCTCCTGACAACTCACCCTGTAGCACAGTTCCCCTGCAGGACAACTCTCCTGAGGGCAACTCTCCCCTGAGGACACCTTTCTGTAGATGACAACTCCCCAAGGACAACTCCCCCAGTCCCCGGGGAAGTTGTCCTCCTGGGGGAGTTGTCCTGATACGATATGGAGCACTCATCCTGTAGGCAGCTCCTAGCTTTGACTGCTCTCTTCTGCTTTGCCTAATTTGAGTGGCACTTGGTGATTTCCTTGGACTAACACATCAACAGTGTGTTTTGTTTAGCCTCTAGATTGTTCTGGACACGTAACAGTATATTTGGGCACCAAGTTAAGAGGATCTGGGGTGGTATTCTGAGATCCATTTTATCTAAGATAAAATCTGAAATTTTATCTCACATATGAGAACATTCCCTGTATTTTGTTCACTTAAGAATCATGCTTTAATTCACATAGATTGTTCAATGTTGGCTTCGTGTCAAATGCGGTTAACTGCTAGTATGGGACCGCACCATTACAGGATAGGGGGATTTACGAAGCATGATTTGAGCGCATTCAGTGCATGCATTTATTGGACTGAAATGAGTCCGTCTGATACGTAAATGACTCTTATTCTGGGTTTCCCCCTGATTTCGGTATACTTTGATGAGTAAACGACAGGAAATAAAACAAAAATGACTATTAGATTTTCGATTTAACAACAATTTCACACATATCTCCGTGCCTATACCTCCCTGCGAATAGTGGTACTATCGAACTGTAAAATTGGAGAGATTATTACTCAGAATGAAAGATACAAAGGGTTAGTAATTTCTTATTAAAATGATAACTTTCTTTTCCGATTTTGCTAGAGTGAATCAAAAGGTAAATGGTAAGGTTTACAATAAGAATTGTAGTAGCATGTTAAATTACAACTAAACGGATAAATGTGTATAATTTGACTCGAATCTCAAGAGGAGAGACCCGGGGAGAAGAGAAGAGCCTTCAGCGACTTCTTCGGGTGTACGTGTACCGTACGTTATAAGCATGCATGCACCAGGGAGAATTGATACACAACGTACATAATTATATGGCAAGAATTGACCGACCACAACAGCATTCGCGTCTTCTCAAATTTAAGCAAATTGACTTGAAGCCAAGCCACAAGTCATTTTTGTAGCAAGTTAAGTCAAGTCACAAGTCATTTTGTCGCAAGTCAAGTCAAGTTGCAAGTCATTGGGGAATGTATCAAGTCAAGTCAAGTCAAAATAGTGACTCGAGTCGCGACTCGAGTCCAAGTCGCATGACTCTGTTTTTATCTCAAGACTAATAGCGAATTTATCCAGAAATATTGTACATACTGGAGTTCCAAGAGATAAAATAGCCCCTACCTTATTTTAAGTTCCATTTTATCTTTTCCTGAAAGTAAGATGGGCACAAGCGCAAAAGCTGCGTATAGCTGCATATTATACACGCGCTGGAGATGAGGGACCGAGAAAAGAATGAAGTTAAAATCTGAGATTTCAAAGTAATCTCAGAATACCGATTTCATTTTAATGATAATTTTTTTTTTTTTTTTTAAAGAGATAAAATGACGCTCAGAATACCACCTTCATACGTTTCCAACAGTATACTGCTTAAGTGTTGCCATGTCGTGCCTACTCAATGTGCAAGTAGCACTGATGCTCATTCAAGCCTGAATACCATGTCTGATGATCTATTGTGATTGACATGAAGGACATTCAGCAAGTCTGGAAGCAATCACACTTAGTGTGTTCCTTCTTGGGCTATGTCTGTTAGATTACTGCCCATCATGTGGACAGCATACTGTCCTATTTCTGTTGAGTCCTATTATGTACTGTATCTTACTGATGAATTTACCCTGCGACGGGAGGGGGGATGCAAAATATGATTTGTCTTCATTTTTCTTTTTTTTTTTCTTGTTCTCCTTTGCATTTTTTAAGCCCCCTCAAAGTGCCGCCCGGGGCAATTGCCGCCTGCCCCCCCCCCTCCCGTAGATACGCCACTGAGTGTTACATACTATCATATGAAAATGGGTCATAAATAGTGGTAATACAAGTGATGTGGTCTAGTGGATAAGTTTCCGGACTGTGTATCACGGTTTAGGCCTATGGGGTTCAAATCTCTTGTGCTCCACTGTTCTTTGGATAGCAAATAATCCTATAATTGCCACATTCGACCCAGGTGAGGTAAACGAATACCTGGCAGGAAATGATTCCTTAAAAAGCTTGCACGGGCGTTACTGACCCAGGGGTAGCTATCGGGGGGGGGGGGCTAATATTGTTCGAGGTAGTTTTCAATCAGCGATTGTCCCAGGTAGAGGCAGATTGGGAATAAAATTCGTATGGAGACCGGCCCACTCTACTCACATCCACTGGCTCTGATACCTCAATTCGAATAGCCCTCAAGCAAAATATCGAGCGGCTCGACTGGATAACTCTCCCGACTCCCCCCCCCCCCCCCCCCCCCCGCGGTCAATCCACTCCCCTAGAATCTTAATGGGTATACGAACCATACCTCTTCGTTGGATTCCGTATCATGAGGATAAACTTGGCGTTTGGTTGAAGCGCCCGCAAGAGGTCCGCATTGGTGTAAGGCGGTTCCCCAGCATACGGGTAAGTTTTGATCCAATCTAGTCCCAGAGCATACATAGTTGTTATCGAGCAATCACCTGAAATTTATTGAAAAAAAAAACTTCAAATCACCAGATCCCCGTGAGTTGATCGAGCTCAGCCCCCCCCCCCCCCCCCAAAGAATAAGGACCCTAATCAAGTCACAGAATTTTTTTAAAAAAATCGTCTCGTATATCTTTTCCCATCTTTAAATATGGCCTAGTTCAGTGACGCTCACATAGGTTCTTGTTACTTTTCGCTATCTTCTTCGATGTTCTTATTCTTCTTCCTCTTCCATTCCTCCTCATTTTGAATTTCACATTGCAACCGTGAGGACATACGACCAATCCGACGATATAGATCGGTCAATAAAAACAGATTTTCAACAATGAGCAACCTCTTACTGGAGTAATGAATTATGTTTTACATGTCTGTGTATTAAAACTCGAACTAGATTAGCCAAGACTAAGAAAAACTCACCAAATACTTTGGGATGGTATCTCATCCCTTCTTTGGTAGTAATGCTGCTGCTTATCAAATCCGGCACAACCAAGGACTTGTAGAAATTAAGATACCACTCTAAGGAACTATCGTCTTTTCCGCCTGTCAGATTGCGTGCTTGAAGTACTGTATGGTGACAAAATGGAAGGAAATCACGATTTGTTACTTAACACAAGCTTGGTAAAGGATCCAGAACGGAAGGCCTTCGTGGATCCTTTCATCATAACCATTCGATAATTCGTATAATGATGCTATAGATATGCGCTAACTTTAGAAATAAGAAAATGGGCGGAAATAGACCTACTAACTGACTAAGGACGTTACCAATTTTAACCCATTCGTGACAGGAATTATTAAAAGCCTAATTTGATCAGCTTTTATTCTTCAAATTGGCAACACCAACATTTTTGTTTTATTGCTACATTTTTCTTATAAAACATCATGTATCTGAAATAAATATAAATTGACAGAATATATGACGAGAAGTCATAAAGTTGCCAATTTGCAGGGAAAAATGGTAATTTTAAAATTTTCATCACATTGCCAATTTAAGGATTTTAATGCTTATTTTCCTTTAAAAAAATTTCAGCATCAAACAACAAATACTGATGCAACAAAAATGGGCACAGTATGTGTAGAATTCGTTGCTCTTTCTGCTCATGTATTTGGTATGATTTTTAAGGCTCTGCATCAAAAGTTATTAGACCAAACCACATAATGTGGACCTTCTGTCACGAATGAGTTAAAGGGGAAGTCCTCTTTAATATTCAGTCCATTTAATTTCATAAATTAAAAGGAAATAAGAGAGAAAAAATAAGTCACACTTTAAACTAATCCGATTAAGAATGGAAACGATATGAATTTTTGAAGCTGTATTCGTTCAACCGCAGATTGGCAACTTTGTGACGTTCCGTCAGAGATCCTCTCCCATTTCCTCAGTACTGAAAATATTAACCCATTTATGAAATACGAATTAACAAGGCCATCGTAAAAAATTTCTTTTGAGCCTTCCCCCCGTTTTCTTATTCTTTCATTTCCCAACACTTTACGGGGACACGTTTTCTCAACACTATGGTCCCGGTGTTGTCACTCTGTATTGACTTCGTGTACGCATGATCTTTCGAAATTTCGCGTAAAAGGGGGTCTGTTTTTTTGAGCATGTTCGCGATTTCGAAAAAAAGGGTTGTTTTTATGAGCTTGTACTCGAAATTGCAAAAAAAGGTATTTTTGAGCTTGTAGACCTCTACTCGAAATTGAAAAAAGGTTGTTTTTTTCTGGTCCTTGTTTGCAAATAGTGTACTTGAAATGCGAAAAATAAGGGTGTTTTTTGAAGGCTAATTTGTACCCGTTTTGTGCCAAATAGGGGTAAAAAATGGCTGAAAATGTACTTGAAACATCGCGAAATAGGGATCAAATTCTGGGTTGCCGAACAATCATGGTTACGTTACACCGTTGGATATAGAGTTACAGCACTGGGACTATGGTACACAATTCACATGAATGTAAAATGTAAATTGATTTATACTACCGGTGACGGTGTTACAGGATATGATTATATTACTCTCATGCCGAAATCCTACTCATCTTGAAAATTTTGGTAATTAATAATTGAATAAATAAATGAATAACAAACATAATGATAGTAACTAGAACAATAATAACAATAATGATAATAAGAATGACATTAATAATGTTTCGTTGGCCAAGGGAAACCCGTTCAGTACTCTGTACTATTTTCTCAGAGGTCTGGGCCCCGTTGCATATAACTTACTGCATGATAACTTTGCCATCAATAGTATAACTTCCATGGAAACCTTGCATTTGATTGGCTGTTGAGCAGTGTTACCACAGTAGTTACGATTGGTGGCAGAGTTACACCATTAATGGTAAGTTTTATGCAACAGGACCCTGCAGGACCCTGCAACCGACCCTGCTTTCGCACGGCAATCGTGGCGCCCAGTGCTTTCGAGGAATAAATCCTACCCGGTGGCCTACCCACTTAATACACCCGGGTCGATTGTTGAAAATGTTAATTAAAGGGGCCCCTGCCATGCAAATGCAAGTTTATTCCTGTTAGGGTGTAATAATAATAATAATGATAATATACAGTTCTTGTATAGCGCATATCACATTATTATATAACGTCTCTATGTGCTTCCAAAGGACTTGGATATTATTACCCCTGCTTTAGCCCGGCAGCCTTTTACAGCGCGCAAGCATTTCAAGGAATGAATTCCTGCCAGGTACCCATTCACCTCGCCTGGGTTGAGTGCAGCACGATGTGGATGAATTTCTTGCTGAAGGAAATTAACGCCATGGCTGGGATTCGAACCCACGACCCTCTGATTGAAAGACGAGAGTTAGAACCACCAGACCACGACGCTTCCACGACGTGTAGTCCTGCATACATTTCATATGTTGATATCCAAACTTCTGAATGTGTTTCATGGATTTTTAAATACTTTGTTGAATATTTGTTTTCAGACTTGCTAAGCTCCAGCCTAAAAATCCTCGATCTCATTCCCTTTGTGACATTATCTGTCAATCATCAATAAGCTAACTTGAGAAAGTGGTATGTAACTTTGCCAAAGTTGACCACCTGTTACAATACAACAAACAATAGCAACATACAAGTTGCTATGTGAGTCATGCTTTAGCATCACCAGGAAGACAAAGGCCATGAGGATATATTGTACATGTATGAAAGCATGCAATTCTATTATAAGCGTGTGCTGAGCTGGGGGAAATTACATACCACTGTCTGTTGTTAGTTAGCCGATTGTTTAGTCTGACGTGTCTGACATAGCAACTTATATGTTGCTATTGTTTGTTGTGTTGGTGATCAACTTTGGCAAAGTTACATACCACTTTCTAAAGTTAGCTCATTGATGATTGACAGATGATGTGACAAAGGGAATGAGATCTGCCAGAGGATTTTTAGGGTGGAGCTTAGCAAGTCTGAAAAAAAAAATCAAAATTATTTTGAAATCTATGAAACACATCCACTAGTTTAAGTATCAAAATATAAGATGTATGCAGGACTAAACACCAACGGGAATATACTTGCATTTTATCATTATCATTATTACTTATTACTTGTACCGCGCTTTTCCCATGAGGCCAAAAGCGCTTACCATAAATATTGAAGTGTACATGTAATTATTGAATTAAATAAACAAATAATCTTAAAACTACAAACTGCAATAATGATGAATTTTCAATGCCCTTCTGAAAGTATTAAGCGATGAAGACTATCTAATTGTAAATGGGAAATCATTACTGTATTTTGAGGCTGACACAGTAAATGTCCTATCGCCGGCTAATGTGCGAGTAACTAAATATGTGAAAACGTAGATGGCACTGAATGAGTGAATGAATGAATGAAAGAATTCATACTCTCTTTCTTATGACAAGGTATGTAGGTGTCACCATATCGTCTCAGCCCCCACCAATGGGGCTCCTTGGGGACGTCACTGATGACGTCAGGATGGTCGTTAATCTTCCGCCAGATGTCCCAAGTCCCAGACTTGTATGTCCCGATAATGTAGAAATATGGGAGACAGTTGAGTTCATTCTTGCCCCTCACCCAACAGGGGCTCTTAAAGTTGTTCAGGAAGTGCAGCGGTATCTTCTCAAAAAGCTGTGAAAATTTTGTACACGAAAAGCCTTATGCATGATATTCATTCATGAATTCCGAAATCTGCACCGTTTCGGGAAGCTGGTAGTGGTATTGATTTTTTTTTTTAAATAAAGGATTAATTTTCTATACTTTTTTCAATCAATCATTTACTTAAAATAGGTTGTGAAAAGCTGTTCTGATGACAATGCTACCCTGTGTAAATAAAACTGCAAAATTAATAAACAAATAAGAATGATGAATCTGTTTGTCAAAACTTACTTAGTCGTGATTGTTTGTCTCACGCCTTGTATAATCTCGAAATTATTGATCAGGTTTAGTCATTTCAACATGTTTAACCTCTTGTTGAAAAGCTGTACAGAACACTGAACACTGCTTTGGACAATATGACAATATGATGTGGTGTCATGAGGTAATTGAAAGTAGCCTGATGAACAAGAGGATTCATAACGATCATAATTTAATATATTTGGCAGAATTAGCTTTTGTCTGGCAAGTCTGGGCTCTTTTAAATATCTGACAAATAATTCCTGTCAGCACAACCCAATTTCTGCCCAAAGATCCCTTATGACATTGGCTTTGTGCAGACCATCCCCAAAGACACTGCAAAAAATATTACCTCGGGGGCCGATGCAACTAGTTCTCTCGTCGCACCAGGCATCTTGGGCCACTTACAGGCGCTTGCCCGACAGTTCCCTTCACTGTCAGTCGCAAATAAATTGGTGTAATTGGTAGGTACGTCCCGCTGAAAAGTAACTGTGTAATATGGCTCTGGTTCATCCAGAGGCAGAATTGCAGCGGCTCCTTGCGAAGATCCCCCATTCTCATCTTTGCCCCTATGGTCTAGGATGTCTGGTAAAGCATTATTGTTGTTAGGTACCAGCGACTTAAAACCATTTCGGTCACCTGGTGTGTTTAACGAATCTCTGATCAGATGTAACGGGACATTTTGAGAGGGCGCTATACACGACATGAAAACCGACACGTAGTATTGGAAGGCGCACAAAAGTATTAGCTCGGCAGTGATAAAGCACAAGGAGACAACCTGAAAGGTAAATTGATAAATGATCATTTGAATACATCAAATAATCCAAAAAGCAAAGTGCAAATATACTTTTTCATAGAGCCTGCAAAGCTACCCCCCCCCCCCCGAAGAAAAAAAAATCCCGAGGTATTTGAGTATCTGTTATCATGGTTATGAAAGAAATCGGAAAATGGATTAAATCTCTGTAACTGTTTCTGTAACAGTGACAACCTCGTTATTTTTTTAAAGAATGCCATGGGTCTAGATTTCCTTCCTCCGGCCCAACATAAGAATTTTGCAACTACATGAATCAAACTATCATCTTCAAAATAAAGTGGTTCATTAGAATATTCAACTTTTTAATGTTCCGTCTTAAAACGGTTATTCCTGACAACTAAGAGTGCTGAGAATGATAATTATGATATCAACTTAATGAAGCATCGCTTCAGCGATTACCACAAAGTTGTAAAAACATAAGCATGTATATTGTCGATTTGTTATGTAATTCCATTTTTGCACAAGTTGCGCCATGAGCATTTGATCATCAAATAGATTCGGAGCCTTACAAATCTTATCATTATTATTATCATTGTTATTCTTCTTATTATTATTATTAATATCATTATCATTATTATTGTTTTTATTATGTTTATTATTATTATTATTATTATTATTATTATTATTATTATTATTATTATTACAGATGGGAATAAACCGACATTTTGCGTAAATTAAAAAAAAAATGAATTGACAAATACAGAATTAAATAAATCAATATTGATTATTATGTAGATGTACTCTACGCATCCAAATCCAGCGAATGTCAATAAGTGACGATGAGCTAAAGGTAAACGTTATTAAGAGAAATAAATGTGATCTGCTGCTTAAACACCTACAAAACCAATATACTAATCATTTGTATTTACATTGATCTACACCTGCTGTTGTCACGTAGACATGATATTATTTGTGCGCAAGTAAGGTTTTACTATCAATAGCACACCACACACCTCTTCATCGTAAAATGTACTCGATAGATCTTTGCGACATTTGATTTGCAGGCACAAACCCTCAGTAACGTAGAGGAATGTTACAATAATAACATTCACTCTAGAAAAAAAAATAACTTCATGAAAACTCACCATAATATTAAGTGAAATTTGACTCATTTTCCATGCCTTCTATTTCTATCTCTTCTTGATTTGGTTAATAGAAGAAAAAACAATGATGATAAAGATAACAGGAGAAACCATTCGATATTGTACATATTTTGATCAATCAATTTAATCAATTTGTAAAGGTGTAGTAATCTAGTGGGTACATCACGAACTGAGGGTCACAGTTGTTAGCGGTTCAAGTACCGCTGCGATCGACATTAATCGACATTGACACTATCCACCCAGGAGAAAATGGGCACCTGCGAGGTTTTCCAAACTCCAGTGTGACTGTCTTTGCCATTGCCCTGCACCTGGCGTAGCCAGGTTTATTCAATAAGGGGGGGGGGGGACGTGGAGGATCTATCACGCAAAGAAGCATAGACAGGGGCGTTTCTATAGCATTTTGAACGGGGGTGTAAGACCTAAATTTACCGAAAGTTATGCAGCATTTGTTAGTCTGCATTATCTATCCCTATACAAGAAATTATTTATATAAGAACAATATCGCAGGTGTAGATCTTTATTACTTTAAGTGAAAATTTAGGGGCAGCGAAGCATTTCTAAATTAGCAGGAAATGACGCTTCTTGCTAAATTATGAACCGCCCTGTTGGTTTATTATTATTATTATTATTATTATTATTATTATTAGTATTATTATTATTATTATTATTAGTATTATTATTATTATTTTGCGAGCGAGCGAAGCGAGCAAGCCAAAATTACTGTTCACTAAGGCCTATTACATATCTAAATGATATATTTCCAGGTCACTTCGTCAAATATGACTCTAGTTTGGTACCTCGCTAATCCAGTTGTTTGCTGTCCGAAAAACACGTGATAATTCGTCATCACAATACACTATGATATATCTAATATTTATTTTTTATTTATTTATTTATTTTGTTTCATTTACACAGGGTAGCATTGTCAGTTACAGAACTGCTTTCCACAACGGCCCTGTCCGCATAATATACAATTACATCAAATTAATCCATCATATTGTAAATAATCAATAGCACAGAATAAATATTTTTACATGCATACAGAATAACCTAACAGAATAAAAAGTTTTTAAAAAACACAATTTAAACAAGAAAACATTAGACTAACAAACACAGGTCAACATTTGAAAAAAATCGAAACAATTGAAAAACACGTTGTTAAACCGAACATTAAAGTGACTACATGTCTAAATATTTTCTGAAGTCATTTTGGATTGTCTGAACTATTTGGTGACGATATAATTTCTTTTACTTTGGATTATTCAGTGATAATAACGACCGACTGTTTCTTTGATTCACACTAAGGTTGTACCACCCAGTATATCCCTTGAATTCAAATGTACGACCAATATTGGGTCACCTCGCTGGCCATATTTGTTTACTTTAAATTCTGAAACCCTCCCGTATCTAAATATTACGAGTGAGCGAAGCGAGCGAGGAAAAATATACATCCTTTTTCACAGTAGAAGTGATATTTCTTCATCAAAATGCAATGTGAGCCTATAAGATATCTAAATAATATATCCCATCGCCATGATCACCTATGAACCGAATAGGACTCTGTGTAGGCACCTCCGTTGCAGTCGAATAGAAGCGCCTGGATGTATTCACTTATCGCTATATATATAAATGTAACATATCGATTGAAATCAGCTGTGGCTCATTTCATACAAAGCAAAACCTGAATTATTGTTACAGGCATCGATTTACGTGCAATTTTTCTTCCCGCCGAGAAATCTGTGGTGGTTCATACATGTATATCATTCCAAAACCTCAATGCACTAGCAGTAGGCTGGTGTTTTAGGAGACTCATCTGAACTCTCTTATCTTCTATATTTTCCTGTGCGCCTCGGAATAGACTATTTCTAAGATAGACGGCGCCATATAAAATTGCATACAAATGCCTATTGTTACTTTTCCCCCCCACTATTTTGTCAAAGCCTTTCATCTGTTATGCAAATGATATGTTTAAATCCCTGTTTTATCTACTGATGCAGGAATGGCAGGAGAATTCACTCTAATTATAATAATAAAATATTAACGCCTTTTATTTCGTGTAATAGGCTCTATGGGGCCCAACCTCTAATAGAGCACTAAATATTATTATGATAAATTATGATGATTCATGTTATAAATTATGATCTTGATTGGCAGAACTGGCATCATCATGATCAAACAACTTTTTTTCGTGCGGATCTCAATGAGGCTATGTTTGTTTGAGGGTATAGGAAAACGGTAAAGCTACCTGTGCTGGAGACTAATTTGACCAGCAATATGATCAGCTTGTGCACAGTTTTTGTAATGGCAGTGCTGTAAGTACACAAAAACATGAAAAAGACATGTGTAGTACAGACCAAAATGACAAGATCAGCATAGTTTTTTTTATTTATACATAACTATATTAATCAAACTTGGTACAAAGTCCTGGTCAGAGGAAATGTCAATTGGCTATTCACAAATGAAAAAAAAAAAGGAATATTATTATTAAGCTTTTGACATGATGAAATGCCTGATGCCTACCTGGATTAAAAAGAGTTTGTATCACATTAATACAGCATGTATCTTCTGGGCATACATACAGGGGCGTCGTTAGACCACTGTAGACTTTTTTCACGGGGGGGGGGGGTGTAGAGGCCAGACTGCCGACAAACAGTGCCACCGATTACCGACGGCCAACGTCGATAAATTCAACCGTATAAAGCCCACGAGGCATGTTCGATTGTGTGCCTCTATCAAGTGATAGTTCTTCATCAAACTACATGATGGGCTTAAAGATATCTAAATTATATATTTGGTCACCTCTCTCGCTTGATTCATTCGCTTTCAAAGACCATCCTAAATCTTAATATCATACGAGCGAGCGCAGCGAGCGAGGAAAAAATATATATTCTCTTTTTCATGGTAGAAGTGATAATTCTTCATCCAAATACACAATGGAATTAACTATGAAATATCCAACCTATACATGTACATTTAGTCACCTCGCTTGCCGAATTCGTTTGCTTTCCCAAACCATCTTGTATGTAAATTTAATACGAATACAAAACACATGGTGGGCCTAAAGATATCTAACCTTTATACTTGTTTATCTCACTTGCCAAATGTGTTTGCTTTCCGAAAACATCCTGTATCCGAATATAATACGAGAGAGCGTGGTACCAGTGTTATTTCGTCGTCCAAACATGCCAAATGCACAAACAAATAAGCCGAATACGACTCTATTTGGGCACCGTAATTCTCTTTTTTTTTTCTTTTTCCCTCCTTCCTCTTCCCTCTCCTTTCTCTCTCTCTCTCTCTCTCTCTATTTTTATTTTGCCGACAGCGATCGCGAATTTCCTGACAAGAATTTTTAATGGGGGAGGGGTTGTCATACCCCACCCCCTCTAGCGACGCCCCTTCATACATAGACTTTTGAAATGTACCTTAAGCATGTATTTTTATCAAAGCCCCTTCACTGTAAAAACGCTGTTTAAATTGGCGATGTTTAAAATTGTGTTGTTTAAATTTTGAGCAATATTGTTTAAAAGACATACCCTGTATTTGCAAACATACGTTGTTAAAAGCATCGAGCGAATTTCGAATGATTTTGTTTAACAGTTTTAAAAAATATCGTTGGAAATTCGCTATGAAATATTAAACAACAAACTGTTTAAAGTTTGAACAACATTAGTTGTTTAATAGTTTAAACAATAGTTGTTAGTGTGACTGACCTAAACAGCGTTGCTTAAGATTTTTAAACAGTTGTTTAAATTTTTTTTTACTGTGTTGAGCAAGTATTTCTGGGAGGTTTTCGTACTCTCAACAAGTACGTCATTTGATGTTAATTTTAGAGGAAAAAATCCCGTGCAGAGGATGCATGGTGTCCGTACAGCCGCAAGGGTTCCGTGCGTGCCTGTGCGGGAATTGTGAGATCCTGCCCACGATATTATACAGGCTACAGGCTTACGATTTTTCAAATTTGCGATACAAAATCGTAGAGGTTGCGGAGACCTTGAATCCGGAAATCTCACGGTCTCCGCCTGCCTCCTCCAAAAGGCTGCACGGATGGGAGGTTACGGGCAGGATACGGGCTCCGTACGCTGATCGTAAGCCAAAATATAAACCAGACATTAGTAATATGGAATTCATGGAATAGAAATGTATAAACTCACCCTTAAGCTGGGTCTTTTATAAACCATCGTCCTATTGTCCTCATTTACTTCACCAAAAGATTAAACTGTTTTTTCAAATACGGAGAGCCTGGAATTATATCACAGAAGAACATGTGTGAGCTGAAAATTCTCACCCTTGAGTGAGAAGGACATCAACACACCATCTCGGCCGCTCTGAGAGTACCCTGACTCAGGCATGCCAACTGACCGATGATAGACCGACAAGAGATGAACCCAGAAATACTTATATATTGCCCGATACATCGCAACGAATGGCCGAGCATCGATCGATCGCTGTAGAGTTGATGAGGCGGTGTGACTGGTTACTGAGATTCACTGCATGAACCTGCCATCTGTTAATTTCCCATTTGTGTGAATAAACTCGAAAAATGTTTATTTATTGATTGCACTGCAATAATTGTAGAAATCATGAGCGCTAGCGGATGCAGGGTTCAAAATTAGTTGGGACTCGGGGCCGTGTGGTGCACCGTTTATCAGTACGATAACGGCGCCATTCTTGCAAAAGTCGCTTTATCAAAAAGAACCGATTTCCTAGAGGATAGCGCCAGTTTGATGTCGCGGATTTCATGAGAGGGCTCCGATTATAATCAAGCAGCCCAGAGGCGCCTTCGGCACTATTGAAAAATGAGTGGGGGAGCGTGCTCCCACGCCATCCCTGGATCCTGCACTTATGAGTGTATGCAGTATGTCTAAAGATGTTAAAGCAGCTGCCTGTTTCGATACAGTATTTCTTAAAATAGACTTTAAAGCAAATTTTCAATAATCATAATCATGCAAAATATGAAATTTCAAAGTGGGCCTTATGAGTTAATCAACGGAAACTTATCAATTACTTGCGACTCCTCGTGTTTCCCCACGGAAACGTATGAATTCATGGGTGTTAATCGGGGGACAGCCCGCCAAAAAAGAAAAACAATAAGGGTGGGGGGCACAGTAGACTAGGGAAGAGCAGGGTGAGCTGGGACGCGGGAGAACTGGGACACCACCTCCAACTCAAAAAATAATTAACCTTGTATAAATTAGTTTGAATCCTGCAAAAGGTCTTGACTATCAACGTCCACAAATACATTCACAGCTATGCTATAATTTTGTTTGTAGGTTTAATTTTCACTTTTTTTACACCATTCCCCCCCCCCCCCCCCCCCTCTGTTTTTCACAATTTAATTGCCAAATATTTTATAAGTTTACCGCTTGGCTTTAGTGAACACCCCGCATACAGCATATAAGTTTTATATGACCCTACAATTTGCGGAGATACTTTTAGCGATGAATACCAGCACTTATAATTTGCAAGCATTTGTTGTTGTTTTTTACTATCTGGGAGAACTGGGACATCTTGTCCCGGTTCACCCTTGGTATTTTGTGTTTATGTTATGTAAGGAAAATGAGCTTTATTAGTCATTATCCATAGAGAGGATAGACATATTACATGAAATATTTTTGGGTATCCATAAAAATCGTGAAAAATACTTCAGACAAACTTGTGTGTGACAAAAAAAAAATATAAATATAATGAACAATTATTCATTTTTGCCGAAAACGTCGACATATAGGTTAAAATTTACAAAACCCTCAACAGTTCATCCGCTATCTATGGGCATGAATCCTTAAGTCCACTGTACCAATGACTCTTAAGCAAGTTTTATAAAGTGATTGTTACGTTAAAACATTCCCAGCACTTATTGTGGACAGCTACCAGTCTGAGGAAGAATAGTCATTTCAGCATTTTCAAGAGTTTTGTCCCGTTTCTCCCCAACTGTCCCAGTTCACCCCTATTACTATCCCAGTTCACCCCTATTACTATCCCAGTTCATCCCTATTACTATCCCAATTCACCCCTATTACTATCCCAGTTCATCCCTATTACTATCCCAGTTCATCCCTATTACTATCCCAGTTCACCCCTATTACTATCCCAGTTCACCCCTATTATAAAATATAAACCAGACATTAGTAGTATGGAATTCATGGAATAGAAATGTATAAACTCACCCTTAAGCTGGGTCTTTTATAGACCATCGTCCTATTGTCCTCATTTACTTCACCAAAAGACTAAACTGTTTTTTCAAATACGGAGAGCCTGGAATTATATCACAGAAGAACATGTGTGAGCTGAAAATTCTCACCCTTGAGTGAGAAGGACATCAACACACCATCTTGGGCGCTCTGAGAGTACCCTGACCCAGGCATACCAACTGACCGATGATAGACCGGCAAGAGATGAACCCAGGAAATACTAATATATTCAATATATATATTCAATGATATATTCAATTCAGTTCAATTCAATTCAATTCATTTATTTCTCCTCTTTCAATTTTCATATTTACAATGATGGTACAGTTTACTTCACATATTAACATAGATAAACTTGCACAATACAATGAATTAGGAAAAAAAATGAAAGGGAAGGAGGGTGTAGGCCCCCCTGTTAAAAGTAATTATCAGGAACTATTATTTTATGAAAAACAACAACAATAACAACTGAATCAGTAATTACAAAATCATTTTAAAACGCAAAACAATGATAAATATATACATAAAAACAATCAAGGTACACAAACATCAAAGTTGCACAAAGTCAAGCTACAAATTATATTCGATTGGGAAATGCAATTACCTAGTAACTATTACATCGCAACGAATAGCCGAGCGTTTCTCCCCAACTGTCCCAGTTCACCCCTATTACTATCCCAATTCACCCCTATTACTATCCCAGTTCACCCCTATTACTATCCCAGTTCACCCCTATTACTATCCAAGTTCACCCCTATTACTATCCCAATTCACCCCTATTACTATCCCAGTTCACCCCTATTACTATCCCAGTTCACCTCCATGGCGTCCCACTTCACCCCGCTCAAGTACCTCTGTCATTATTAATGATAATTTGCATAAAACTAAAAACATAGGGATAGTATCAAATACCTTGCTTTGTAGCCTACTTTTGATATTATTTACCATGTGAAATGGAGAGGCTACCATGAATATCTAAGAAATTACAAAAGCAAAGAGTGCCAAATCACGATTCTTGCATATCCAACTTCACCCCGCTCTCCCCTATCCCGCCCCCAAAAAACACATCCAAGTTGAGGATCTTTTTTGTTTGTTTGTTTGTTTGTTTTTGTTTGTCAGCATGTTGTTTTTTTTAATGTCCCCCCCCCCCAGTTTTAAGCTAATGACCTTTGCTTTTGTTTTTGTGTATGTGCTTATGCAACCCGCCCCCCCCCAAAAGAAAAAAATAAATAAATAAATAAATAAATAAATAAATAAATAAAAAGAATTGAGTGTACTTCCCCATACATGTGAGATACATGCGAACCATTGCGGTTTTCTAGAAATCCTCACTTATACACAAGCATTCATCATGGTGCCAGGTAAAAATGTCAGAGGTAAAAATGTCAGATTTGAAAATGTTGAAGTAAACATGATACAGGTACGAATATTGAATTATAGAATTATGAGGAGCGCGAGATATTCAAATATTGATACTGTAAACATACCGTAATACATGTGTTTACTTGAATGCCCTTGTCTTGGCCATTTAATATAACGGAAATAAAAGTCATGGTGTTGGCGGGGAGAGAGAACGTTCTGGTATGCACGCACTGCTGAACGGGGTTTTGTTCTTTTGTATACAGACTCCAAAAATATCAGCAAGCAAACGCCCAGTTATCTCCTTTGTAACGCTTTGGCATTAAGTTCCTTGGCATCTTCCGGAGAAGACGAAAACAATAAAGCAAAAACCAATACCAAACATAACAGATTTAAAAACAAAACGAAACAAAATCATTTTACCCTAATACTCCCGGGGGGGGGGGGCATTATGGCCCCCCCCCCCCTTGTCGAATTTTTGTTGGTACTTCCCAACGCCTCAATATTTCGAAACGAAATTTCATGACTTTTTTCTCTGATCCTTCCCAAATTTATGGCGATCGGCCTACCGTGCGGGTGTCAGATTACGTTTACCGAACACATGTCACTGAAATTTCGCTATTTCTCTATATGACTGTGTATAACCCTATGGACAAAATCAGGAGGTTTTCCAATTTATGTAAATACTTTTCTAGTAAGTATCATCATTGTTTCAAATAGTGTAAATAATTACCACACACGCACACACACACACCCACACACACACACCCACATTCACACACACCCACACCCACACATACGAAAAAAAAAACGCTTGACGAAAAACAAGAAATACATAAGAAAATTGAAAAACAATAAAATACATAAGAAATAATTACCACAACCTATCCTTTTCTTTCAAGAATTGATGAGGGAGTTATGAAAGACATTTGTACCAAAAATTGCTATTCCTGAGGCTTTATTTAGTGAGAAATACCAAAATCTATGATTTCTCGCATAAATTAGCATAAATTAATTAATTTAAAAAAATAAAAGGACTTTCGTAAATTTAGCTATACAACTTTGTAGATTACAAAATTCTTGACCCTTTTGCAAAATTTTGAGGCAATCGGGTGACCCATGGCCTAGATCTCGGGGGGGGGGGGCCATAATGGCCCCCCCCCCCGGTAATAACAAGCTTTGAAATTCCCCGGGAGTATTAGGGTTAAGGATAACCAAAAGAAATGTCAGGGTTTCGAGCGGTGTTCAACGATGTGAAAGGGGAAGGAGGTGTTGATTATACTTGATTATTTTTGTCGGGGGGGGGGAACTTAAAAGACAACCTTGTATAAAGTTGTGAGAAGAATTTTTAAAAATAATAGACGGAAAAATCTGCCTATTTACTTCCACAGTTCATAGTACAAGAGGTTTCTACATTTTGTAGAAAAACTGACTTTATGAGAGAGGGAGGGAAGCGGCCAAGGAACATCAATTTTTCTTTAGCTTTTGGTTAAACAGCTAGGCCTATATTACTGCACTGCACAAGGAACCGTATTCATTGCTATAATGCGACAGGTTATTGCACGTGCTTTTCCTATACCTGAATGGGGAACCGTAGGCCTGGGCAAATCTTCATATGAGCTGAATCAAAATAATGGGAATTAAGAAAAGGGTGTACAAGCGAACAGAGGCGTTTTTCGGATGGGGGGGGGGTGCAAGACGACCAAGCGGAGATGAACCCACGGCTACTATTTGTACACACACACACCCTCACATATATATATATATATATATATATATATATATATATATATAGGCCTATATCACGTCAAGCATTTCCATATTGGGGAAATTAGGCAACTTGCTATGTGAACCATCCTGCTTTTCTTTTTTTTTTCTTTTTTTTCAATTTTGCGAGCGAGCAAAAAATAACAAATTTCTTGTTATGAGAGAAGGGTTTAGTTATCACATAGGCATAAATGATACCTAATATATATGTATAAGGTTACCTCGCTGCCAAATATGAACTCTACTTTGTCACATCGTTGGTCCATTGTTGCTGCCCCCCCCCCCAACCACTCTGTTTTTTAATATTACGAGCGAGCAAAGCGAGCGAGGAAGCACACACTGTTTTTCATGGTAGATGTAGTAAACCCTTTGGCAAATTACACTGTGAGCCAATGAAACATCTACATTATCTATTCGGTCTCATCTCACCGAATTCGTTTGCTTTTCAAAACCATTAATATGAACCGAGAGAGCGCAGCGAGCGAGGAAAAATATACACTTTTGCATAATGATAGAAGTGTTATTTCGTCATAATAATAATGTGATAAAAATGTGATATGCGCTATACAAGAACGGAATATTATTATCATCATCATTATCATCAGAATACACTATAAACCTGTCATGCCTGTATGATATCTAAATAATACATCCGATCACCTGTGTGCCGAATATGACATATTGACATATTGACACTGCTTTCGCTACCTCGCTTGCAGTCCGAATCCATTCTGTTTCTACTATAGCGAGCAAAGTCAACGACCGATCCCGGCAAAATTATATGGATTCGTCCCATAATCTTTGTCAAACACCTTGCTGCCCAAATATAATGATATTTTGGAATCTCGCTGCTATAATAAGCTACTTGCTGCCCGAAATCATCTTGTATCTAGCTTTTACCAGCGAGAGTAGCGAGCAAGTTAACGAAAAATATGTTTTTGTTTTGCGGGTTTTTTTTTTTCTTTTTATCCAGGCCGTTGTCTCGTGAAAGTTTATCTATTTTTACTTCAACTGGCCGCTCGATTTCTAGGAGTGATATCATGTTTGGTTATATTACTTCCTATGAGTAGAAGAATAGTATAACATTAGATAGAAACACAAGATGCAAACCGATTTCCTTTCATAAGAATAGTAATTATCATCGGCATTGGTAAAGATACTTAAATGCGAGCGAGCGAAGCGAGCGAGCGCTTCCCAGTTCCCATTTTTTCTTTTTTTCTTGTTTTACGCTTTCATTTCTCTTCCTTTCTTCCTTTTCCTTTCTTTTCTCTTTCTTTTTTTTTCCTTTTTTCTTTCTTTTTTTTTGGGGGTTGGGAAATTATTAGGGGGCAAAATGATATCTTTGCCCCCCCCCCGAAATTTTCTTTGGGGGGGGGGGGGAACTGCCCCACCCCCTGCCCCCCCCCCCCCCCCCCCCAAGGATCGACGCCTCTGCGAACGAAAGATGGAAATATAAATTTATTTGCATGGATAATCTGTAAAAATATCATGCAACTTTGATACATGTACAGTAAAAAAAAAAAAAAAAATGAACCTGGATGAACACGGGGGGAAGGCACTCACGTATAATGGCAGTATGGGTACGTGCGGCCCTTAAGGCTCCTTTTTCACGCCTTGCCACACGTTCCAAAGCATATTTTTTCATTGACCAACCCGTTTCCTATGGTACGCAGTTGAAATCTCTCGTTCTCTGGTTTTATCGCTCGTTCTGTAAGCCCGAAAATACGTCTTATACCACTGTAAATGCTTGCATTCTTCTTCGCTAGTGGGTGTTAGCTGAACTTGTAGAAGTAGTGAGAATATATACCTTGAGAATACATGTACATGTAGGACTCACACTTTGGTTTGTACTGTCATAATGAAGTGACAGTGGTCAGTCAGTTCTCAAGACCCCCATTTCATGTTAAATTCCAGTTCCCAAGACCCCCTATTTGGAGAGGGCCATTTAGTTCTTAAGCCCCTCTGTTCGTAAACAACTTCAGTTCTTAAGGGCATGGTTTCAGATTTTGGGGCCACATACCCCTACCCTCCCCTCCCGAGCATTGTAAAAACGATGGTGCGAAAAAACTTGGGCTTGTAACATGAGTAGCTGACCACATACATTCCACACGAGTGCGCGATGTTAATATGCACATTCTTCTTTGTAAGCCCCCCCCCCCCCCCCCACCCAACTCCAGTCAAGCGCAGTGTATAAGTGAACAAATGCATGAATATTATTGTTCTCATACGTAAGAAGAACGCAATAGGAAGTAAGCGAAATTGAACTAATTCGATCTTTGGAATTAATTAATTTGGAATTTAATTAGTTAATTGTGTTAGCATATGCAAAATACAAATATGCAAAACCTCTGACATTTTTACCTCTGACATTTTTTCCTCTGACATTTTTACCTCTGACATTTTACTTCTGACATTTTTAAACCGAACCTTAATTATAATGTCACTTTATACAGAAGAAAATAGCGGGTTGTTATGTTTTTTCCTCTATCTCTCTCACTGTCACCAACTATTATTTGTAAATTTATGTTACTGAAACTTACAGTTCATCATCATTTCTCTGCATGTTTTTTGCACACTGTAGGACTTCATCATTGTCAACAGAACTGCCCCTCATTACATTTGCAAAATTGCAATCGATGATGAATTGAGACATTCTGATATAAAATTGTGGATGTGCAAATACTGCATCCATACAGGAACAGGAGCTGATCTAGCGGGTACATTACAGTAGGCGATTGTCTTCCCCTACGAACCGATTCTAATCAGACCAAGGTTCGAGTCTGAATCACCTCTTTCCGATGATGTCGTTTAAAGGTTGGTCCCAGACGTAAATAATCACATCTGATTGAGACAAGTCTGTAAAAATACAATTACACGCAGTGCATTTTAAAGTTCTTTTCTTTGTTCTTTTGTCATAGGATATTGTACACGCACGAGCTCACAAGATTCGAATCTGAATATATTCTGCGGTAAAGGTTGTGATACTGTTCATGATGACGTCACCGAGGAGGAGGAGGCCTCTGGCGATGACGTCATTGGGCCTACATTATGACTGTGATTATGACGTAGCAATGAACCTACCTACCACCGAGGGCATGGTAGATAGAGACTTCATGCGCATCACCGTGCATCCTCAACCACTATTGGCGCGCACCGGCTCTGAAAGCCAAAACTTCTACATTCCTCAAACGGACACAGAGTGGATTCAAATGGTAAATAGATTCAACAGTGGACATCAAGAAATGTATTATCCTGCTAAAAGCATCTGCCCCAAACCTCCAGGCCCCAAACCCGTCCGTTCTATCAGCGCTAACTCGTATTTCGATCCGTTTACTCTACGCGCAGACTTCTCAAGTAAACATGGCCGTGCGGAGAATGAGATGACCCGAACACAGATGGAGCGTGCGTATGAACGGGCATGCGGTCAAACTATCCCATGTAGAGGGAGTAAGGAGTCGCAGTCAAAGGACAGCAGAGAGCAGCATGGATCCCCATTTTTTAGATCTGTAAAATCTCTCACTTCAGACAACACTTCGGGTTATTGTACAGGCGACGAATCGAAGAGGGCGTCGTCATTCCAAGCTCAGCAGCAACGACAAAGACTCGTGCTCCCCAACCCGTCATCATCGTCGAAATCAAAGCTCGCTGCTAACTTACCGTCCAGACGAGAGGCTTGGTACAGCGTCCCCTATCGTTCAAGAATCATCAAGCAGTCACCACCCTGGCGATCCCTTTTAAACAGACGCCCTCAGGGAGTTAGAGGAAATGGTGACCTCTGCCCAAAGTACTGCCGATGTTGTTTTCAAGATACTTATGATTCCAATAACAAGAACATTTTTAAGATCGACCTAAAAT
Source organism: Echinometra lucunter (assembly GCA_029962745.1). Taxonomy (NCBI): domain Eukaryota; kingdom Metazoa; phylum Echinodermata; class Echinoidea; order Camarodonta; family Echinometridae; genus Echinometra; species Echinometra lucunter. Next base: position 12,634,301 of record CM057171.1, read on the forward strand.
AAAGAGACATGTTGATGATATACCTATGGATACGTGCAAATCCTTGAAATTTTATTTGAATGATTACCTGAACAAAAGTCTTCCAACCCAGGTCGAAAAATCAGTTAAAACCAGTTGAAATTTTAACTGGTATCAACTGGAATCAACTGGTACCAGTTGAATCCATTTGAACGAACTGGTAGATGTGCCAGTTTATTCAACTGGTTTCAACTGGAAGTTACTGGATCACATTATACACCGGTTTATTCCAGTTGAAACTTGTGGAATAAACTGGGCAAAATTATACCAATTAAAAACTAGCTGACGCAACTGGCAGATTTACCAGTTGATTCCACCTGAAAGCAATGAAATGAACTGGCATATTAAAATATACAAGTTGAGTACAGTGAAACAAATACCAGTTGAAATCTACTGGTCAAAACTGGCAAACTTACAAGTTAATTCCAGTTGAAATCCAGTTGAATAAAATGACAGATAGAAACATGCAAGTTGATTCTAGTTGAAGCAACTGGATCAAACTCCATTTGATACCAGTTAGAATCATCCACGTACGGGATTGGTGGAGTTACCAGTTGATTCCACTTAAGAAGGCATCATGCTATAAACCAAAGTGTCTCCAAAATGGAGTAACTGTCAGTTGATTCCAGATGAAACCAGTCGGAAATTCCCCCCCCCCTTTTGATTTTACTGGTTTTAATGATTTCTATTAGTTTTAAGAGGAAACAAACAAAGTTAGGTGAATTAAGGCAATTATGTTTCCATTATTTTGTAAAAACTAGGATACCCACATGTGAAACCAGTATGATATCTAGAACTGGAGCAAACTACCAATTTAAACCATTTCCAGTTGAAACCACCATATTCAACTGTTGACTGTTTATTGTTGAAACCAGTAGAAAACTACCATCGGAATACCAGTTAAAACCAGTTAATTTGCATAAGTGACTACTGGATATGAGCAGATTCATATTTTAATGTAATTTATTTGAATTTTCCGCACATTTCTTAATTACTGATTATTTAGTATTGTGTAAGACATTTCAAAAACACAGAGAAAGTGAAATTAACCATCCTTAAGACATTACAATCAATTTGTATCAATAACAGGTAATTAAACATGAACTAGTAAATACTAACCAAAACCTAAAGTGCATTTATCTGAATACAAGTATATGGAGAACATAATTTACCGGGGTTCGAATCCCTGCCGTGGCACTAATGTCCTTTGGCAAGATATGAATCTACATTTGCCACTTCTTTCGGATGGTAACGTTAAAGGTCGGTCCCAGACATAAATAATCATATTTGATTGATACACGTCTGTAAAAACCCAATTCAACAACAAAGTTACCATATATACATATGCAAGTCTTCAATCTCCAGTGCCCTTTACATTGGACAGATTGAAGGCAAACCCAGAGCTGCCAATTAGTAGGATTTTATCCTATTTAGTAGGATTTTTAAGGGGAATATGACACTGAATAGGATTTTTCCCAATGAAAAATTAAGGATTTTTGAAACTTGTAAGAATGATTCTTTAATATGCATATTTTAAGGGGGTTTTTTTTGTATATTTTCTCATCAACACTGAAATTTACCCCACTTCTCATTATGTTCTACCTATGTATTTTGTACTGTAGATCATTTTAATTGAAGAAATACAATGTAGAAGAGTGAGGATATAAGTAATTAAGTAAGCCCTGTATATTACTAATGTTGCATTTCAGTTAGAATATGCAGAGTTGCATAGGAATTATACTGTTGGATGTTTCAAAATTTGAAACAAAAAATAGGATTTTGGGCTTGAAAATAGGTTAAAAAGAAATAAAGAATAGGATTTTTTGCCAATTGGGGTTGGCAATATACAGTTGTCATTGCATTGACAAACATTAGAACAGGTACTTAGTACCTGTTACATTAAGATTGACAACTGGTAGTCTTAACTGGTTTCAACTAGTTTCAACTGGTTACAGCTGGTTCCTATTAGTATCCAGGTAAAGTATCCAGTAAGGACCAGTTCAAGGCTACTGGTACTTGTACCAGTTGATTCCAGTTAAGTGAACTGGTTTCAATATGGAAATTGGTATACTGGTCCTAACTGGTGCCAGTTGGTTCCAGTTAAGTGAACTGGTTTCATTATGGAAATTGGTATACTGGTCCTAACTGGTACCAGTTGAACTGATACTTCCAACTGGTACCAGTTAATAACTGGAATCCATTTGATTGCAGTTGATTCCAGTGTACCAATTTCCATATTGAAACCAGTTCACTTAACTGGTATCAACTGGCACCAGTACCAGTTGCTTTGAACTAGTCCTTAACTGTTTTTTATTTGTTTTTTTGTTTTTGTTTTTTTTTACCTGGGAAGGAAATCTACAACATTCGTTGCGATGAAGTTGGAATAGTAGGCAATCAACTAAATTTACGTGCCGAGTCCACTGATCTGTATGATTCTTTTCATACAGATTAGTGGCGGGGTCAGGCTTTATGAAAAAAAAAAAATCTCCTCTTGTACTGAATTACAGTTACTTGGGGAGGGGGAAATCATAGCAATTATCAGCTTGGTGTTGCTGGTACCTTCTGCCAATAATATTCCAAGAGCTGTAATGACCTTTAAGAAAATACGTGTACGTAATAGGTCACTTAGGGAAAGATGTTAGGAAGTATGAGGGAATAAATATTATGAAGCTTTAATCACTTTCCGCTCATCTCTTGGTTTCAAAGTAAAATCGCCAATCAAACCTGCCTTAAGACTCAAGTTAAAGCTAATTTCATTCTACGTTCTTCTATTGATATAAAGAGTGAGAAACTTGACAGTTGAATTTCATATTAGTACATTAGGGGTATCGAATTAGCCCTATGAGGGTCTAAACGTTACTAGTCTCATATTTTGGTGTCACAGCAAAAGCATCAAGAAACATGAGTAAAATTAAAGTTAGCACTATTGCGAGGTTTGCACCTGTTTGTTTTGATTTCATAAAAGATTGGAAAATTTGTGTAACCACTAACCAGAGAGTTGGAAACAGAAATGAAACACAAATATCAATAAAATATTTGAGAGTGCATATGGATGTAGAGTTTTGGGGGATTTAGACAATACTCAGCCCTGAGTAGAGGAAAAGTTAGCGATATCAATATCCTTACGTATTTGTACGGAAGAACCTTGAACGTGTTGAATGCATATGCTATACATATATTCTGACAATCATATTGGAATAAAACACAAATATCAATATAATATTTGAGAGTGTGAATGTAGCGGTTTTAGGGGATTTAGACAATACTTAAGAAGAGGAAAAGTTAGTGATATTAATATCCTTATGTATTTGTACGGAAGAACCTTGAACGTGTTGAATGCATGTCATGCATGTGCTGTACATAATTATATTCTGACAATCATATTGGACATGTTGGAGATATAGAAGTATAGATGTTGACACTACTCACGACAAATAGAACACTTGGTAAATTGAGAAAAAGTTGACGTTGACAATTCTGTACCAGTGTATGGGGTTTGACCACTACTGCTTTCTTGGCGTTATTTCAAAGAGAATCGAGGAACCTGCGTATAACGTTAAAATCAAAACTATTCTATCCTCATGTATTGAACGATAAAGTGGAAACTGATGAGTTAGCAAGAATTATTGTTTCTTTATCTGCAATACATAGATTTCTAGAAAAGGGCCTTTGCGTTGTGAGGATTTCAGACACTATCTTTGTATTGGTGTTCACGCCCACAATATCAAGAAATCTCTGTAATGTTTTTTAAATTAAAAAAAAGTACTACTGTATTTGCTCATGATTTGGATATGTAGGAGTGGAAGCTGTGTAATACAGTGGACCCATTAGGACTAGTAGGCCACTATAATACGAGTTCATATGATAAGGGTGTGGAATTAGCGTTCTGGAGATTTAGGAAAAAGAAAACTTAGCACTAACGTACTGTTATTCGTTTGCACAAAAGTTATCAATAAGAATTCATCTGGAATACAGACTCTAGTAGAGCGTCAAAGCTGAAAAATTGTGCACTTTTGTCTTAAAGTACCAAATTTGGCACATTGGTTGAGTAACCCATACTAATCGATACCTGATATGGAATTTTTTTTCAGAAATGGTTTTATGGGGCAATTTTCCGTGATGTTGTGATTTAATTTTGACACCTCGACGATTAACTATTTCGCGTCGGAAGCTTTCCTCAACTGGGAGGGGGGGGGGGGGGGACTGAAGCACACACCCTGAAAATGTTAATTTAGGCGCACATCACGAGCGCGAAGCGCGAAGTCCCTTGCGGAGGGGGGTAATGCCTTTATAGCTGAGTCACTATTATTATTCGGCTATCCCCCCCCCCCCAAAAAAAAAAACAAACAAAACAAAACAAAACAAAACAAAACAAAACAAAAAACTATTAGTTGTAAAAATTCCACGTATAAATTGTAAATTGCTCATTTCATAGGCTTGCCCACTATAAAAGCCCAAGGGCTGCATGTAAGGGGCTCCGCCCTCTAACCCCCGCCAGGGGCCCTACTGCCATGGGTGTCGATCCCGGGGGAATCGAGGAATATATCCCCCAATATTTTGAGGGGGTGGCCCGTATTATCAAACCCCAATAATCAACCATCTAAACATGACATGGCCCCCTGTAGTAATCCCCTAAAAACAAAATAAAAGGAAAAAAAGGAAGGGAAAAGAGTAAAAGGGAAAAAAATCCTGGAAGCGCTCGCTCGCTTGCATTTATTTTGAATATTTCAACCAATGCAGGTTACAGTACTATCTTTATTAAAGGAAATATGTACGCATCTTCTCTGTCTACCTAATGTTATACTATTGTTCTACTCGCATTTTAAGTATCTTATTAAACAATGATGGTTATTATTATTCTTACGAAAGGAAATTGGTTTGCATCTTGTCTTTCTAACCGTTTGTTAAACTATTCTTCTAGTCATAAAATGTTAGTAATATAACTGCAAGTAGAAGACCTAAAATAAAAGAATTTGTAGGAGATATTGGCCTACTGAAATCATGAATATGGAGTAACAATACACTAGAACCTGTTCTCGTATTTTCCGCTCGCTCGCTATGCTCGCTAAAATTTAGAAACATGATATTTTAGAACAGCAAGCACTGTCGAACTCACACTTAAGTATAAACACACGCCCTCACCCACCCGCACAGACCCCCTTACATTTGATTTTTATTTTGAGAGCGAGCGAAGCGAGCGAGCCAAAAATTACCACTTTTCTGGTTTTCAATCGCATTTTCAAATAGAAATTTTAAAATATGATGAGCGAGCGAAGCGAGCGAGCCAAAATTAACCACTTTTCTGGTTTTCAATCGCATTTTCAAATAGAAATTCTAAAATATGATGAGCGAGCGAAGCGAACAAACCAAGATAACCACTTTTCTGGTTTTCAATCGCATTTTCAAATAGAAATTTTAAAATATGATGAGCGAGCGAAGCGAGCGAGCCAAAATTAACCACTTTTCTGGTTTTCAATCGCATTTTCAAATAGAAATTCTAAAATATGATGAGCGAGCGAAGCGAGCAAACCAAGATAACCACTTTTCTGGTTTTCAATCGCATTTTCAAATAGAAATTCTAAAATATGATGTTTGTTTATGACAGATTATTAAAGATTTTACTAACTGATTAATTCAAATATCATTTCTTCCTTAAAAAGTGGGGGATATTCATACACGCCATCCCCCCTCTTGAAAAGTGGGGGGATATATCCCCCCTCCCCCGGGATTTACCCCAATCGCAAGCACTCTTATTCCCTCAGCAACATGTCCGAATATCACAATATTTTTGCAGCCAGGCCTCAAAGTATCCTCGAATTCGGTGGGAAGATGTACAGCATCAAAATCATCTAGTTTATTTTGAGGCAATTCTACGTTTTAAAGAAAATAGAGGTATTTTTCAGTAGCTCGCTTCGCTCGCTCATAGAAACAGAATGGTTTTTGGATGGCAAGCGACGAGCCAAAGATAAAGCGTCGTGATCGAATATGCTATTTAGATATCTTTGAGCGTAAACTTTTCCTCGCGGCTCGCTGCGCTCACTCGTATAACATTAAGATACAGGGCAGTCTGGGCAGAAAACGAATTGAGCAATGATGGCGAATTGGCTGAATACGTGATTCAAATATCTTACAGGTTTATTGTGTTTGTGATGACAAAATAATACTTTATCGTCAAAAGAGTGATTTCCTCGCTCTTATCATACAGAAACAAGTTGGTTTGGACAGTAAAAACTGGACCAGCAAGGTGCTAAAATAGTCATATTTGGCAGCAATGTCGCCAAATATGCCATTCATATAATCTCATAGCCCTGGAGTGTATTTTACTAACAAAATAACATTTCTGTAGTGTATAAGAACTTGGAATTTGCGGACTCCGCCTGTTTGGGTGTCAGCCCCCCCCCCCCCTTTTGGGGGGAGAGGGGGGACGGTGTGTACAAATATCCCCCCCCACACACACACACACACACACACACACACTTTTGAAGTAGAAGTGATATTGTAAAAGAGAGGTAAAAAGAAAGGAAAAGGGGAACGAAAAAAGGAAAACCTGGAAGCGTTTGCCCACTTCGCTCGCTCGCATTTTCAGTATCTTAACCAATGCCGGGTTTGCATCTTGTCTCTATCCAAAGTTTATGTTATTCTTCTACTCATAAATTGTTAGTTAGGCCTATAATAGGATTCAAGCGGCCAGTTGACATAAAATAGATGAGATTTCAGGAAATAACAGTGACCATCATTCCTATACCCTCTGTGAGAACAGAAGATGCCGGTAAATTTTATCGTACGTAACTAAAGCACGAAAAGGGTGTAACAGTCATAGAGATATATACCTATATAATAATTAGTAAACAGTAACAACTTGAAGAAGAGAGGGTACGCCATGTATATGAATCCAACAGTGTTTTTTAATATAAAATTATACCTATAATTAGTATCTCTATGGTTACAATACGCTAGATCCTCTTCTCAGTATTAACAAACACAAAAACAAAAATGCTCGCTCTTGAAATGCCCGAATATCATTTTTTGAAGCGGCGTGTCAGACTATCCTCAAATTCTGCATGGAGCGTACATTAGAATCATCTGGTGTATTTTGAATAATCTTCTTCGCTCGCTGCGCTCGCTCATATAAAGGATTATTAGTATATGAGAATGCAAGCGAATTTGGGCATGTAAAGGAGGTGACCGAATATATTTCAGATATTTCATAGGCATGTAGTGTATTCTGATGACAGATGATACATTATCATGGAAAGAGTATGCTTCCTTGCTCAAAGACGCTTGTAATATTCAGGAACAAGATGGTTGGGACAGCAAACAGTATTATTGGACCAGAGAGGTGTATTATATTTTGTAGTGAGGTGACCAAAAAAAAAAGTATCCATTTTAATATCATTAGGCCTAGAGTGTATTTTGATGACAAAAATAAGACTTCTTTTACAACAAGAAATCATTATTTTTGGCTGACTTGCCTTGCTCGCTAGCAAAAATAAACAAATATTATTGGCAGGGCGGTGGGGGTGGGCGGGCGATAGGGTGTGTTTATTGGAGTGTGACCAAGAAATTTCGGCAAAATATTTTGATCATTCCCCCCCCCCCCTTCCCCGCCACACCTCGAAACGGATTTACGCCGGTGTTTTCAAGCATTGGATTTTGATGATCTTGTCCAATCAAAGCTTCACATATGCAATAATGAAAATAAATTCAGTTTTTTTTAATCAGTGAACATCTATTTTGATAGACTGATGGTTTGTAACTTTGCAAATTAAAAAATCATGGAAATATTAGTGTGAATAATAGAGGGAAGGAGAGATTAGTGTTGTTTCCAGTGTTTGTACAAAGAGGGCGCACTGCCAAGTCAGACTTTGGTCAACCGTCAACATGACTTTTGATTTGAGCGACAGATTGGAATGTTATCATCAATGCTTTAACAAATAAAAAAGATCATTCGGTAACCGTTGGAAAATTGGCGGGAAGTGCAAAAATAGAGATTATGCATATCTGACTCATTTACTTTAGGACTTGCTCAATAGTGTCTGACGTTGAAAACGTTGGTGGCAGTGACATTCTTAGGAAAGGGGGCACAGGTTTTTTGTAATATGACTACAGTGATAGAGAAACAGGCTCCGTACATGTCTGCCTGTCTGTCTGTCTGTCTGTCTTTCTCTGGCCAGTCTCTAGACCCCTGTGTGTGTGTCCGTGTGTGCTTCCAAACGACAAAATAATCTACTTCTCTTCCATTTCTTGGCCAATTTTTATCCTGAATGCTCTGCTGATAAAGATATGTGAGGGTTTCCTGACTTCTACTGAGCAATGTGTAAATCATTAATTTGCAAATTTATGCAAATTTATTCAAAATAACAAAAATGCTTCTTATTTTGCAGCGAATTTTAATTCTGTTTGTTTTACCATGATATGGCTTGGTGGGGGGCTTCAAAACTTCTATAAACAATTTTTAAATTCATTAATTATGCAAAATTAATGCAAATTTATTCGAAATGAACGAAAAATGCTACTTTCCTATTTCGTATTGGATTTTGATTGTTTTGTCTGATACTTTTAGGCCTTGGTGGGGGCTTCAAAACCTTTCTGCGGACTTTTGAAATTCATGAATTATGCAAATTTACTCAACTTATGAACGAAAAACATTACACCTCTGTTTCGCCGCGTATTTTGATTCCGTTTGTTTTATCTTATAGAGCTTGGTGTGGGCTCAAAACTTTTCCGTAGAATTTTGAAATTTACTAATCGTGCACTGTTCATTCAAAATCAGCAAGAAATGCCACTTCTCTATTTCGCAGCGGATGTTGATTCTGTTTGTTCTGTCTGATAGGGCTTAGTTGGGGCTTCAGAACTACTGCACAGAATTTTGAAATTCATGACTATGCAAATTTATGAAAATTTAATCAAAATGAACGAAAAATGCTACGAAATGAACGAAAAAAGATGTTTTTCCAACCGGATTTTGACTCTGTTTTGTCTGATAGGGCTTGTTGTGGGTTTCTAAACCTCTATTTGAAATTCACTAATTATGCAAATTAATGCAAATTTATTCAAAATCAACGAAAAATACTATGTCCCTCTATTCTTTCTATATATTCTATTCTTCTCTATAGTATGATACGATGATATGTGATCTGCGTCCAAGTTGCAGTGCCAGGCATCATCTTGCACTCACGTCAAGAACATTAGACCCATACAAAATGGCTGAATTAGCACAAAGTTTCTATGCTTTATTAAATCAGTTGTATATGCATGCATTGTTGGGCTTTTACTAAACACTCGGGTCGCGTCGCGCTGGAAAACACTCGGGTCGCGGCTCGCTGGGTATGGGGCGCTGGTTTGCTTTGGTTTGATTTCGTTTCGTCATGAATGATTGCTAGAACTGCTTACATGCAACTCATTTTCAAAACGTCTAAAAATAGGGCCGAAGCATAGGCAAGAGTTGTAAGTAGAGGTACATAATCATGACAGGCTGTTGATTAGGAATGCAATTATACAATCCCTAAATTGTTGAATGAAATTCAGATTTCTTTTTAATACATGTAAAAGTACATGTGATATGATGCAAACTTGAAAATGATCCTTGGATTTAAACAAAATGAAATAAATGCATGAAATGCCTATTGCCTCTGGAATTAATTACATTTCTAGTTGCAGTTAGAATACAGGTTGGTGGAAATGTCAATTTCAAATTGAAGCCCAAACTCATTCCCTCTGGAAAAAAAAAAGACTAGATGATGAAAGTTTTACATTATACATGTATAGTACATGCATGATGCAAGCATTGTAAAAACTAAGAAGTAATCAATTCATTCACTTCAGGAACTTTTGTGTTAAATCATTTTTCAACTGTTAAAACTGTATTTTATATTTTCTTTTTTCCCCTTTTATTTCACACAACGGAATGAGATTCAAAATAAACGAGATGGATAGTAAGAGTGAAATGATTTTTTAAGAAAATGTAGTTAACAAGAGCATCAAATGATTCTTTCTTGCAGATTTGGTGGCTCTTAAAAGAGCCGTTGTTAAGTTGATCCGAAGAGGAATCAACTCATTTTACTTGGCAGCCTTGGCGGTCTTCTTGGGCAGAAGGACAGCCTGGATGTTGGGCAAGACACCACCCTGTGCGATGGTGACTCCGCTAAGAAGCTTGTTCAACTCCTCGTCATTGCGGACAGCTAGCTGTAAGTGACGGGGGATGATACGGGTCTTCTTGTTGTCGCGGGCGGCGTTGCCAGCCAACTCGAGGATCTCAGCAGCCAAGTACTCGAGCACGGCAGCGAGGTAGACTGGGGCACCAGCACCTACACGCTCAGCGTAGTTGCCCTTGCGAAGGAATCGGTGGACACGACCGACTGGGAATTGAAGTCCTGCACGGGCAGATCGACTCTTGGCCTTGGCACGGGCCTTTCCTGCTCCTTTTCCACGTCCAGACATGTTGATATGGTTTGAGATTTGAGTTGCGTTTACTCGGCAAGTACAATGCAAGATGCAGTATGTACTAAAAAGGTGCGAGCTAGGTATATATACCTCTGCTGAGGATCGAAACGCACACCGAGAATCCGACGGAAACCAATCACAAACGCGGAGTCGCTGAGCACGGGCGACCGAAACTACTGTAATTTGCATATACTGACGAGTATACGCCTATGCTTTTGCACAGCATGCAAATACACCGCCGGCTGGATGGCAAGGCTCTGCGTATTTACATTGATCGCGCTGTCTGATTGGCTTCTTGTGCGTGCATTCGGATCTCATGAATAATGAATCAAAGCAATGATCGCAATGATGAACCGAAACCGCACTCAATGGCTTGCCATGATTGGTGTTTCTCGCGTGCAGTGGAGCCTTATTTTCATAAGCGTGTCCGCGGATCCTCGCTCGCTGTATAAATGGTAGTGGAATGACAGTGGACATCATTCTCATCGTCTGCTACGTCTAGTGGAACTCAGAATGCCTGCTAAAGCACAAGCCGCTGGAAAGAAGGGCTCCAAGAAGGCCAAGGCCCCCCGGCCTAGTGGAGACAAGAAGAGGAGAAGGCGCCGAAAGGAAAGCTACGGAATCTACATTTACAAGGTTCTGAAGCAAGTTCACCCTGATACGGGAATCTCCAGCCGTGCCATGTCCATCATGAACAGCTTCGTCAACGATGTCTTCGAGCGCATTGCCGCCGAGGCCTCCCGTCTTGCCCACTACAACAAGAAGTCGACCATCACCAGCCGTGAGGTCCAGACCGCTGTCCGTCTCCTCCTCCCAGGAGAATTGGCCAAGCATGCCGTCTCTGAGGGTACCAAGGCTGTCACCAAATACACCACCTCCAAGTAAATTGAAACGTTTTCGTTTCAGTTAACAACAAACGGTCCTTTTGAGGACCACCAAAACTTCAAGAAAGAACCAAGTGATTATACTCTTAGAAGTTTGATTTTTTTTTGTGGAACCGATTGTCATGATTGTTCCAGTAGGAAGAGACAGAGTGGAGTGAGGAGAATGTGCGCAAGTATACTGCTAAGTACAGAGATGCGAAAGGAACTGAAGCTATTTTCCTTAAAAACGTGTTTTTGTATTTCCAAAAATTTGATTTCCCGTTAAACTCTACACTCTAACGTACCACCGGAGGTAATACGATTTCCTCGATAATTGAAGATAAAAGGAGTATCAATCGTAAATCTACATTCAAGAATTTTTCAAGGCTTACTTGGGCATTCTGAGTGTTGAAGCATTCTTTATTTTTTAAAAAAATCTATTTCCCACTACAAAAAAGCTCGAGTTTGTGTTTTTTACTTTTCATTTGGATTTTTTTTTCCAAACTCTCAAAAAGTGTATTTGTAATAGCCTAATGTACATGTAAGCGTAGTGGTACTGCAAAAGATTTTTTGGAGAAAATTCTTGAAAGCACCGAGCCGTAAACAAAAAAATTAAACTTGATGAATCCTTGACCGCGCGCGGTCAAAATTTATGCCTCCGCAATTGCCAGATCGGAAATATATGGCACATCTTTGTTGATTTTTTTATTTTCATGTATAAAACGACATCTTTGACCTTGTGACTCCCAAATCTAATGAGACAATTATGAGACTCCCATATGCATACATGAGCCAAGTTTGGAGATGAACCGTCACAGAGTTGTTAAGTTACCACAAGAACAATCAATTTTCATCTATATTATATTGACCTCTATGACCTTTGACCTTTAACCCTGAGACCCAAAAATCTAATCAGGTCATTGTCCCTCCCATATGCATTCATGTGCCAAGTATGAAGCTGCTCCGTCAAATGATTATTGAGTTATCGCGAGAACAGACCATTTCTATGTACATAATAATAATAATAATAATAATAATAATAATAATAATAATAATAACGAGATTTAATTCGTCATTCGATCAGACGAATTAGGTGGTCTGTCGTCTTTTTGATATGGATATGATATCTATGATTATGAAAGGTATATCACAGTTGGCCTTTTATTCATCATTTTCATCATCAGGGTTTGTATCACAGTCAACATTACTATCTCATTATCATGGTCATGAAGAGGATTATAGTCATTCCCAATTAAAGTCCCCATTGAGAGAAAATTTACAAAGAGGAAACAGCCCTGATAAAAACGTGTTTTGTCAACGTTCTGAAAAGTTTTGTGAACGTTTATTAAAGACAAGGATGTAGCAGACATAATAAAAATGTTTTGTAAACGATTTATGAACCTTCTGAAAATGTTTTGCGAACGTTTTTTTTTAAAGACGAAGACGTAGCAGACGTGATAAAAACGTTTTGTGAACGTATACTAAAGACTTAAACGCAGCGGACGTAATAAAAACGTTTTTTGAACGTTATGAAAACCTTTTTGTGAACTTTCTGAAAACAATTTGTGAACATTTATTAAAAATGAAGCTGAAGCGGAACTAATAAAAATGTTTTATAAACGTTTCATGAACGTTCTGAAAATGTTTTGTTAACATTTATTACAGACAAAGACGTAGCGGACCTACTAAATATGTTTTGTGAACGTTCTGAAAACGTTTTGTCAACATTATGAAAACATTTTGTGAACTTTTAAGACATAACAGTCCTAATACAAACATTTTGTAAACGTTTTGTCAACGTTCAGAAAACGTTTTGAAAACGTTTATTAAAGACGAAGACATAGCAGACCTAAAAAAATGTTTTCTGAACGTTCTAAAAACGTTTTGCGAACGTTTATAAAAGACGAAGACATAGCAGACCTAATAAAAACGTTTTGTTAATGTTTTATGAACGTTCTGAAATCGTTTTGTGAACGTTTATTAAAGACGAAAACGTAGTGGACCTAATACAAACGTTTTGTTAACCCATTCGTGACAAAGGTCCACATTTTGTGGTTTGGCCTAATATCTTTTGATGCAAAGCCCCAAAAATCATACCAAATACATGAGCAGAAAGAGCAAAAAGTTCTACACAAACTGTGCCCATTCTGGTTGCGTTAATATTCGTTGTTTGATGCTGAAATTTTTTTAAAGGTAAATAAGCATTAAAATCCTTAAATTGGCAATGTGATAGAAAGTTTAGAATCCCATTTTCCTCTGCAAATTGGCAACTTTTTGATTTCTAATCATAATTTCTGTCAATTTATATTCATTTCAAATACATGACATTTTATAAGAAAAATGTAGCAATAAAGTAAAAATGTTGGTGTTGCCAATTTGAAGAATGAAAGCTGATCAAATTAGGCTTTAAATAATTCCTGTCACAAATGGGTTAACGTCTTGTGAATGTTAATTAAAAACGAAAACATAGCGGACCTAAAGAAAACATATTGGAAACATTTTGTGAACGTTCTAAAAATATTGTGTGAACGTTTATTCAAGACGAAGACAAAGACGTTCACAAAACGTTCTGAAAACGTTTTGTGAACGTTTATTAAAGACGAAGACGTAGCAGACCTAATAGCGGACCTAATAAAAAACGTTTTGTAAACGTTTTGGAAACGTTCTGAAAACGTTTTCTGAACGTTTATTAAAGACGAAGATGTAGCAGACCTAATAAATGTGTTCTAAGAACGTTCTGAAACGTTTTGTGTTGGGTAATCTATTTGCTGTCTAATCACCAGTTTATCTAATGTTCAATGACCTGATGAACCTAAAAAAATATTCAGGTCTGAGAAGGAGACTAGCATCACAGACACAGGACGATTTGATTTTTAGTATTATGCAAGTTAACCCTAAAGGTTCAGTACACGTTCATGAATCATATTTGCAATAGGGTTGTACATAAACTAATGTACACTGCATTGCAATAGACATAACATGCAAAATAACGCAGTTATGGCGTTGTTTGTATTTGTATGTGTAAACAGAGTCGATGAAGATGGTAATATGAAAGGGCAAAAAATGTAAAAAAAAAAAAAAAAAAAAAAAAAAAATTGACACCGCCGTCGCCGGGAGTCGAACCAGGGACCATGAGGATGTGAGACCAGTGCTTTACCGATGGACCAGAATATAGTCCATAGAGATAACACGTAGATGGAAAATGGGATTCCTAAATCATATCTTCCAGTTCAAATTTCGATATGTTCCTGACATTTGATTAAAAAATAAATGGCACACTTACGATAGAGAATTTTCTCAGCTACAACATACTCGAAGCTGGGCGAAAATCGAGTAGAAATAATGGAGCTGTTGCTCAAAAAAGACGGGAATGTAGAAACAAGAATAAGAAAAAGGTCATGTCCCATAGACAATACACGCAAAATGTGAAAAAATGACATGCCTCCGTTTATCGTAAGATTAGACCATGATGCGGTTCTCAAAATGAAAAATAAAGGCAATTGGTATATAAGAGCATTGTCTCAGCTACAACATACTGAAATCCTGGCGAAAATCGGCCAACAATAAGCGAGATAGTCTTGATTAAAGGTAAAAAACATTACGTCATAATTGAAAAAATGAAATTTTGAGTTCACATGAGAATATGGTAACGTTCCGATTGTTCGACCCCCCAATTTTTTTCATGAATTCAAATCGTCAATTCATAGGCTTTCAGAAAATGTAAAAAAAATGGGGGGTCCCCATACTTTTTAACGAGCTATGGCGGATTTTAAAGGGGCATGTTTTTGCATGTTTTTACGTTATTTGCCCCATAGACGCGCGCACGGATTTTAAATTTTGACGCGCGCGTGCGGCGTTATGGTCATTTGAAATCGATTCTAAATTGATGGAAATGGTCAAGGAATGTCTCAGAATTGCAAATCAAGTGAAAAAACGGCGTTTTTATGTTATTTACGAGTTGCGCACGCGCAAAACGCGCGCGCGGGCGCTTACGCGCGGAAATTTTTGAAATGCTTAAAATGCCCTGAAATGGATTTTGGTTTGATCCATGAGTGATTTTGAGCATTTTTAAATTTTGCGCGCGCACTGACGCGCGGACGTACGCGTACGCGCACGTTTGAAAAGTTGGAATTGTTCAGATTGATATGAATATTCATCATGGAAAATATGAATGAAAAATGACATTCCGTTATGAAGATATGATCATGAGTTGATTTTTACAAAATGGCGCCTGGATGACGTCACGATGAGCAGATGACCTTGAAAATGACTAGAAATCCGAGATCTCGTTATGACTGATGATTCCTGAAAATTTGACGAAAAATGATTCAGCCAGTTCTGAGATCTCGACTGCACAAAAAAGTGGGTACCAATAAAAAGAATAATAATAATTAATTAATTAATGAAGAATAAAGAAAATTCTGACGAAATTAAAAGGTGATCTGTCATAATATGACAGACCACCTAATTATAACATTTATAAGGCGCTTAATACTGTTGTTTCTAAGCGCACAATTTTCTTTCTACAAATTAATTACCGGAATCTAACAATGGGGGAAAAATCTATTAATCTCTAATTTCTAACTTCTCTAACTTCTCTCTAATCTCTAACTAAAAAAAAAATACAAAGACGTGCACCTCCATATAGACCAACCCACAGCTGATATACATAAGCATTAAATAGGTGAGTTTTGAGCAAGGTCTTAAATTGATTGAGGGAGTTGGCATTGTGGATGTATGATGGCAATTTATCCCACTGGATTGGGGCAATTGCAGAGAAGGCTCCATCACCATAACTAGTATTTGTTCGGGGTCCTAGGGTTAGCTGCAAGGTTGAAGATGTCTGAGAGAGCTATAGAAGAGCGTAGAGAGATGAGGTCAGTGAGATATCCGGGAGCTAAGCCGTTAACAATTTTGTAGGTCATAAGAAGAACTTCGAAAATGATGCGCTGGCGTATTGGAAGCCAATGGAGTGAGCGCAGTATTGGGGTTATGTGTTCAGATTTTTTATTAGAAAGTGTAACAAGCCTTGCAGCAGTGTTTAGAATTCTTTGAAGTGGGCGTAAATGTGGGATTCCAGAGAAAATAGAATTGCAGTAATCAAGGTGGCAAGATACAAAGGCATGGGTTAGTTTAGCAGTTATGGGTTGGTCGAGTAGCTTCCTAATTTTCCCAATCTTGACCTCTATGACCTTTGACCTTTGACCTTGAGACCCAAAATCTAATTAGATCATTGTCCCTCCCATATGCATAAAAGAATCAAGTTTGAAGTTGATCCATCAAATGGCTGTTGAGTTATCGCGAGAACAAGCCATTTCTAATAATAATACTAATAATAATACTAATAATAATAATAATAATAATAATAATAATAATAATAATAATAATAATAATATAATAATAACAATAATAATAATATAATGCACTTGTATTGCGCCATCTATCTAGTAATACTATTCCGAGGCGCATGAATAGCAAGAATGAAAAGAAGAAAAGTAAATAGAATAAGGAACTACATATTTGTGGTGAATTACATTCCACTGTACGCTTTAGCAAAGAAGACCGTTTTCAGATTTGACTTAAAGGAATCAAAGAAATCAATTGAACGGATATCGGCTGGTAACTGGTTCCATAGAAATGGAGCAGCAGCAGTAAAGGCACGATCGCCAAAGGATGACTTTGTTCTTCCAGCA
Organism: Echinometra lucunter; assembly: GCA_029962745.1. Taxonomy (NCBI): domain Eukaryota; kingdom Metazoa; phylum Echinodermata; class Echinoidea; order Camarodonta; family Echinometridae; genus Echinometra; species Echinometra lucunter. Next base: position 12,651,318 of record CM057171.1, read on the forward strand.
ACAAGAAGATTCGGACTAGAAGAACGCAAACAACGTGTTGGTACATATTCGGAAATGAGATCTACGAGATATGAAGGAGCACGACCATGTAAAGCTTTCCAAGTAAGGAGCAAAATTTTGTACTCTATACGATCCCTGACTGGCAGCCAATGTAACTCTTTCAAGATTGGTGAAATATGGTCCCTTTTACATGACAGAACTCTTGCAGCAGAGTTTTGTGCTCTTTGTAACTTAGCTACTTGAGATGACACATTATACAAAAGTGAATTAAAATAATCAAGACGTGAAATGACAAACACATGAATGATAGTGGCAACTGTTTTATCTGACAAGATAATGCTACGTAGATGGAAATACATTGATTGACATGTTTTTTGTACAAAGTCAATCATTGTCATATTACTATCGAATAACACTCCTAGATTACGTGCACTGTTTGTAGGCATTACATCTAAATCACCAATTCGAAGTGAATGGTGCTGCAATTCTACTTTCAGATACTTCGATGAAATAATTAGAAATTCACTCTTAGCATCATTAAGCTTACGTTTGTTTGAACACATCCATGCCTTCATCTCAGCAATACATGTTTCTAGCTTCTGACGTATGCTATTAACACTTTCGAGGTCCAAAGGATTAAAGGGTACATATAGCTGCATATAGGTGGACATGGACGTCATGTGATCGGGCAATCTCTGCAAGAGGTCTGGAGTAAATACTATAAAGGGACGGGCCCAAAACTGACCCTTGTGGCACTCCGTAAGAAAGTTCTGCCTCTGTTGAAATGGAGTCTTTGATCTTCACAGCCTGTGATCGATTGCTCATGTAGGAGCAAAACCACGATAGGGCACATCCTCTAATTCCGACAGCTGAAAGTCGATGCTGTAGTATGTCGTGATCGATAGTGTCAAACGCTGATGATATGTCAAGAAGCACCAGGAATACAGCCTGTTTGGCATCAAGAGCTTGCAGGATGTCATTATGAACCTTAAGAAGAGCAGATTCATTTCCATGGTGTTTTTTGTAGGCTGATTGTAAAGGTTCATGGAGATTGTGATCTTCAAGATGGTCATGGTGACGTACTGCTACAACCCTCTCTAACACTTTCGAATGAAATTTCAAATTAGATACGGGGCGATAGTTCTTTAGGTCCTCGGTATCCAAATTTGACTTTTTCAGCAGAGGCCGCACAATAGCACTTTTGAGCGAGTCCGGGAACACACCATGCAGAAGAGATTCATTTACAATTTTAGTAATGCATGGCAGCAAACATTTGATGTGCTTTTTTAGGATCCAGGTTGGCAGAGGATCATTAGATGAAGAGGACGATGGTGACTGCATTGTGACTCTGAGCATTTCATCTTCAGTTGCTGGATCAAAGGAGTGCAATGTAGGTACATGTGCATCATTAGAGGAAGACATCTCATGTATGGATACTGATGAAGCTGCAGAAGCTGCAGAAGCCAAGGAGTTCATTTCCTCTCGAATCTTCACAATCTTTGAAACAAAGTATTCCACGAACTCTTCTGCAAGCTTGAGATCAGTGTCATGAGCTGGGAACTTGGGCTGACACCGACGATGAAGGAGGCTATTAATGACTCGATACAGTTCTCTGGGGTCTCTTTCACAACTTGAAATCTGGTTCTCATAATATGATGATTTAGATTGTTTGATCATATTCCAGACAAGATCCCTTTGGGAAGTAAATTGTTGTCTGTCGATTTCAAGTTTTGATTTACGCCATCTCCGCTCAAGTCTCTTCCGGAGTTTCTTGGCTTCTGCGATGTCCTCCGTATACCATCTATTGAAAGGTCTAATGGTAATGCTGCATTTCTTTAGCGAAGCATGCTTCTCCAGAATTTGAGAAAGTGTTTGCTCATACTGCTCAATCAATTGGTTAAGCTCTGACTCTGGATTAGTGATTAAGTCTGATGTTTTAAGATGTGCAGCAAAATCATCATAGTTGATGGACTTCAACTTTCGATACGAGATGGTCTGTCTCTTCGGGGCTGGTTTCGTATTGCTCAGAACACAGTGTAATGCAGCATGGTCACTGAGAAAAGATGAAACCTCAACAGATTTGATGAGATTATCACAGGAACGAGTAATCACATAGTCCAAAATATGACCATTCACATGAGTCTCATCCTGCACAAATTGGACTAGACCAAAGGAGTCAAGAATATCTCTCAATTTTAGTGTCTCCGCATTGGTGGAATTATCCCAGTGCACGTTGAAATCGCCGACGATCAAAAGCTTGCACTGTGAGGAAACAAGAGTTGCTGTATAATCTGCAAACTCATCATTGAACACAGCGGTAGGGATCTTGTTCTTTTTACTATATGGAGGTCGGTATAAAACAAAAACCTTGATCGGAGTGGAAGTCCCAGGAAACTGGATGTCGCAACAGACGCTCTCAAAACTCTAAGCACTGAAAGTTGACGACACCTCTCTTGAATGACGATCGATGAAGAATGGCAATACCACCACCCAGACGGTTAGGACGTGGAAGATGATAGAAAGTGAAGCCAGCTAATGTCAGGTCACCAATCACCTTACGTGCTTTTCTGAATCAGAAAGCCAGGTCTCTGTGAGGCATACAATATCAAAATGATGTTGGATAAAATGATCAACCAGAATGTCTGCTTTATTACAGACAGATTGGGCACTGATCACACATATCTTAGCACTGTTCTTGTCACATGCAACAATTGATTTATCAGAGGACCTTGAGGATTTACTTGTGGTGTCATCGCGGACATCAAGATGGGGAGAAATATTTGATGAAGAACATTTTTGCTTTCTTCTCCCTGCCCTTTTACCTCTGTGAATTGGTCGTTTGTGAATGCCCAGTGATTTGAGGTTCTGCCACACTTCATCCTGTAGTAGACATGCCTGGTTCAGATGTAGATATTTGTTTTTGTCATAATCTTCGGTCAGTTGTGGATACATGATCTTGACGAGCGGAATGACAGTGCTCACCAGGTTCAAACTCAGGCCTGCTTGGTCCTGGATTCAGATGAATGTCACCCGATAAGAGAAGTCGTAGTTGGAAAGTCGAAGTTGTGTTTGCATAATAGGCGATATGATTTCCAACAAACTTTGAAAGCTTCCACTGGAGTTGTACATTGCAGCCATAGCTCTTGGGCTTCAGTACATGGGGACTGGTCAATGACTTCAACTCATTCCATCCTACTGCAGACACAATAAGAACAATAAGCAGTGGATTGATGGACTTCATTGTTAAGGTCATGTCCATTCAGGTAGACAATAGTACGGCTGGATGATTGCACATCAAAGGCCAAGAAGGGTACATGGAAGACATGCATGTAGTGCTGGCTGAGTGTACGAAGAAAGATTGGCAAAACTCCTTCAACTTCAATCTCCAAAAATAGTACAAAAAATGCTCCAAAAATGGTCTAGTGTGATCCTGACTATATAAGCAAAAGGTGTATTACAAGTGGTATGCCGAAGCAAAAACAGAGCAACAACAACACAAACTTGCAGAGCACAAGAAGAGAGGGACAGCCTGTCAGGCGCACACACATAATGACCTCTATGACCTTTGACCTTTGACCTTATGACCCCAAAATCTAATCAGATCATTGTCCCTTCCATGTGCATACATGAGCCAAGTTTGAAGCCAATCTGTCAAATGGTTCTTAAGTTATCGCGAGGACGAGCCATTTTTGTGTGTATTATTACCTCTATGACCTTGATCTTTGACCTTGAGACTCCAAAATCTATTCAGATCATTGTCCCTCCCATATGCATACACAAGCCAAGTTTGAAGTTGATCTGTCAAACGGTTCTTTAGTTATCGCGAGAACGGAAACGGGACGGACGGGCGGACGACCCGAAAACATAATGCCTCCGGCAACCACCTACGGTGGGCGGAGGCATAAAAACATTAAAAAACGTTTTATTATTATTTTTTAACGTTTTTTTTTTTTTTTTTATTACAACCCTGCCCACAGATAATCTTCTGCAACTGATGCAAATACCGTCACAGGCCGTTATTTCCTGAAATTTCATCTATTTTAAGTCAACGTGTTGCTTGAATCCTTGCAGCTATATAGGCCTAGCTAACAATTATGAATAGAAGAATAGCGTAAACTGTGGATAGCGAGCCAAGATGCAAACCCGGCAGTGATTAAGATTAGCGAGCGCTTCCAGGTTTCTCCTCTTTTCGTTCCCCTTTTTCGCTTTTTGTTTTGTTTTGTTTTGTTTTTTGTTTTTCTGCCTCTCTTTTACAATATCACTTCTTCAAAAAGTAGGGGGATATTTGTACTACCCCCCTCTCCATAAAGGGAGGGGTAGATATACCCCCATCCCCCCCCCCTCCGGATTTACGCCAGTGCTTGGAAACATTAGTAAAAATGATTATTATCAATTACAGAACGCTAAAATACAGCCCCGACACAGGGGAAGCGGAAGATTTTTTTGGATGGGGGGGGGGGGGGGGGTTGACACCCAAACAGGAGGAGTCAAAAAGTGGTAAGCACTATATAGGCACCAATCCTGAAGCCGTAAGCTGAAACCCTAATCCTAACCCTACCATAACCCTAACCCTAATCCTATCCCTAATCCTAATCTTAATCCTATGAATATTTAGAATATTAAGAATATTTATGAACTTACGGCTGCAGGATTGGTGCCTATTTAGTGTTTACCTAAAAAAAATTCCAAGTTCTTACTACATGTATACTACAGAAATGGTATTTTGTCATTAAAATACGCTCCAGTCCTACGAGATTATTTGACTGGCATATATTTTGGCAACCTTGCTGCCAATTATGACTATTTTAGCACCCTCGGGGAGACAAAGATTAATTTTTTTCTGACACATTCATGCATTATAAATCAAATATTAAACATACATGGGATACCATAAACAGCCATAATTATAAAAAAAAATGTTCATGAGTACTCAGTTTCTGCATTCAGCAATGATGAAAAAATGGTGACTGATCCTTTATTCATAAGTAATTCATTTAATAATTTCTTCACTAATATTGGTCCGACTCTTGCCAATAATATACCAGTGTAGTACTGACTTTCGGACATAAATGAGCACTCCCCTGACGATTCTTTATCTTTATACATGTATCCTACAGACGAAAATGAAATATGTGACATTGTTAAAAAAATAATAAATCTGCAGGTTTAGATGAATTCAGTCCAAGGGTAATTAAAGTGCGATTCGATATATATCAAAACCGTTGTGTCACTTCATAAAGGGATTTTTCGAGATCAACTAAAAATTGCTAGTTGTTAAATGTCAAACCGACATACACACTTACAACGCATGTGTTACAATGATTATTGTTGGGTTAAGACATCATGCAATGTAAACACCACTGGGTAAACATAAAAATGTCTGTTTTCATAAATCGGCTTCTTAAAAAACTATTATGTACATGTACTTGCACTACTTTTTACACAAAACATTGTAGTCTTTGCTCTTTTATTAGTATTACATGCATCATTATGATTTGACTCTCTCTCTCTCTCTCTCTCTCTCTCTCTTGTTGTTTGTTTTCAGTTACTTTTATATAATAATAATAATAATAATAGATGGAATTTGTAATGCGCCAAATCCACTCTGCAGAGTGTCCTTCCTTCTTGAAATTTTTCTTTCTGCATTTTTATAAACAAAATACACTGCATCGTAAACGACATGTAATTCCTATATTTCGCTGAATTTCAACTCATGCTTGGTACTTGGGTGCCTACAAAAGTGTTTGCCTGTAGGCTGGCCCTTTCCAATCATAGCAATGTACTAAAACATTAAAGTATACTCTTGTGTGCTTAGTTAAAAGAACAATAATTTGAAGAGGATAACACAAGGCATTTGAAGACTTCGCCCTTGCAATCCCTTTAAGTACATCTACTAACAAAAAGTTACTGCAAATTCAGCATAAAGGAATAAACGCCAGCACAATGAGTTCGAAATAAAGTTCATTATGATACGGCTGCAACAATGATTTCACTTTCCAGATTAAGTTCAATTGGGACTTTAATTCACAAGTGAACCATGGTCCAATGTCAAATGAGTTTTAATGACACAAGTATGGAGGCATCTTGCAATAATGGATTCTGCTGCCTAAGACATCTGAAAAGCATGTACAGCTTTGCTATTACAAAATGCAATCTTTCCAGTGGAAAACATTCCAGTGATGAATGTATTTCCATACAGCTTGAAATTTTGAAGAACTGTTCTGATGTACCGAAGGTCACATGTGTACAAGACTACAGTAGTATAGCCATTCTTAGCCAATCCAATCAGGATGCTGTCATCCTCTAGGACAATAGCATGCCCTGTTCTTCCGATTGCAACCTCATAGATGCACTTGAATTCTTCATCGTGAACTTGAATGGAATTATCATAAGTTAACGCTGTGTGCTTGCTGTGATTCATGAAACTGACACGTTCAGGTGTATAAGAAATGTCTTTTTCAACAACTTTGACAAGCTCCCGACTTCCTGATCTGTAAAGCGTTGCACCAGAACGATAACTGCCAAAATATTGAAATGCATGGATTTCATCACTGTGGCGTACAGATAAGCAAGCTTTCCGTTTTGAGGAGACTTAAGTACTTGATAGTTTCTTCCACTCTGACGAATATACAGAAAGCCAATAAGATTCATAAATCATGGCATAGGTGGAGTCAAACAAAACACCAAGTGACAGAATACTTGTTTTCTCAAGTACTGTAACCCGCGGACCATCAACAGTAAAGAGATCTATGCCTCCTTTCTTGTAGCCTACTGCCATTCTGCCATCTGGATATGGGGCCAAGTCACCTACTCCAGCCCCTGAAACAGAAAATGAACTCATCTTCTCCAGAATCCACTGCTTATCTTTAAGATCTGGAGAAGCTTCTTAAGCACTTGGAGATCGGAGATTGGAAATCTCACCTAAACTGAGTTCGTGTTGACCACAATATTTGGTAAACTTTATGGATTCAGCTTGCTCTGTGATGACTTTTGGGTCCTCTTCATCACAATCAACACTATCTAGGAGCCGACATCACTAAGAAGTTTCAAGTTAGACCCTTGTATCTCTAGCAAGTTTCCTATAAGTTCCTCCTTATGTTGTAGAAGATGCCTGACCAGTGTATCTTTTCTTTGAGTAAAAAGAAAATGGACACTTTTCTTGCTTTTAATCGCATTTTAGAAAAGAAATTATAAATTATGACGAGAGAGCAAAGCGAGCGAGCCAAAAATAATCACTTTGTTGGTTTTCAATCGCATTTTCAAATAGAAATTCTAAAATATGATGGTCGTTTATGATAGATATTCAAAATTTTTACTAACTGATAAATCAAAATATATTTTCCTCCTTAAAAAGTGAGGGGGATATTTGTACACGCCATCCCCCACTCCAAAAATGGGGGATATATCCCCCATCCCCCCCCCCCCCCCCCCGGATTTACGCCAATGTTTTTAGTGGCCCCAATAAACATTTTTCTTTTACACTTGATATAGAGAGAAATTTTTGTAAAATCAGGTAATGCTTAATGGACCAACGATAATTTTTCAAAACTAGATCATGAACTGAACATTTACCTTACAAGCTAATAGTGTGCGAGGAAGCCAACAGCGACTGAGTGAGAAAATTTTCAAGTTTTGAAGAGCAGAAAATGGTATTTTAGAGCACTTCACAGCATGAATATGATGCTTATGGCAACATCTACTTATTTACAGATTTCTGTATTATCTTTCTTTTCAGTCCTCAAAATTTCTGGGGGGGGGGGCAAAGCTTCTGAGTGGGAGGGGGGGCAAATTCCCCCATGCCCCCCCCCCCTTGGTACCGCCACTGGTTATTATCTATCTTAACCGCTTCTGCTGCTAATAATAATGATAATAACGATAACATTAAAATATAAATATGAATAAGAATGATAATGATGGTAGTAATGTTGATAATACTATTAATCATGGTAAAAATGATAACAGCAATTGTTTTTATTTCATTATCATTATCACGTGGGATTTGGAGAGGTATTGCACTGCATTCCATCATCATAATCATCATCATCATCATCATCATCATGATCACCATCATTATCATTAGCTTAGGTCCTGTTGGTTCACATGTCGGCGTGCCCCCTCCCCCTTCCTCAAGGCGTTCCAGAATGCTGGAACGAAGTCACAGTCATAACTGATGTGATCCAAGTTGAAAACACCCCCAATGCTATCCCCCATGTCTGAGGACCTGTCTACGCCACTACTCTTGTCTTGTCCTCTTATAAGACATTTAATGCGAAATTATTCCGCCCATTCGTTGGCCACGCTAGCTACGGATGGCTGTTTCCCCCCCCCCCCTCCAAAAAAAAGGGGGGATCGACGCCCCTGTTTGGGGTGTTAAACACTCCTTCTATTCTGGTCCAAACAAGCCCCTCCGGCCCCCGCAGAACGACATTTTTAAGGTTTACAAGTGGTAAACATCTAATCGAGAATGGATCTTCGAACATGGACAAAACAATGAAAAAAATGCATGAACACCCCCCCCCCCCCTCCCCGACATAAACAGGACTGGCGAAGAGCGGTAAACATAACATCGATTCTTGCATGGATTTAGGATTTAAAATGAAATAGTCCCATAAGCCTATGATCACCCCCTTTGAAAGAATCCTGCGTACGTATACGCCCCTGGTCACGATAGATAGCCCCTCCCCTCATAACAGTTGAACAGAAAGGGTGATTCTCCCCAACGCCTGTCCCACCCGGCTTTCCCGGCTTCGCCACAGATAAAGTGTTTTCGGACTAACGAACCTTATTTCATTTTCGGATTAACGAACCTTAAATCATTTTCGGACTAACGAACCTTATTTCATTTGCGGACTATCGAACCTTCGGAATAATGAACCTTATTTCATTTTCGGATAAACGAACCTTCGGAATAACGAACTTTATTTCATTTTCGGACTAAAGAAACTTCGGAATAACGAACCTTCGGAATAACTCCACAAATGTTCGGATTAACGAACCTTTTTTTCATTTTCGGACTGACGAACATCTAGGTATGCGCAATTTGCGTTTTTCGGAATAACGAACCTTCGCAATAAGAAACCTTCGGAATAACGAACCTTCGGAATAACGAGCTGTAACCTATTATTATCCTAGGTGTATAAGAAAGGCAAATATTTTATATGAATTTGCGGATTATTCAAGTAATTTCAATCGTCGACTATAGAGGGCAGCTGCTTGTCACATAAATTTGCACAGATCAGCATACCAATGGCAATGTAGCCCTGTGTGTGCCTTGCCTGAAGTGGCAGAATTGTGTTCTTTCGTGAGATGTCACAATCACGGGAGAAACCCCCGGCCTAGGAAACCTTATGCAGATCATTTCATATCAGATATGAAACATATTATGTCTCGAGTTCTCTACAGCCTTACATATTTCTCTGCTAGTTGGAACCCTTCAAATTTTACGATTATTATAAATGATATCAGAATCAATCATGGGCATCAATCCGGGGGTGGCAAGGGGAGCACGTCTCTTCCCCCCCCCCCCCCATTCTCAAGGGTGGGGAACACAAAAGGGCACGCCCCCCCCCCCTTACCACCCAAATTTGGAAGTCTTGTATTCATCAATAAATCAATAAAATTTTGAAACTTGAAACTTGTATTCATATAATAGGCTCTATGGGGACAACTTCTAATAAAGCACAAATATACGCTCAAAATTATGATTTTGGTTAGCGAAAACTCGCATTATTATAGATCATCAACTGTTGTTTTTTTTTTTTTCGCACGGATCTTAAGTTAAGTTATAGGAAAACGGTTACCCATTGTCAGGCCCGTAACTAGGGGGTTCGGGGGTTCGGAGGAACCCCCCCCCCCCCCCCTCCCCGCTGGCGAGCAGAGGTCCGCTTACCTTTAAAAAAAGCGCGGGAAAAATGAGAGATGAAGGAAATGAAAAATGAAAATGATGATAGTCTTTCCATCTATTCGTTACTCAAGCCTTAACGGGGGGAGGCGGGGGTTCGAAATGTGCCACCCGCTGACGAGCAGAGGTCCTCTTTCAAAAAAAAAAGAAAAGAAAAGAAAACGAAGGAAAAGGAAAATCAGCATGATAAAATATAGTTCTTTCCGTCTGTTTCCATTTATTTAATTCAAATTCAAATTCAAAAATTTATTGATTTCAATCCAAACATTAAGGATATTCTCAATTTTGAACATAACACAACACAATAGCAAAATGAAACATTAAGTTAACACAGATAATAGGCATGCATGTCATAATTTAGGTAAACAAAACATTTTTTATTTATTACTCAGGCCCTTAATTAGGAGGGGGTTCAAACCCCCTACTGGCGAGTAGAGGTCCCCTTGCCTCATCCCCCCCCCCCCCAAAAAAAAAAAAAATAGAGAAGCGAGGGGAGAGATGAAGGAAAGAAAATTAACGTGGTTAAATTTATGTAGGTTCTTTTCGTCTGTTTATGGCTCAGATCCTCAACTAGGGAGGGGGTTCGGGGTCAAAAAAGGCCCTCTGCTGGCGAGCAGAGGTCTACATGCCCTAGCCCCCCCCCCCCCCCAAAAAAAAGAAAATTGAGAAGCGAGGGAAAAGAGAAATTAACGTGATAAATTATATAGGTTCCTTCCGTCCATTTATTACTCAGGTCCTTAACGGGGGGCGTTCAGGAGTTCGAAAGGGCCTCCCGCTGGCGAGCAGAGGTCCTTTAAAAAAAAATGGAGAAGCGAGGGAAGAAATGAAAGAAAGGGGAAATGAACGTGATAAAATATAGGGCTTTCCGTATAGTTATTGATTTTTACGATTTTGTCCCTAAGCCTCCTAATCTTCTTGGCGAATTAGCCAATGCCGTCTTCACCATTTATTTTCAAATTTTGTACATGCATTAAGCCATCACATGGCAATCGATTTTTGTCAAAACGTCATTGATGCATTGTTCAAATTAGGTCCATGACAGGCCTATAACGGGGTGGGGGTGATATTCAAACACTCTGAGCCCCCCCCCCCCCCCCCCCCTCCAAAAAGCCGGCGAGCATAAATGAAAGATCATAAGGAGAACAAAATCTGAAATGCTACAAAATAGTGCTTATTTTAAGTTGAAGATTTAAAAATATTTCCACCCCAACTGGCTTAGATAGGGAAAGGGTGCACAAGGGGTCACATGAAAGGGGAGAGAGGAAGGAAACGGGGAAATAATGTGAGATTATAGGGTTTCAGTCCATTTGGCCTTTTTTATCTGTTTCTTCATTTTACTACTGATCATGGTGATTTTTGTCAAAGAATGAATGAGCTAAAAAGAGTCATTCAAACTTGCCAAATTCTAGGTATGTCTTGCCTATGTGACGAATTTCGATGTTACTTTCTTGAAATCAACTGCCCAAACACTGCCAAAGATGAATCTTCATGATATCTGAATAAAATCTGACAAAAATGGAGATATGTTGACATTATTCTTTCCTGCAAGCAAAACACGCAAAGAGAGTAATATTCGGTGGGTAAAGAGGATCGATGTTTTGATATCTTATAGGCTAATAGTGAATTTTGATAACGAAATAACACTCCTACCACGAAAAAGAGGGGTTATTATTCCTCGCTCGCTGCGCTCGCTCGTATAATATTTAGATAAGGATGATTTAGAAAATCAAACAAATTCGGCGAGTGAGGTGACTGAATATACATACATGTTTAGATGTATTACAGGCCTATAGCATATTATAATGAGAAATGACATTTCTACCGCCATGGGATTATATTTTTCCTCGCTCGCTTATAGCTCTCCCGTAATATCTAAAACAGGGCGGTTTCGGACAGCAAATTTTTGAACCATTGAGATACCCCAAAAGATAAAAATACTGCAGCGATGTGACCATAATATATGCCCTATAATAACCATGATTGTACCAGGAAATGGTAAATTATTTTGTGGGGGAGTAGATTAGACTTAGAATCCAGCATAACTATCATCACCACCTAACAGTTTGTCGGGAATCTCTCACTTGTTTTAGGCGACGCCCCTGGCAGCAAGGTCCATGGATATTTCAATAGGACGTTAATGCAATATTCAGACACGTCGCTGCCCTATCGCCATGGCACACGAATACTCCGTAGGCCCTCCATACTTTCTATATTAAAATGAACAAGGTGCATTTCGCTTTGCTCGCTTCGCTCGCCCGCAGAACGTATAATCGAAATAGTTTCATGCAGATAAGTCCATGAATATTCCGTGTTATCATGCCAGTTTTCGCTCACGCCACTGTCCAGTATCGCTACGGCTCCAAAAATAAGGGTTAACTTAATCTCTCTGGTGAAATGCGCAACATCAAATTACCCCTCCCCTTGCTCTACTTCCTAAAAATGTTTGTTAACACTGGTTAATATGAATAATTCCTAGCAACAAACTAAAGGGATTCCACCTGTTGGTGACTACTTAACTAACAGCTTGCCATTTAAATATAGACCAATTTCACATAGCAAGAGGGCAGCAGACTGTTCGACACAGTTCGACATACTGCGGTGGGCGCTCCAGCTTTTATAGTACACAAGTCAATAGCGCGTTATGTACATTCGTTCGATTTCTTGTCTATTTTGACCAATATATGCAGATTTCTTTTAATATTTGCAATGAGAAATTGTCAGGGAAGTTCAGGTTGCAGCTGTGCGGTGCTCGAATGCCACAAGAATTGGAGAAAGTTTAAAAATTGGAAGCTAACTGAGTGCGAAATTCACTCGCTTTTGACTCATGAAGCCTGTTTGTGTGAGAAGCCGTACTCCCTACACAGATTTCCATACGCAATGCGAAGGAATCCGTCGCCAGTGGGTAAAATATCAACAGAAAGGACTTTGAAGTCAAGAAACATTATCATTATGTACTTTGGCGTAAAATTTAATGAGTGAAAACATGACTTTGTAAACAGGGTAAGATTGAGGGCTCCCGTTTACTACGGCTTCTATGCTGCAATCGAACTTATACTGACAAAACTAAGTTGAAAAACTATCGAAAGTACAAAAATACATCATACCTTCATCTGTCAGATATGGCCATTGTCTTACCTCATGTACCCATGTATCCATGCTTTATTTTATTGATCTAGAATAAAGTAAATGGAACAATATTAGGGCATATCTCATATCTTACATTCATTTTGTACACAGAGCCAATCGCGGTCAGCGCGCTTGCCCACCGCAGCAATGGCGTCGCCGATAGAGGGCCAAATACATAAACCGGAGGTGAAATTGGTCTATATATATATATATTTAGCTCCCATTATCTGGAATCTTTCTCAGTGGTTATTTTGGAGCTTCACATTTTACCCCCCCCCCCCCCTCTGTCAAATAATTCTGACTATGATTGTACCCATACACTGGGAGGGTCACGCCCCTGACCCCCTACTCGGTTGCTTCGCTCTCACAGAAAGGTCCACTTTTTTACAATGTCGAACCCCCCCCCCCCGCAAAAATCCTAGTTACTGGCCTATTAAATATATATGTCAGTTTTACTTACCATGTCAGCATTTTCATTTATAAGGCTGTCCTTCCAGGCTTTTGTATGTCTAGCACCGGCGTAAATCCACTTTGAAGAGTGGGGGGGGGGGGATCGATTTTATTTTCTGTCAAAATCACACTTAAGTATAAACACACGCCCTCATCCACCTGCACAGACCCCCTTACACTTACACATATTCTAATTTTTATCTTGAGAGCGAGCGAAGCGAGCGGGCCAAAAATTACCACTTTTCTGAGTTTCAGTCGCATTTTCAAATAGAAATTCTATCATAATGATGAGCGAGCGAAGTAAGCGAGCCAAAAATAACCACTTTCTGGTTTTCAATCGCGTTTTCAAATAGAAATTCTAAAATATGATGGTTGTTTAAGACAGATTATTAAAAAATGTATTAACTGATTAATTCAAATATCATTCCTTCCTTAAAAAGTTGGAGGATATATCCCCCATCCCCCCCCCCCCGGATTTACGCCAATAATGTCTAGCTTTTAATTTGTCAAGTATAACTTTCTTTAACTTTCTGATCGAGCATGTATTATGATTTTGCCAAATGTGTGAAAATCCTAATGAGTGTAATAGAGACTTCATGTGTTTGCAATAATTGGTGTTATGTTCATGGCCTCAAAGTAAATTTGCTTTACTATCTATTATTGGCGGAGGTTACTACGTGATGCCAACACCCGACTGCATCTTTAAATGTTGTTAAAGCAAGGGGGAATCGACCGGTTTCCGCCAAGACGGCGCTGTTCATCGCCGATCTATTAGTTTCTAGCAATGTTTTTAGAAACTTTAATTGTAGGGCCAAGTCTCCAAAACAACCATATACCTAGCTCTAAAATATCGGAGGAGTTTCATATTCCCCTTGTTACTTGTTGCAGTGTGAGGCAGTGAATCTAGAGGCAATAGCTAAGTGCACTACACCCAAAATTTTACTAAGAACTAAAGTGAAGCAATGAGGATATTCCCCCCCCCCCCTCCAAACTGCTCGCAATTTTGTAATAATATATTTTAGGTACGGCTTACTCATTGTGTTGTATTCATAAAATTTTATATACTCTCCTATTCATGTCAAGATGGTGCTTTGAATTAAAACCCTTTTCACTTTTGACCCTTTTGTTTATAGTGTTTCGGTCGGAGGGGCACCGATCCTGGGGGCAGGGGGTAGTTCCCCTCCCCCAAGAAAATTTCGGGGGGGGCAAAGATATCATCCCCCCCCCCCCCCAATAATTTCCGAACTGAAAAAAAAAGAGAAAAGAAAGGAAAAGTGAAAAGAAAGCGGAAAACAAGAGAAAGGAAACAAAATAGGAAACTGGGGAAGCGCTCGCTCGCATTTAATTATCTTTAACAATGCCGATGGTAATTACTATTCTTATGAAAGGGAATCATTTTGATTTTTTTTTTGTTTCTGTCAAATTTTATACCTTTTACTCATAGAATGTTAGTAATACATGTGTAAACCAGACCTGAATATTAATACAAGAAATCGAGCGGCAATTAAGTTGAGTAGATAAGCCAAGGTTTGAAAAAATAATAAATCCCGTTTTTCATTCGCTTGCTCTCTACTCTCGCTCGTAAAACCTAGAAGCAAGATGATTTCGGGCAGCAAGCAGCTTATTTCAGCAGTGAGATTAAAAAATAACATTGAATATTTGGGCAGGGAGGTGGTTGTCAAATTTTTTTTTAAAATCCGTGTTATTATGGGTCGCTGACATTGCTCGCTAGAAGAAACAGGATGGTTTCGGAAGGCAAGCGAGGTAGCTTAATAGAATCATATTCTGCACAAAGGTGATGGAATATAATATCATTTTGATATCTTATAGGCTTATAGTGTATTTTGATGACGAAATAACACTCCTAACTTGAAAAAGAGTTTATTTTCCTCGAATATAATAGATGTATAATAATTTACATGGTTCATAAGCAGTGGCGGCACCAAGGGGGGGGGGCATGGGGGGCATTCCCCCCCCCCGAAATTTTGAGGACTGAAAAGAAAAATTATACAGTAATTTTTAAATAAGTAGATGCTGTCATAAGCATCATATTCAAGCTGTGAAGTGCTCTAAAATACCATTTTCCGTTCTTCAAAACTTGAAAATTTTCTCACTCAGTTGCTGTTGGCTTCTTCTCACACTATTAGTTTGTAATAAGTTTATATTGCTTGTTATATCTATAGTAAGGCAGATATTTCAATGTGTAATAAGCTAATGTACATGGCGTGTATTCTGTCATCAGCAATGTGTGTGATGGGGGGGGGGGGGGGGGCTGGAGAACAAACACGCAAAGTCTGCCCCATTGGCGTAAATCCCAGGGGGATGGGGGGATGTATCCCCCAACTTTTTCGAGAGGGAAGATGGTGCGTATACAAACATCCACCCCCCCCCCCCCACTTTTTAAGGAAGAAATGATATTCGAATTAATTAATTAATTGAAAAACACGTTGCAACTTGTTCAAAGTTAAGGCTAATCCCTCTAGATGTTTAAAAACAAAAACATCCTGTATTGTACTAATAAACAACATTTTGGAAGTCAGTGACTCTAAAGAATACATTCTTTTGTTAATGCTAAACTTAATGCTAGAAAAATCAACAGCGTCATTCAGAATATCGTCTTTTCTTCTCTTAGTCTTCAAAACAACTGGCAACCTAGTGTATAAATCATTTTAAAAAATCGTCCACATTTAAGCCTTTCATGATTTTCATCATGTGTTTCTTTAAGAACAAAATTTTTCTCTTGCAAAAATTACAAATATTCAGAAATTCCGAGTAGAGATCTCAGCCTGGTACCTTAATATTGATTGATTTGCAATTATATTATTGCATAGAAATATGAACCTTCCTCCTACCGGTCGGAATGTGTATTCGAAAAACTTTTTCCACTTAATGTCTTTTTATGGCCACAAAGGAGTCTCTTAATCCACATAACACGCTGTGCACAAATCGTATACTTGAAGTTCAACCTTTTTAATCCCCATGTTCAAATATAAAATGTACATGCCCATTTCTATGAAGTCAAAAGGAATTGTCTCTATTTCTTTAAAAAAAAATCCATGATGGTATTGACATAACACATTATGATAATTTTTTAAAAAAAATTGTTTTATTTTGACTGTATTTCTTTGTAATTAATTTCTTCGTTTACATTATACAGAAAATATAGGCCTACTCTAAGCACTTTTACCCAGGAAACCATCTTATCAAATGTGGTCAAATCATCATTGCTTTGACTAGAATATCCCAACTTCATAATTTGTGCGTTGTCCTTATCAATTTTCAAACCAGATATGTGGGAGATGGAATCCATTATTTTTTCAAAGATTTTCATATTTTCTGGAGCTTTCAAAAAAAGGAACAATAGTCTGCAAACATTAATATCTTTATCTCTATATTTCCTATCAAAATACCTTTTAAGTTTTGTTCGTTCCGCATAACCATTGCTAATGTTTCTATGATTAACAAAAAAAGATATGGAGACACCGGCGCGCTACGGCGTAAATCCACTTTGAGGAGAAGGGCGGGGGGGGGGGGGTAATGGTGGACGTTTTTGTCGATTTTTTTTTTCTGTCGAACTCACACTTAAGTATAAACACACACCCTCACTCACCCGCACAGACCCCCTTACAAACATTTCACTTTTGATTTGGGTTTTTAATCGCATTGTTTATGACAGATTATCACGAATTTTACTAACTGATTAATTAAAATATCATTTCTTCCTTAAAAAGTGTGAGGGATTTATTTGTACAAGAGAATAGTAAAAAAAAAAAAAAAAAAAAAAAAGTAGTGGTGGATCGAGGATTTTGAAATAGAGGTAACGCCAGCGGTGACGGAGAGGAGCCACCGAGCGGGGGAGGGTGTGGGTGGGGTGGGATGATGTACAGGCTTCAATAAGTCATATCTTTGAAGCCTGTACATCATCCGCGTAAACAAAAACGTAGAAAAAGGGTCGTTTTTCAGCACCGGGCGGGGAACCCGGGGATCCAGTTTAGGGTATCAAAAACAGGTAAAATCAGAAAAAGGGGTATCAAAATCAGGAAAATCCTGGAAAATGTTACGTAATTAGGAAATGATGCAATCCTTGCATAAAATCCCCATTACATTATTTCCGTCCAACTTTAATCCCCGTTTAGGGTTCTTTTCAGAAAGTGATTTACGCGGATGTGTAGGTCTCAATGAGACACGGTGAGGGCTTTTAAAGAAAAATCATATGCGAAAGTCGTATTTTAAGAGCACATTTCAATAAAGGTAAAGCTTTAACTCAAACATATTGTCTGTAAATGAATGACATACCGGGAATGGGATGCTATAAGGTAAATTAAAGTCCTTTAATAATATTCCAAATACGGCCGCTGTCCTTTCATAAAAAAATGACACCTTGAACGATGCAGTCAGTCAAATTAATTCTTAATATTCAAAATACGGCCGCTGTCCTTTCATAAAAAATGACACCTTGAACGATGCAGTCAGTCAAATTAATTCTCAATATTCAAAATACGGCCGCTGTCCTTTCATAAAAAATGACACCTTGAACGATGCAGTCAGTCAAATTAATTCTTAATATTCAAAATACGGCCGCTGTCCTTTCATAAAACATGACACCTTGAACGATGCAGTCAGTCAAATTTAAGTACATTAATTGACCTGAGTTCTTAGTCAAAGTTTTATTTTCATGATTGACAATACGTAACACTGTGCTACTCATTTATAAAGTTCATGAAAATTGAAAATCTGGGAAAACGCCAAATTTCATTGCCATACCTTAGCTTGATATCACAGCACTGGTCACTGGACAGGAAAGAGAAAGGAGAGATGAGTCTGTATTTAATCAGATAATGCATTGTATTGTACTGGCTCGCACGCTCGTGGATCCTGAAATAAACAGTAGACCTGCTTCTCTTTAAAAAAAAAAATCAAAATGTTCAGAAATTCCAAGTAGAGATCTCAGCCTACCTTTTAATTGCATAGAAATACCTTCCTCCTACCTCATCAGGCAGTCCGGAGATAGGGGGGGGGGGGGGCTTTCTAAGGGAGGGAACGAGCATATGCGTACCCTAATTATTACTGAGTGGGGGGGACCCCTATTCATGACACAGTACATTATACAATACTTCTATCCATCTACAAAAATATGAACCAAAACCATATTTTTTAGAGAGATTATGGTCAGAGATATGGTCAGAGTGGATTTATAGATACCACGATATTGCTGTGCCTTTAATTATTTCTTTGTTTTATATGTATTATCATTAATAATAATCATACCTAAATGATGATAATATTTTCATATTATTATTTATAATTTCATTATGGTCAGAGTGGTGGAGCAGAGTGGCTCAGCGCCATCTACAGTTAGATTGCGATAAAGAGGCGGATCTCATGAAAACAAAACTTTCCTGCTGACGACGAAACTTTCTTTCCCCGTAAGTATTTAAGACATCTTTGTGAATGGAGCTTTATGATAATTTCATTGTTTATTTTTTAAATGAAGGTATTTCTTAAACTAAGGGAAGCCGTCATGCTATTAATGTTGTAAAACAAACATTTTCTACCCGTGGCCGTGCGACAAGAATCCATCGTCTTTTTTACTCGGCCCCACTCGTCGGTTTCTGTGTGTTCCCGCACTCGGTCTCGGTCGTGAAAGCTGAGAAAACTGGGAACAATTGCAGAATACCCCACCACCACGTTATACACCCACACCCGTTTTCAGAACAGGGCATACATGCATACGCGCATGCATGTACATTAGAAAATGGTGGGGTATTCTGCAATTAAGCCAAAAACTGCACTCACAGCGCCGTGCCAATTTCAATTTTCATTCTATTACTTTTTATTAGACTAGACTCTAGATCTAGAGCTAGATCTAATATGATGCACATAATCAAACAGAGCAACAGTTACCAAAGTCAGGTGAAAGTAGAAAAATGCACTAGGGTCTATACATGTACAAGCTTATTTGAATACAAGCTTGTACTCCACAGGCCACAATAAAGTCAATAGGCATAATAGGCTTCATGGCTCTTAACCCTTCCGGGCTCCGCCGCGGAAAAATTTGTGCTATATGGTCTCACCACCAACTCTTTGGCCAACCAGCAAACCCTCTAAAGTCCTCTTCTGAAAATTTTTTGGAAGAAAAAAAGACACGATTTTCTTGTCCTATGGAAATCTGTCATGTCCGTGTTGTAGCATCCATTTTACAAATCGAAAATCAATGTGTGCATGCACAGAGCAATATGAATAGACTCTATTCACATTTTAGAGAGCGGTTCCTTCAAAATTATTGAATATGCTTATTTTGGTAGCAGTTGCTGAACTGATGCACGAGAGAGGAAAGGTCAATGGCCTGGGGAGCGTTAAGAGGTTGATCACTAAATTGCTTGGCATTGGCAACTCTTACATGTAGGAATCTAAAAATTCAGGTTACTAACTTCAGCAATGAACTTACCCAGAGAATACATTGGTCAGCTGGGCATAAAATATGCTCCTCCAGGCTTGAAAGTATGAATGAAATATGGAATAACTTGTGTAGACCTATATTTCTGAATTTTCTGAACTTGCCATTAATTTGTAGCTAGAAGATGAATTTAGACACGATTCCTTGAAGGTTTCATGAAAATAACTGCAAGCATTTTCAAATACTAAGCAATAAAAAAAAAAAATGAGGTCATTATCTGCCTCGCTTTCGATCATGTGATCATAACACCCGTGCCCAATCCAGGCATGTCATTAGCTACATTTAGTCTCAAAAGGAGTCTCATTTTTTCAAATCGTCAACAAGCAACATCTTTGCTGCACTAAACATCAGAAAATGAATTAAACAGAAAGAAATGAGGATTGAAATCACTGGATATTAGTCTACATTGATTATGAATGAAATATAGGTAAAAAACCCAGCGTGTGATAGAACAGGTGCAATTAATTGCACATGAAGCAGTGCACCAGGCCGAGGTCTCCCCAGGGACTGCGCTGGGTCAAGGTTGAGGGCTTTGTTTGTTCACTTTCAAAATCGAAAATTTTCTTCGGCCTCCCTAGTAAGATGTACACACCGAGTCATAGCTGCTTTCCTATACTACGTACGTAGTAAGAAACATCTGAGCTTCGGCGCTTCGCGCGGGAAACTCCCCCTCCCTGCACCTTCTTTCCTAGGGAGCGCGCGAGTGATTCGCACGCTTCGCATGCTCACTACTGCCCTCCCTAAAATGAAATCCTAGCTATGCCACTGCGAAACGCCTAACTTTTCAAAATACCATATAGATCTATTCCGTTAGATGTAAGTGGATCTACGGACAGTGACCAAAAGCCGTCAGTTTGGTTCACTTATTTCTAACAAATTGCGTCAAAAATTGAAAATTTGTACCTCTATATATTAACAAACTCTCCGGCCAACGAGCAAACCCCTTATAATCCTTGGTTGAAAATGACTTAGATGAAAAAATGTGACTTTCTTGACTTATCGAAATGTTTCCGTGTTGTAGAGTCCATGTAAAGACTTTGAAAATAGAGTGCACATGTGCAGTGTCTTGGCACAGTATACATGTACATGAATATTCATGTTTTAGAGTGCGGTTCATTCGAAATTGTTAAATATGCATGAGGATGACAAGGGAAGTTGCCACCACTCTTTTCTTCGATCGTGCATATTCAGCAATATAGTACACTGTATGAATATTTATGTATGCTGTGACGATATCGCACATCAATTGATTTGCTCTTTGATTTTCTAATGCTCTACTGTTTAAATTGTAAAACATGTTTTCAAATTCTCCTTATTCCACTAGATTATTCTGTATATGTAAATAGATTAATTTTTGTGCCATTGTTTACTTAAAATGCATTAATTTTCTGTTATTTTTCATTTGATTATTTACTCATTGTATATCGTGCAGACAGGGCCATTGTGCATTTTGAAATTATGGATGGGACACCGGACGATGGACGCCACACCACAGCATAAGTTCATCTGGACCATTTTGGCCAGATGAGCTAATAAAAATATATCACACAGGCATAACTTTCTATTCTGTGTCCTATTTCATTCAGAGTTTCTTTTTTCGTTTTTATGCCTCCGCCCACCGTAGGTGGGTGCTGGAGGCATTAATGTGTTCGGGTCGTCCCGTTTTCGTTCTCGCGATAACTTAAGAACCGTTTGACGGATCAACTTCAAACTTGGCTCGTGTATGCATATGGGCGGGACAATGATCTGATTAGATTTTGGGGTCTCACGGTCAAAGGTCAAAGGTCATAGAGGTCATTATGTACATAGAAATGGGTTGTTCTTGCAATAACTCTAACCGTTTAACGGATCAACTGTACACTTGGCTCATGTATGCATATGGGAGGGACAATGATCTGAATAGATTTTGGGGTCTCAAGGCCAAAGGTCAAAGGTCATAGAGGTCATTTTGTACATAGAAATGGTTCATTCTTGTGATAACTCAGTAACCATTTGATGGATCAACTTCAAACTTGGCTCATATGAGGGACAATGATCTGATTAGATCAAGGTCAAAGGTTATAGAGGTCATTTTGTACATAGAAATGGTTCTTTCTTGTGATAACTCAGTAACCATTTGATGGATCAACTTCAAACTTGGTTCATGTATGCATATGGGAAGGACTATGATCTGATTAGATTTTGGGTCTCAAGGTCAAAGGTCAAAGGTCATATAGGTCATTATATACATGAAACTTCTTGTTCTTGCGATAAATCAACAACTCTGACGGTTCAACTTCAAACTTGGCTCATGTGAAAAAGGCAATGGTCTTATTAGATTTGGGGGTCACATGGTCAGATGTTAAGTTTCCTTTCAAATTATTATTATGATTATGACATTAGGTGAGTATGGATCGGGCGCCACACCAGTCTCTGGCTCCAAACCTGGTCTACCAAGGTGTTAAGGCTAGCAGTGATCCTGGACCACTGAATAAGATTGAAGATAGTCCAGCACTGGACCAGAGACGAAGTCGAAGCCGGAATGAGAGTGTGACAGATAAAGATGATAACGATGGATCAAGCAGCAATTGCAATGATAAGACAGAGAGGTGTGTACATGTAGGTTATAAATGATAAGGTATTGGTCTTGAGGTTACAAACTTGAAGAATTTCACTTCCTTATTAAAGGCATTGGCTAACTTTGTGAGCACCTGATTTAAAAAAATTCTCAAACTAAGATGAAACATGTGTATGAGTACTTGTATTTGTACTCGGTGGTTGATCTTGTCCTTTTCTTAACATTATAAATCTGCAGTTTTACTGATGTAAAAATTTACTAATGCAATTTACTGATGGAAAAAAAAAAAAAAAACATTTTGGAGTATTTTCCAGCAATCCCCAGTACCGGCTATTTCCCAAGCTAAGGATGTTGAAATATGCTTTAGCATACATGTATTTCAACATCCTTAGCTTACACATTTATTATTTTAAGTAGTGATATAATCCCCTAATATGAAAAAGTAATCTTTTCATTGCTTTATGTGCTTATTGTTGCCTATTTCTGAGGTATAATTCCCATTATCTACCAGTCATTGCTTTAATGCAGCCCTAACCCATAGCATATAGTGCACCCATATATGCAAAGCAGTTGTATGATCCCCTACCATGGAAAAGTCACCTTTTCTTTGCTCTAGGTATTTAATCTTGCCTTTTTCTCTCTAATGAGTTCATTTTCATACAATTTACTAATGAAAATTGTAGTTTTTGCACTATTTCCCAGTACTTCCCGTTTTTGTCCAAATTTGCTAGGCGGTATTTACCGCCCGGTATTTCCTGCCCGGTAATTAGCGGCCAACCCTGAGAATCAGTGCTATTTTTCCAAAGCAATAGGAGTGCTAAGAAACAGGGTCACTGAAAAGGCACTAAAGTCAAGAAATCAGGGTTTTGTTGTGGGTTTTTTTATGCCTCTGCCCCGAAGGGTGCCGGAGGCATTATGTTCTTGGGTTGTCCGAAATTTGTGAATGCGATATTTCAAGAACCAAAGAACTTTTTCTTGAAACTTCATAGCTAGGGCCATTATGGGGGGCTGGTGATCTGATTAGATTGGGGTCATGAGGTCAAAAGATCAAACGTTCTAGGTCACAGATTGACCTAACTAAATGTTCAAATATGTTCAAATAGCTTGTGAATGCAATATCTCACTAACTTAGTGAGATATTGCACTTAGTCTAAGTGATGGAGGGATCTTCATGAAATATTGTAGCTACATGTAGGTCAAATGTGGGTGATTGCAGTCTGATTATATTTTTGGGTCATGACGTCAAAGGTCACAGAGGACATTTATACATGAAAATGGATTATTCTTGTATTAACTTGAGAACCATATGATGGATGAACTTCACACTTGTCTCATGTAATAATATGGGAACAAAGATGACCTTATTAGATTTTAGAGTCTCAAGATCTAAGGTCACTGAGGTCACTGATTACATGAAAGTTTTTATTTTTTTCTTGTAATAGCTTCAGATCATGTCAAACAAAGCCCATTAATGCACACAGGAATGGCATGGGAATTATTTTAAGAGCATTTTTATTCATTTCAGATATTTATTGCAGTAACAAAAGTGCTTCACCTGTAGCTTAGAGTGATAAAATAATTTTTAAAATTTTTCAATCAATTTTTTTTTAATGAACATGAATATATTTCTAATCTGGCAGGGGCAAAGGCATAAATTTCGACTGGGCATGGCCTAGAATTCATCTTATTTGTCTTGTTTTTTGTTTTTGTTTTTGTTAAAGTTATAGCAGGCCATGAGAGTGTGCTGATATGTGCCAAAAACAAGTTGAAAACCAATCCCCTGTACCTGCCAGATCACTACTATAGTACCTTCAAGCATAAAATTGAGTGCAAGACCTGACTTGACATAATTCAATCAAAATGGGAGTACTGATAGGCAGTGCAAAATCCCTAACATTGTGCACAACCTTGATTCCTGTTGTGTTGCAAATCAATGGCCCTCATACACACTGTACCCATTGACTTTGAATGTTTATCGCACCCAGTTCGAATGATTGCCGGGGTAAATCAAATGATCGGACCCGAACTTTAGTTAATATGTCCTACATGTACATGCATAGAACCTGAGGATTTATAAGATCAAGAAATCAATTTCCCAGGCGCGTAGCCAGGGGGGGGGCGTGATGGGGGCAGTTGCCCCCCAAAAAACACCACCCCAAAAAAGAAAAAAGCAAGAAAAAGCAAGAAAAAAGAAAGGTAAGAGAACATAAGAAGAAAAAGGTAAGAGAATGTAAGAGAACGTAAAAAGAAAAAGGTAAGAGAACGTAAGAAGAGCGGGAGCAGACAAGGAACAATGAAAAAGAAACGTCGAAACTTCCGCGCTTCGCGCAGGAGGGGGGAAACTACCCCCT
This sequence comes from Echinometra lucunter, assembly GCA_029962745.1. NCBI lineage: Eukaryota > Metazoa > Echinodermata > Echinoidea > Camarodonta > Echinometridae > Echinometra > Echinometra lucunter. Next base: position 12,676,160 of record CM057171.1, read on the forward strand.
CCCTGCATCCTCCCCCTAGGAAGTGCGCTTTGCGCACTCAGTGATTCGCACGCTTCGCATGCTCACTACCGCCCCCCCCCCAAATGAAATCCTAGCTACGCCACTGCAATTTCCATCTGTGTGACTTCCATATTGGAGTGAATGGCACAAGAAATGTGTGACAGATAAATCTGAAAATGGACACTTATCATGTTAAAGTTCTGACAAAGAAATATGCAGGCCTTGGGGTCTTTTTTTCATTAGTTTTTACTGATCAAAATGATAGGATTACAGAAACATCAGAACATGATTAAAAAAAGAGTAAGAAAAAAAAAAGAATCACATTATCACATAGAATTAAAGTAGAGCAGCATAAAATACATCAGTAGAGCTAGGGTATTTTTAAAACATATTTAGGGAAACATCCTCTAAAAAGAACACCTCTTTTATTTTCTTGAGATTTCCTTTGCTCAGCATGACACCAATATTGCCTTCTCACAGGCAACCACTCATTTTGATTTCCAGCCAGGGTGGTTGAAGTAATTGACCTGGGATGGATCTGAATTTCTGTAATATTGGGGAGTGGGGGGGGGGGGGGTGATGTCATTTTAAATTCTCTGGCAACCAACCCCCCCCCCTTCCTGCCCCATCACCTTGTAAAGAAATATGAAGCAACCTACTGACTACTTTATCCCATATGCTTGGTACAGGAGCCACCTGGGGAAGGGTGCTCAGGCAACACAATTGGAAATTTGGCATACCTCATGGACATTCCTCAGTTTAAAGCAAAGTCAATGAAATTTTCACCATAATTTTGCATGCGGTCGCTTTGATCCATGAAAAGCACAAAACCCCAAAATACACTGTATATAGTGCCATGTGCTAACTTTTTTCAATGGGACAGTAAAGTACATGATGTTGGGATGCCAAGTAGAATGATGGCATCACATGATATTGCTGTCTGCAGGGCTCAGAATCCCCAGTGACAAAGTTTAATCCCCGGTACTCTATTGAAACAGATGACATTTCCAGAAATGAAGAGGCAAAAACTTCTGAAGAAGGTTAAATTTTTAAAAAGAAATTTCATCTGCCTTTTTATTGTAAAAAGTGCCCTTACATAGCGAAAGGCTACTGAAAATTGCAAGACCAAGCTGGGAACCCATCCAAGGATGGGATAAAATCTATCTTTACGGTACATGTACACTCATAAAACTTACCACATTTGTAGAGAAAGGTATACTGTAGCGAAAAAAAAAGTTTGAAAGAGGGGGGTCTTGCTTGTTTTGTACCAGCAGTGTCCAAACATGGCGGCATGGATTTGAAACTCAGAAAACCTGTCTGGGAACCCATCTAGACATGGGATGGGTGCCAGATGCCTCTACCATGGTTCATGTACTTTTTTTAATCAACAGGACCCTCTTGAAGCGGAAGACATCTAAAACCCTCAAAACCTGATTAGGAACTTCTCTAGAAATGGGATGGGAGCAAAACACCTGTACAGTACACTCAAAATCCATGACATTTTCATAAAACCTAAAAATTTGTAGGGAAATGAATACTGAAGTAGATGAAAGCTTTAAAAAGGTGGGTCTACCTGTATGAGCTCGGTTTTGTGCTGGCAGTGTCCAGATATGGCGGCAAGCATCTAAAACTTGCAAAACATGGCTGGGAAGATATGTGGAAATGGAATGGGTGCAAAATCCCTCTACCGTAGGCTCAAAATTCGTGTCATTTTCAGGAAACTTTAGATTTGCAGAGAAATTTATACAGAAGAGAGAGAAAGATTTTAAAAGGGGGTCCATGTACTTTTATGCGTCATTGCCCTCATACTTATAACAGAGTGAAACTTGCAAGACCTGAATGGGAAGCTATCTGGCATTGGGATAAGGGCAAGTCATCCTCATAAATCTTGCTCCCATCCCCATACTGAATGCTCAAAACACATGTCATTTTCATGAAACCTTTTCTAGAGAATTCCCCATACAAATTTCATTTTCGGTCTGCTATCTCTATGCTGTACATGTCTTTGATTGTACTAGAGATACATGCATATGTAGCTATTATGCCATAAAGAAAATGAATGATTATTCGACATATCTTTCTCTCTTTTAATTTGTGCTGAGTTAGTGTACACAGAGGAAATTCCAAAGGCCAAGGACATCTTTATGACTGAATTTATGGGTAGAAAATTCATAAAGGGGTATCGAATGTTATCTTTTAACTCAAGCTCATTAAGATATTTTGGTACAGTATGTAGTTTTCCTAGATTCATACCAAGTTCCTCTTACTGCACACACTTGCGTATTTGTCTTAAGCATGGTTTTAGTGTGCGTATCCATTGTCTTTACATGTACATGCACATCATACGCTCCTGATGTTGTGATGATGTAACAAAACCAGCCAGGATCGTGGATGGGATGCACACAAAGTACAAACATAACTGGGGAACGCCCTTAAAGGACACAATTTTTTGTACTTTGCCACTGAGTAGTTGCCATTTGAGTATTCAGAGGGGTGTGTGTCAGTTTACTCCCTCCCCCAGGCTGATTAAGATATGTGCCATGGTAAACCTTCAAAAAAATTTATTTTTCTTTTGCAAACAGGAATAAGTGATGCAGTAAAGGAACTGTGTTCATTCCTTACCTTTACATGTACATGTTATAGCATACAAAAATGTGAAGTGCTGTACGCGAACCCCCCCCCCCCCCCCCCCCCCCCCCCCCCCCCCGCGGGAATTTTTTTTTTTTTTTTCCAGGGCTACTTTTTGAGCCCACCCGCCCAAATTTTCTACATGTACATTGTATTACAGTTTACACTGGACCCTATGAGAATTTCAGGGGCTCTTTTTTAGCTTTCTAGGGCTCTTTTTGGCATTTTGGGGGCGAATTCGTCCCTGTATATTTTTTTCCCTGCCCCCCCCCCCCTTGTATTTCTTATTTTTAAAGCAGTTTACCACTTGGTAATCTGAACATGCCTTAAATCTGCCATTGACTGGTGGTGTGGTGTTTGTCGAAATTACATTTCAAGGGGGTGTTTCATAAAGCTGTTTGTAAAGTTACACATGATTTTACGAACAATTGGAATATGAAGTGCCAAGTGGGATGCCCAAAAATTTTTCCTAACATTTGAACAAAGTGTGACTGCATTTCCCATAATCTCTATTAAATTTTGGCAGAAAATATACTTTGCAATAAAAATGTTTGTAAACAATTAAATGCTAATCTACATCTGTTTATTTCATCTTTAGTTGACACGATTTATGATTGAGAAGCCCATTTGGCTAGCCATATTCAAGTCATTCGTAACATACAGCTTTATGAAACACCTCCCAGGTATTTTGAATTTTTCATCATTCAATAATATCAACATTTCAGTGACCTTGATGGTGAACTGGATGACATCACTATCAGAGTTGACCCTCCTGACCTCTTACCAGGGCAGAGGTCAAGACTGGATAGTCTTGCTTCCAGGAATTGTTCAGTGGCAGAGGCACAGGCACTGGCTTTCTCAAAACTTCAAGAAGAACTGATGAAGGCAAAGGAGGTAAGTAAATATTTTGATAAAATTAATTACAGTAAGAGCATGGTACATGTAATGATGGTGTTGTTGATGATGAATGTGATGATGATTGTTTTGATGTTGTTTGTGATTGTGTTTGTGGTGGTGGTGATGGTGATTATGGGGATTGTGTAATGATTATGGGGATTGTAGTGATGATGAATAATGATTAAGGGTAATGTAGTGATGATGAATAATTGAATATGGTGGTGGTGATGGTAATTTTAATGATTTTATCATGTTACATGTAGATTTGTTGGTGGTAATGATGGTGATGATGGTAAGCTTATTATTAGCATGGGATACAGATACTGCAGTGTATGTAGTGCATTATGAAATAAATTGACCTGCTTCTGTCATTCAATTTGAAGCAAAATGCATTGAAAAACGGTGAAATTCTTTTGGTGAACTTTTACATTGCAGGCAGTGGAGATCAGTGTCGGGGATCAGGTTCATTTCCATATCAATGGGCAAAAGTTATATAAAATGACCACTCTCATGAATGGCCTTTCACTATGTAGATTGAACATACATGAATGTGTTCCTCATATGTGCGTAATATTCATTTTATTGTCAATTCGATGAAAATAGATAATTGCATGAATTACTATAGCTCAATGCTGGATGAGAGCCACATGATTGATATGCTTGTTATTATTGTTATGATGATGATGATGTGAAAGGAAAATACACCTGTAAGAGTAGTGAGTGAGGTAAGATTTTTAAAAACATATTGTGTGTTGAAGGAATTAGTAATCATACAGTGAAATTAGTCTCTTGTATGCTGAATCCATGAAGATTACTTTCTGTGAAAATTTATTCTGTCTTTTGACACCTTCTGTATCAGTAATTGTAAATAATTACGAAACAAAATACAATTTTGTAATAGTTTGGCATAAGATTGTTTAATCCATAAGTTGAATTACATGTAATCATATTCATGGAAAATACAATATAAATATGTTTACTCATTTCCATTCTTGTAACTGAATATATGCTGTTACCCTGTAATCAACAAATGAACTCAAATGATTCATATTTTCTGTTGTAGAAGAAGAAAGGATGAACCGAAAATGATATAATTTTGTTATTACTAACATCCTCGCCAATCAAATCCAGTAGAAATAGTGAAAGAATAATCATTCTGATGATTATTCCCTCTTTTTCTCTCATACTCTCATACTCTCTCCCTCCCTCTTCTCTCTCCTCTTTCTCTCTTCTCTCTCTCTCCCTTTCTCTTCCTTTCCTTCCTTCTCCTTTTCAAGTTACTTTCATTGTCTCATTTCCTCCACACTCCATCCCTCTCTTATTTTTTTTCTTTTAGTCATTTCATTAGTTGTGAACCATAGCACCTTCCCATCTTCTCATATTTTTTTTATATTTTTGAATTTAATTTGATGTACTATGAATTGATTTATTATTATATTATCGATTTATTATTATCACATGATCAATTACATTTAAGTTAACATTTATTGGGCATGTGTTTTACAAGCTTTGCTTTTTAACATGTCCAACTGTTTTCCTCACTTTTATTATGTTTTTTGGTCAAATATGTGCATTTTTATGATTAATTATTTGATATTGATTATATCAATGAAAGACATTGTTATTACTGCTGTCATTATTTATTTCTGTTAATTTTGTTATGCACTGTATTGATAATGTTATGTAAATGTTAATGATGATTGAAAACAGTGAATAATTTAAGTGAACAGAAAATATTGGTTGTAAGAGGCAGGATGACAAGGCAAAATTTTTTTCCTGTATGGAACTATTCTGCTGTTAGTTGAAAGACATGTCGTTAAAACTGAAATAGAGATTGCTCTCATTACTGTTGAAGGAAGCTTAATTATATGTTTTGATGATTGTAACAGGATGCAATTGTATACAATGTGCTTTAAGCTGTCTACGCATTTCCTTTTTGAAGTATTCTGACTTAGTAAATGGTAATGACCATGTACTGTCTTATTTCCTCCTTGTAACTGCACTGTAATTGGTACTTAGATCTAGGGAACAATGATGCTAGCTGTTCCTTTTTTGCATTGTCTTGTACTTTTTTTTTAAGGGAAAATACTGCAGGTTCAAGCAAAATACTGTTTTTCCTGTTGAAACTCTATGGCTGTAAAGTATCTGTAGGATACTCCTTTCCACTTACAATACATATATATTTCTTTTCAACTTGATGAAAAGTTGGCATATCTGAAGGAACATCAAATTTATTGTTAGATACATGTAGATGGGGCTGACAAATGGAGTCATATGTACCCAAGAAGAATGGTAAATGAATTAAAAAATGTATCATTTAAATAAAACTACATAATTTGTTAATTACAGATGTGAAAGCAGTCCTATCTTTTGAAATGACAGGATCTATTTAGGTACATGTAGTTTGGGGTGGATACCGGTAGCTTGTTTGTTCATACGTGTACATGTACATGTATTTTCAATGTGGAATGATTTTTCGAGAAAATATAAACAGTATTTCAACTGGAAAAGATTTGGTTGATGTGGAACTGTGTGGAGCCTGTTTGTTATGTGATGCAGGAAAATAATCATAGCAAAATTGAAGCCTACAACATAATTCCCATTTTCTGTTCTCAGATTAAGGTCTGTTTGTACTTTGTACCCACATTAAATTTCTTTTTATTTATAAGTTGATGTTATTCCTGTCATTCATAAAATTTAGTCTCCTTAAGTAATTACATTGTAAATGAATCACAGGCAAGTAAAAAGATAACCAGATAGATTCAAATGAAATTAATGAATTATGATGTAAATGTATCAATTTGATGAATAGCAAAATAAATAATTGAATAAGTAAATTAATTTATGAAGAAAGCAACAAACAAACAAAAATGAGTAAACAAAATACAGCTGTAAATAAGTAAAATATAAAAAGTAAAGCCTAGTAGACAGAAATCCATTTGTTCCTGGTATTAAGCATATTTGTGATCTCCATCCAATAAACCAACAGAAAAATCACAGGCTGCTCAACCTGTAGATCTACATGTGTACTAGATTAGACCATAATGAGGTGTGGTCATATTCCAGGCAGTTCATGACAGGTTCTGCAAAACCAATCTAGAAAGCATTCCCAGACCTTTTAATCATTGAAAGCTTTAAGGATGTTATGCTTGTCTGGCTTTCAGCCTATAAAATGAAATGTTTACATGTCAATCTGTCTGTTCTTAATGTCAGCATTCATACGGTTCTAGGACAACTCCCCCGGGAGGACAACTCCCCCGATACGATTTCCACCTGACAACTCCCCCTGGAGCACAGCTCCCCTAGAGGACAGCTCCCCCGAGGGCAACTCTCCCCGGAGGACACTTTTCCCCGGATGACAAGTCCCCAAGGACAGCTCCCCCAGTCCCCGGGGGAGTTGTCCTGATACGCATTCATACATGTACATATAGGTGATCTAGTCTTCATATTAACATTTGAATGTTTCCATTTGATAGGAAAGGGCTGATTGCAGACTAGCCATTGCACTGAAATTACATTGGACCACAATTTAGAGACACAACATAGTATTTTAGGGAGGCTTTGTAAGGCATTTTTATCTTTATATCGTTGTGCGAAGGGACACGTCCGGAACACAAAATACAAAAATGCAAAATTAAAATGTCTATTTTGACATACATATGGAATAGAATTTTAGCAAAAATCATGCCACAAGAAGATTGTATTTCATATACCCGTGAAATTGTCAATCGTTGTTTGAAAAATATGATTTTCAATAATTTTCCATTTTGCGTTCCTGACGAGTTCTTTCGCACAATGACTTAAAGATAAGACGTCTATGGAGATTTTTTTAAAATAGAGAACTTACATGTACAGTGTATTTCAAAGAAAATTTTGAATTACTCATTGCTCATTCATATTTTTGTTTGTTTATTTTTTGTATTTCTTCAGACCTTACAGCTGAAGGATGAAGAAGTTGAGCAGTTATCACGTGTAAGAGAAGAGGTCGACAGAGAAATTACTGAACTGACTGCTAGCTTGTTTGAGGTGAAGACAAAGTTCCCCTAAAGGGCCACTGCAACCCAAATTCAGGTTGATTTCTATCGAAGTGCAGGGCCGAATACAACTAATATTTTCTTTAAATATAATATAAACATTTAAATACATGTATGTTTCTTAGAATTTTCATTATTTATAAAGCAATTTTTTTTCAAAACTGGTAAGCTCTACCAAAAAAAGGCTCTAGATCTCATTCCTGCAGTGATGTTATCCGTCAATCATCAGCTTAACCCATTCGTGACAGAGGGTCCGCATTTTGTGGTTTGGTCTAATAACTTTTGATGCAGAGTTCTAAAAATCATACCAAATACATGAGCAGAAAGAGCAAAAAATTCTACACGTACTGTGCCCATTTTGGTTGCATCAGTATTTGTTGTTTGATGCTGAAAAATTTTCAAAGGAAAATAAGCATCAAAATCCTTAAATTGGCAATGCGATGGAAAGTTTAAAATCAGTTTTTCCCTGCAAATTGGCAACTTTTTGACTTCTCATCATACATTTTGTAAGTTATATTCATTTCAGATACATGACATTTAATAAGAAAAATGTAGCATTAAAAGAAAAAATGTTGGTATTGCCAATTTGAAGAATAAAAGCTGATCAAATTAGGCTTTAAATAATTCCTGTCACGAATGGGTTAACTAACATTCTACAATAGATAATGGTATGTAACTTCCCACAGCTCGGCACATGCTCACAATAGAATTACATGCTTTCATACAATACCTCTACATTGCCTTTATTATGCTGGTATGCTACATGTACAGCTTTTATGACATTTGCAACTTCCGTGCTAGTGTTAGGCACTTTTCGATTGGGTGAACGAGAAAGTGTTGACGCCAACGGTAGGCGTATGTCAACGCGTCTCGTCAACATTTATAAAATGAATACTACTGTACTGAAATACTTTAAAGGAACAGCGCTTCTGAATTTCGTTAGGTTTACCGTGAAACAACATTTACATGTCTTTATTTCATCACTAATTTTGCGCGATATTGTCCATCTCGAGAGGAGTATGATGTCATAGACAACACAGCGTGAGTGAATTTGGGTGGACGGTGAAAACCGGGGTGAACATTGACGCATGCGCAGTGCGTAAAAATCACGTCATAGCACAGTGGCGCCGATGTCAACATGCAAATCGAAAAGTGCCTATTGTAAACAGGTGGTCAGCTCTGGAAAAGTTCCATACCACTTCTCTTGTTAGCTCACTAATGATTGACGTGATGATGTCACTGCAGGAATGAGATCTGTGAGCATTTTGGGGGGTGCGCCAAATTATATCACTTTTAAGGTTCCTTGTCCTGTGAAGTATTGACATACATCGGGGGGGGGGGGGATTTTATAATTTTCTCACTGATTCATGGAGTAAAACTGGCAGCCTGACATTCAGAACTGCACTTGGTTTTTTTTTTAGATTAATGCTAAGACTGCAACCCTCTTACATGTGTGTTACACTTACAATGCACAATGTCCTTGAAGCAGTCAAAGTCATTGCAGTTCTTGCATTTTACTCTCCCTTTGCAACTTGCTTATAAGCATTAGAGATACTCCATTTTAGTTACAACAGACCCACTGAAAACAGCTTACATGTATGTTGGATTCTAATTTTGGGAGACCCATTGAAATGTTATCAATTACAGAAACATCAGTGTATTGCCATTTTGCAGATGAAAAACTAATCGATTTAGACCTTACAAAATTCCTGGTGCTGAATAGGTCATTTTCAAAATGGAATTCAAATTATTCTGTGTTTTCCTAACAGTGAGTGATTACATTCACCTGTTGTAAGATATTGTACTTCAGTAATCAGAAGGCACATTGCTTTCAATTTGCATTACTAGACCATGCAAATATTTTGGCTTGCCCAACCTAGCAAATTTTGTTGTATGTATTCTACAATCTGAATATTGAAATATAACACAAATACACACGCAACAAGTGAATGTTTGTTACTAGGATCATGGCAAAGATCAAAGCATTATACATGTAATTTGAATGCATCATAATATTGGCCCACACATGCTTTAGGTTAAAACCTATCTTTTCTTCTTGTAATCCTTAAAAGGAAGCAAATGCAATGGTACAGGAGGCAAACATCAAGAGGGCAGCAGCTGAACGTAGATTAAGAGAAGCCAATGGAAAGGTGAGTGGCTTTTTATTTGTATGAATCATAGACTGGTATGTCTTGTGGGATTTTATGGGCCATCTTGTGAAAAAGCCACTAGTCATCTAGTTTGTACACACACTTCCACTTCCCATATGGGCAAGAAAAACACCCTCTCAAAATCTTGGACCCCACAGACACTGAAATGATATTTTGACACTGAGGTTTCATATTGTTTGTGATCAGTCAAGCACAGAGCATATAAATTAAAGGAAATCAAATGAAATCAAGTGAGAGAATAATGAATACCCCTCTATTTGAAACTACGGCAGCTTGCCTTACTCTCGTGCATAAATATGACAGAGATTTAATACCAGTTATTATCCAAACAGTTTTTTTCTCTCTATTTTGTTGGTTTCTTTGTTGTCATAATTAAATACGTGCTTATTTCATCAAAGAGGGGCGGGAGGCAGAAAGATTGATATTCAGTATCAAATCAGAATTATTGAATTTCCGCCCTCACCCTCCAACATGAAGTAAATATCATTTGAAATATATTTTCACCCACACCACCTCCCCCTCCCACAAAATAAAACCATGTTCATGCTGCCAGTCATTAGGCCAAAAGAAAAAAAATTGTTGTATTGGAGTAACGGGTCACTGAAAAATAGGGTAGGTAGGGTGGTTTTTTGTTGTTTTTAAAAAAAAATTTTCCCCCCCTTCCAATCTGCATATATGATACCACTATTCACACACACACATACACCCAATATGCACACCCATACGTGTACATGCATACATACAAACATACAACCCACTGAAGACAGGTTCATTTTGCTATATTAACTGGTTTCCCATAGACCCCAGCCTGAGATATCTCATGCACCATCTCCAACAGGTTACACAACAGACCAAGATGCCAGTTAAAGACATTGGTTAACATTGTTATGATTTTAAGAAATCTTGTTTTGTTACTTGAAAATGGGATAAACATAAGGGTTATAGTGTAAAAATACCTGTCTGAAAGTTTCAAAGTATAATATCCACAGGAAGTATTTTTAAATACCAAAAATGTGAACCAACGTCTGAAAACTATACGAGGGTCGGTTGCACAGAATAGACATAAGGAGTGCCCATGCACGTATGACTCGCCTCACCGTACTGTGTGTATTGGCGAATCACGCGGCGGGAGGCACATAACGGCATTTTCAAATTCAAGCAAAGTGGTCCTCTTAGTGATTGTCTCGTGAGACAAAGGATAATAAAATCGCTGTTTGCGTCTAACTTACACTTTTTCATTCCAAATTATGGTTGCTTTCAGGGTTTTTGAGTACAAATACAAGTACTTATACACATGTTTCATCTTAGTTTGAGAATTTTTTAAATCAGCTACTCACAAAGTTAGCCAATGCCTTTAAATATAGCTTTTAGGGGCTGTTCACAAATAATACCAACATTTTCACGAGTAAATAGTGACGTACACTTTCGGAGAACACTAAACAGAGTTTTAGGCCCAAGTTTACCTGTGACCTTCACAGCGTACGACGCCATGTTGAGGTACACAGCTAGCGAGCTAGCGCTATGTTGAGCGAGATACACAGCAATACGGGCGAGGACATCGCCCAAACAAGCGGCATTGGGTGTGCTCACGAGGAAAAAGAGGTTTACTCTCACTGAAGCCACTCGAAACACATATTTTACGGCAAGAAAATAGCTGTTCTGTCCGCAACACTTCAGGGTTTTCTACACGGCAAATTCGATCGTGAAGGCAGCATGATCATATGTGATATCGATAGCAATAAATGAAAAATTTTTAAAAACCTAGGGCAGGGGATTTTCGTTTTCATTGAGCCACCGAGGTGGAGCAAGACCAAGAGATCCTTAGCGGCATCCATCCATTCGTTGTCCGTCCGTGACGCTTATGAAACTTGAATAACTTTGTGACCATTTGTTCGTTTGCCAACAAACTTGAATGGGGGGGGGAGGGGTGTGTGAAAGGTCATGTATGTAGGTCAAAGGTCAAAAGAGGTCAGATGTTAAAATTTACCTGCAAGTGTCTACAGGGGTTAGTAACTTTTCAGCCACTAGCCTGTTTGCAACCAGACTTTGGATCTCATCGTCCAATTTCTAGTACCACTGCAGTACTAATATCCTTTCACAAGATATCAATGGTGTTAATGGTTCCAGCAGAAGGGAATTTCTTGAATGCTGGGAGCCTAGATGTGCACTATATGAATATCCAATATTATTATTGATCACGCTTTCATTAAATTTGAATTAAATACTCTATTCATGGTAAACAGTGTAATCTTTTTATGCAGGTTATATTTTGATTTGAGAAATGAATAAGTTTTAAAAGTTTGAGGCAGCTTTCACTCTCTTTCTTTCATTAGATTGATGCATTGCAGGCAGAGATCAGTGCCCTCAAGATGCTGGTACTTACTTCCACACCTAGCATGCCTGTACCAAAGGATACCAACAACTCCAAGAAACCGTCCATCTTGAGGAAGTCCAAGAGCAGTATGAGACTTAGTGTACAAGGGCATCACAGGTACTCACATGAATGCAAGGCTGTACTCATAATATAGGTCTATACAGGGGCAATTGAAGGCAGTAGGCAAGTAGTGTTCCCGATCTCCTGTGTGGGCTTCGCACAAGATCAGCAACACCCTCCCCCCCCCCCCCTCCCTCCCCACAAAAAAAAGAAGAAAATTTAAATTTGCAAAAATGAAAAAATATAAAAAATCTCAAAATTACATAGGATCAAGATAATTGAAATTCTTATTTTCTGACATTTTTGTGATCATTGAAGCATAACTCGTAATGCTTCAATGACCATGGCTTATTTCTTATTTTTTTGCAAGAGATAAGATGACTCCTTTAATTTGATATATGATTCTGATATTCCTGTCGACCAAGCCTGTGACATCATCAAACAACGGCTCATCTCAGACCCAGACTTTGGAACCAGGACAAAACTCACACCAGACCAAATCCATGACCTCCTCACCTGTCTCAACTCCAACTCCTTCAAATGGCGCACCGACTACTACAAACAACTCAAAGGAGCAGCCATGGGATCCCAAATCTCACCCATCATCGCCAACGTCTTCGTGGAACACTTCGAACAGCAAGCACTCAAGACCGCCGATAAACGCCCCTCTCTCTGGTTCCGATACGTCGACGACACCTTCGTCATCTGGCCCCACAGCACAACAGACCTCCACCAACTCGACCTCATCAACGACAAGCATCTGAGCATCAAATTCATCATGGAAACCCAACAAGACGACTCGGTCCCTTTCCTAGACATCCTCATCAAAAAGACACCCTCCGGATTCCCTTCTCATCAAGTCTACTGAAAACCAACCCACACTGACCGATATCTCAACTTCCGCTCACACCACCACCCCTCCATCCACTAGTCAGTCTCGGACACCCTCGTCAGACGAGCTCACCAACTCAGCGACAAGGAGCATCTCCACCAGGAACTCAGACATGTCAACCACGCTCTCACCAACATCAACCAATACCCCAGAAGGAGAATCAACACCCAACCTCCTCACAGCCTCACCACCACCAGCACCGCTGATGACCAACCCACCAACAAGCCGACTATCACCATAGTTCTCCCCTACATCAGCAAGACCTCCAATCGACTACAACGCATCCTCCGATCAGCGAACATCCTAGTCAAACACTGATCTTCCCGCAAGCTTCACTCCATCCTTCATTCTCATAAGGACAAGTAACGAGGTGTCTACAAGATTCCATGCAACGGCGGCAAAGTCTACATCAGAGAAACCGGCTGCGACTTCAACACCAGACTCAAGGAACAGACCTATCAACGACTCAGCGACTGGGACAGATCCGCCAACATGAAGCATGCTCAACAAGAAGACCACCTCATCGACTGGGACAACAGCCACCTCATCACTACCATCCGACACTAGAACACCAGGGGAGGTCGAGAAGCCATTTAAATTCAGCCCAAGACCCAGGACTTCACATCAACAACATCTGGCACCCAATCCTACATCACCAGACCACTCCACCCAGCTCAGTGACGCCAACCACTGCCACTCCATCGACCCAAGACAAGACTAGCACCGATGCCACCACCGCCACCCACACCACAAAGCCTGCACAGCCTGTCATTTCAGGTGACACGACATATGCTCCGCCGACAACTGCTCCGAAAATTCCGACAAGTGCTCCGCGACATTTGCTGTGCCGACATTTGCTGCGCCGACATATGCTCCGCCGACATATGCTCCGCCGACATATGCTCCGCTGACATTTGCTCCGCCGTCATGTGCTCCGAAACAATGGCATTTGCTCATTTGCCAACATAAGCTCGGAATTATGCTCCGCCGAATTATTTCGACAATAATGTGACAACTGCCTCGACGACAATTTCTCTGCCGAATTAATTTCGTTGACAGTCCATGGGCGTCAATCCAGGGGGACAGGGACACGTCTCCCCCCCCCCCAAATATTGGAGGATGGGGGACACAATAGGGCATGTCCCCCCCTCCCCCCCAAAAAATCATGATTGTTGTTGGCAAGTGAGAGAAGGAGAGAGAGAGAGAGAGAGAAAGGAGAGGGAAGAGGAAGGAGGGGAAAAAGAAAAAAAAAGAAGGAGTAAGGTGCCCAAATAAAGTCATATTTGGTTTATTTGCTTGTGTGTTTTAATAAAGAACTTTCACTTTTACAATGAAAAGAAGTATGTAAGTATTTTCCTCACTCTCTATTCTCGATCGTAGGCTATAATATTCAGATTTAGGATGGATTCAGGATAGCAAACGAATTCGGCAAGCAAGGCCCATCATGTATTTTGATGAAGAATTATGATCTTACATGAAAACGGTATATATATATATATATATATATATATATTTCCTAGCTCGCTGCGCTCGCTCGTATAATAGGTCTATTAAGATTTAGGATGGCCTTTGAAAGCAAATGATTCAGGCGAGAGAGGTGACCAGGATATATAATTTAGATATCTTTAAACCCATCATGTAGTTTTGAGGAAGAACTATCACTTTTACAAAAGAGAGTATGTTTTTTCCTCGCTCGCTGCGCTCGCACGTTTTATATTTAAATACAGGATATTTGGGGAGAGCAAACACATTGGGCAAGTGAGGTGACCAAATATACATGTATAAGTTAGATATCTCATAGATAATACCATCGTGATTTGGATGAAGAAATGCCACTTCTAACATTGAAAATAGCATATAATTTTTTTCCTCGCTCGCGCTCGCTCGATGGTTAGGGAAGCAAACAAATTCGGCAAGCGAGGTGACCAAATGTACATGTATAAGTTAGATGTCTTATAATTCCATCGTGCATTTGGATGAAGAATTATCACTTCTACCATGAAAAAGTATGTATGTTTTTTCCTCGCTCGCTGCGCTCGCTCGTATAATATTTAGATTTAGGATGGCCTTTGAAAGCGAATAAATCAGACAAGAGAGATATCTTTAAGCCCATCATGTAGTTTTGATGAAGAACTATCACTACTTCGAAAGGGAGTGTAAATTTTATATACAGGATATTTTGGGAGAGCAAACACATACGGCAAGTGGGGTGAACAAATATATAATTCAGAAGGAAATATGATAGAGGTACGTACACAACTGAACATGCCTCGTGGGCTTTATATGGTTGAATTTATCGACATTCGTCGTCGGCAATCGGTAGCATTGTTTGTCCGCAGTCTGACCTCTACAGCCCCCCCCCCCCCCTTAAAAAAAGTCTAGCTCCCAAAAGAGACACCTGATTTTTTTTTCGCTTCTCAGCAAATTTTTGGACTGTCTGACGTAACCAGGAATTTTCAACAGGGGCCAAGGCTAGGGGGAAGCTGTTGGAGAGCAGATGTCGTTTTGGAGCATATGTCGCCGGAGCAATTGTCGGCGGAGCAGATGTCGTTGTTTCGGAGCATATATCAGCGAAGCAATTGTCGCCGGAGCAAATGTTGGCGGAGCAAATGTCGTCGTTTTGGAGCATATGTCGGCGGAGCAATTTTCGGCGGAGCAAATGTCGGCGGAGCATATGTCGGCAGAGCAAATATCGGCGGAGCGTATGTCAGCGGAGCAGATGTCGCGGAGCACTTGTCAGAATTTTCAGAGCAGTTGTCGGTGGAGCAAATGTCGGCGGAGCATACGTCATGGAACTGTCCTTTCAACCACCCTCCACCCCCCACAGAACCAACCCACCATGCTGCCGACAGACACATCCCGCTACAACCTCCGCCGACGCAACACCACCACATCCAGATATCAACCCGCCTACTCTTTCCCGCCAATTCCGTCACCGCCGACCCGCCCACACATCTGCTACAGAGCGCCACCACCGACAGCCGCTCACCACGCCGCCGACTCCACCAGCCGCCTCACTCCTCTAAGTGATCACAGAGAGGGGTGAAATAAGCATTATTGCATATAATGTGTCATAATCGTTCATGCATGATTGATCACAGTTTTAACTGAAGGCAAATCTTTAATTTGATATGAAATTCAGTTGATAACTGATTTATGAATTTTGGACTTTCAGCATTGTTCACCTCTCTTTTTATAGTGCTTTATATGAAGTGTACAAGTATACTTTGATACACTGTATGTGGGATTTTTACCTACATGAATTAGGTCCTGCCCATACAAGAGGTCATTTCAATAACCCTGTTACTAATGTACCGGTATTCAATTTATGCACATTTCTCTCTGGAACCCTTGGTTACCAACTATTCATTTCACCTGTTATGCATATTGGCATCAAAATACATGTAGAAGGAATCAAGTTTGCATACATTAGTTGTGACTATGTCGGGCAAGCTTCTGCCAAGCTTTTCGGTTGCTGAGGGAAATGTTTGTTCAACACGTATGCATAAAATTAGTAAACATGTCTATTGCACCATGAATTTAGCTCTGCACCGATAACTGTTAGAACTATATCACTCCATGATACTCATAAGATTGTATCATGATGAGTGACGTTAGCTGGTCCTTAGTATCTCATTAGACCAAACAAAATCATCATTAACATGAATGAAAGTCACCCTTTGTATTTTATTTAATTTTCTCTTCTTTTTTTTGTATCTCTTCCCAATTCTGCTTGTCAATCTTTTGAGTAAGTATCAATCAACAGGTATCAAATGTTTGTTCTCCTTGTCTTGTTTTTACGCTTATGTTTAACTTTTATTCATTTGCATTCTTGTAGGAATTCCGAATCAGTTGTGATTTTTTCTCTCTCTCTCAGAACACACAGCCTACAAGGTCCAATCACAACTGACTATGGGGTTTCTCCTTCTGCCAATGGGACTTCCCCTAACACGAATGGGTCAGCCACACCCTCACCTACTGCTGAATCAAAAGAGGTTTTTTGACTTGTTTTCTTTATGACATTTCAAAGGAAACCAAAACTCTCTAGTCAAGCAGTCTGTAAATCAAAACTAAGACATAATAAAACAGGGAGTGCTCCACAAAGGGTTAAGTTGGACTTCAGTTGGACTCGGACATGAGTGTGCTTCAAGTGAATGAAGAAGAACGAGAACAGTAAACAGTGAAAGTTTGAGGAAAATCAGACAGTCTGTTCAAGAGTTAGGAACTTTGAAAGTTTAAGTAAATCCTTATTATGGGGATCCTTGAATTGGCAACTTTGCCAGCATCTGTTTCTTTATTTTCAAAAATAATAAAAATTCTTTTGATTTATTGTTTTAGTATGACATGGCTGATTCAATTCTGCAGGCATTCTGGGAAGAATTATGTTGATTGCTGACTTGAAATTTCAGAAAAATCAAACACCCCTCAGATCAGCAAAACTTTGAACAAAATCTGACATGGAATAAGAAAGTTATGGCTATATCATATTTTCTGCTTTTGACACTACCTTAGCTATATGTATTGGTGATATAATTTTTGGACAACTTCTCAATATGTTTTGTTCACAGAATGTCACATATTAAATAAAAATAAATAGAATGAATATTTTTAAAAAGCATTTAGTACGCTCTCCATAGTAAACTGTATCACAGCGTTAACACAAAATGAGAAAAAACATATAAGAATTTCATCAGAATAGGTACATACACAATATTCATTGCTTCGAAATAATAGGGAAAATAAAAGGGTAAAACTCAACTATGCAGGAAAGAGGTATGTTTTCAGGAGTTTCTCAAAATGTTATGTGAAATTTGCTGCTTCAATAAAAGAGACAATATTGTTCCATTTTTTGGATGCAGTTAAAGTAAATTTATGATCCTCGGCTTTGCTACGGGTCTTAGGAATGGTAAAGAGCAAAGATTAGGACCAGATGGGTTATAAGATGTTAGACAATCAGGGATGCCACTTTCAGACAAAAGTAGGAATTCCTTTAGCAATATATTTTTGTCCATAGAAAACACCTTTTTGTGCACAAAAGGACCCATTTTAGATGATTTTCCTACTTTTTTTCATCGATTCTAAGTGACATCCCATTTGATATATAATCATGGAAGGCTTTAAAAACAAATAGTATTTTGAAGAGAATTATTTCTTTTATGGGAAGCCAGTGGAAAGATTTAAGTAGAGGAGTAGGGTCATGACATTGATCTAGCTTAAAGATAATGTGAGCTGCCCAGTTCTGTAAGCTTTGCAGCCGCTTCAGTTATACTTGGGGAACAGATGTTAACAGGCAATTGCAGTAGTCTAAGCCGGACAAAATATGACAACGCACTGCATTATGACAGGTATCTTCAATGTACTTCCTAATTTGTGATATGCTTTTTATATGGGACCTAACAAACTTTAAATGATTACTTGTTCTAAAATAAACATGTTACATGTACAATCAAAGTAAGCACCAAGGTTTCTGGCTGACGTAGTAGGTACAATAGTTATTGAACCTACATGTATATTAAAGAGTAACATTTCCAAAGGGACTTTGAACAGAACCAATTACAAGAACTTAGTCTTTTCTTCATTCAGTTTTAGTCTGTTATGGATTATCCATGTGCTGATGTCTGCCTCACAAGAGGAAAGTGCCTTCGTTTCTTCATCTAGGCTGCAAGCCTTCTTAGGATCAATTGTTTTTAATATGTAGAGTTGTATCATCAGCATATTCTGTATTTTCTTGAAGAACACGCATTTTCATTGTCCTTATGTGCAGTATTTTGTGGAGAAAACACTCAACGTTATATATCTTGGTTTTGGCTCACGAAAATGTGCAAATTATGAGTAAAATAAGAATGATCATTTGTGTGTTCAAAACATATTTAGAGTTGTCCACAAAATGATGTCATTATCATTATTAATAGCTATGATAGTGTCAAAAGAAGTCATCTAGAAAATTTCATGTAGCCATATTTGAGCCATAACTTTCTTATTCCTTGTCTGATTTCGTTAAAAATTTTGCTGATTTGTTTAACCCACCATAGCTTTGATTTAAAAACTACTTGACTTAGGTTGTTGGTTTCCTGTAATATAGGGCTGATTATTCCTTTCACATACATATCTGTAGAAGAGAACCCGCATGTAGCAGGGGGTGCTTCATATACTTTTCATAAAGTTACACATGACTTTACGAATGACTTGAATATAAATTTTCCAAATGGGATGCCCAAAGTTTTTCCTGACATTTAAATTAAATGTGACTGTATTTCCCATTTAGTCTCAATGAAACTGTGGCCCATAATTCTTGGCAATAAAAATGTTTGTAAACAATAGTCATGTTAATCTACGTCTGCATATTTCACCTTTAACTTCATGTGATTTTGATTGAGAATCCTATTTGGCTTACCACATTCAAGTCATCTGTAAGTCATTCATAACTTTACAAACAGCTTTATGGATCCCCCTCCCCCCCCCCCCCCCCCCCCCGCCCGTTTGAGAGCTTTTTTTAATATACACCGCCAAAGTTGGAAGGGATATATAGGAATCAGCGTATGGTCGGTCAGTCCGTTGCAAATCTTGCGGATCGAACTACTCTCTCATTTCTTGAGCAGTCCTATGAAATTTGGCACACATTGGTCTTGGGATGAAGATGTGCAAGACACTTTTAGTTTTTGAATGTGTTGGAAAGTGCGTTGCCATAGTAACAGCATCTTGTGAATCAAACTACTTCCTCATTTCTTAGACAATGCTCCTGAAATTCGACGCAAACATTGGTCATTGGATGTAGATGTGCAAGACACACGTTTTGAATATGTTGGAAACTGCGTTGCGATGGTAATGGCATATTATTGCAATAAATCATGGAAAAATCTTGCGGACCGAACTACTTCCTCATTTTTTCGAGCAATGCTCATGAAATTCAGCATAAGCATTGGTCTTTGGATGAAGATAAGCAAGACACTTTTTTGCATGTGTCGGAAACTATGTTGCCATGGTAACAGCATATTGCAAGAAATCAAGGAAGAATCTTGCGGATCAAAATAGTTCCTTATTTTTTAAGTAATGCTCATGAAATTTGGCAAACACATTATTCTTTAAAGGAGAATGCAACCAAGACACCACTGTGCTTTCAGTAAATGAAGAAGAACAATAAGAGTAGTTATGAACTTCGAAAGTTTAAGTAAATTCTTATTATGGGGATCCTTGAGTTGGCAACTTTGCCAGCATCTGTGATGTCATCATGGACAACTCTCCATTTTACACAGAATTTCACATTTTCTTCATTTTCAAGAAAAATAGAAGTTTGTTTGATTTATTGTTTGAGTATGACATACATGTAGCTACATCAATTCTGCAAGCATTTTAGGAAGAATTATGTTGATTCATGACTTGAAATTTTATATACCGGTAAATAATTTTTTTTTTTTTTTTAATTTATGTACAAAATGAATGGCATGTTGTCCATGATGACATCACAGATGCTGGCAAAGTTGCCAACTCAAGGATAGGGATTTACTGAAACTTTCGAAATTCTTTTCTTGGTCATCTCCATTCACTAAGAGCACACTGATGCCTGGGTTTCATTCTTTAAAAAAAGATGTGCAAGATATTTTTTTGAATATGTCAGAAACTGCACTACCATGGTAACATGGTGTTATTGCAATAAATCTGGAAATATCTGGTGGATCAAAACACTTTATTTTCCCAGCAATGCTCATGAAATTTAGCACACACATTGGGACAGGGGTATATCAATCACCTTCAGTGATTGCTACTTATTTTTGCAGTATGGTTAACAACTCCCTAAATTTTTGCGCATAATACAGTGAGAGCAGGGAATGGTGTCCAGAGTTACAAATTTTTGTAATGATCTTTAAACTTGAGTTATGATTCATCCAATAAAGGCTTGTTCACATGTGAAAACCCCAGCAGGTTTTTTTCTGTGCGTAGAATAATGGTATATGAGGGACAACAGAAGAACTGCCATGGCAAGAATTTTTTTTTTCTCCTTGCAGTAAAAAATGGTCCAATCAAATTCTTATAAAGATAGTGGAAAATATGACATAATGAGTCTGCACAACATTTGGCAGGGTTCCCTCTTTTGTTTGAATATTGACATGTTAATGTGCATTTCATTATCATAAGTGGCAAGGTTTACAGCTTCATATACAAACCTCCTAAAACATAAGGATTTGCCTCAGGGGTTTGCCCCTGGATATATGAATGAGCCCTTGGAGGGCATGGGGTAGTTGTCCTGCACCCCATAACAAATCATATCATTGCTCGACTTTCTCTTTGTTTTACAAGTCATCCAGGGTATATAATCCAGAATCCCCCCCCCCCCCCCCTTCCAGGTTGACACCCTGTTGCTGCACTACTTCCAGAGCTGGAAAGAAGCACCCTCGCTCGCTGTCGACAATCCATTCACCAAGAGGATATTTGTAGAAGACATCCAGCCCTGTCTGTCCTTCACTAATGCAGAACTCTCTCTGCAGCTGCAGTCCAGCATTGAGAGGAATCATCTGTGCATAGAACCAATCAGCATTAAGACAACATTACCAAGGTACATGAATTTCTTTGAAGTGTGTGTGCTTCTCTCTCTCTCTCTCTTGGGTGTTCTGCCAATGGGGCAGGTCTGCAGACCAGAGTCAAATCGTCTGTTCCTTCTCTTCCCCTCTTCATCTTCCGCTCTCCTCTTCATCATGTCATAAGTCCCCTTTCAATTCAGACACCATCCTAGTTCTTGGTCTACCTCTCCCCCTTTTGTCATTCATTCTTCATTCCAGTATGTCTTTCAGCATTTTGTATCCCCCAAAATATGTCCCATCCAGTTTTTCTGCCATCTCTTTAATCCTCCTCATACTTTAATATTTTATAAAGTTTACCAATCACCAGAAGACATTTTGTTCAGTATGTGAGGGGGTTTCACGTCAATGAACTCTATATCCAAAGTATGAGCTTCAGATATTACTGCTATAGAAAGATATTTCTAGTTGAAATACTCTCTCAGTTACTAAAAATGTAAAAGTGACAAGTGACCAGATAAGCTGATGTACATGTAGGCATCTGCAAGGGTTATGGTGAATAAGGAATCATTACTTTAGTTTTTATGTGAAAGAACTTTCCATTTGAAGCATTTGCTTCAATAATCTCCTGACTTCTTAATGTCAAAAACTTTGGTTCTTAGTTTTGCTCCTTCCTTTTGCTTGCATGTGTTCATATAGAAATTGCTGGACACTGGACAACTCAAGTGTGTTTAATGAGAGAGTGACCTAATAGCAAGTACATGTAACTGGGGGGGGGGGGGATGTTTCACAAAGATTTAAGTTTGACTTGGAATTATGCCTAAGTGCACAGATCATGCATTAAGTACCAAATCATGCGTATTCAACTTCAAGAGCAACTCTTGAATTCAGAATCTTTGTGAAACTACCCCCCTCCCCCGTGATACACATATAGTATTAGTACTAGCATTCTCAAATAGTTTAAAATGTCTGATATTTTGATTTTGCAGGCGATGCGCTCTTAGTGAGCAGCAAAGACCTTGTCATTACCGTATTAGACTGGGAGAGAGTGAGAACTGGCATTCCATATGTGCACCAGTTAGAAATAGGGTAAGTAATTATCCAAAAGTGTATTACTACTTGGTTTTCAGTGAGTTTTTAACCCATTCAAGGTAGAATTCCACATTTTGTTGTTTGGCCCAATTGCTTTCAATGCTACGTCCTAAAAACCATACCGATTACTTTAGCAGAAAGAGCAAAATATATCTACACAGTGTGCTCATTTGAGAATACAGGGAAATCTTGACATAACAAGGTCGGCTATAACGAGGTAACGGCTATAACGAGGGTTTTGTCACGGTCCCAAATTTACTTACGTGTAAGTCTGTGGCAGCATGAACCTGTTATAACGAGATCGCCTCTGACGAGATATCGGCTATAACGAGCTAAATCCTGAACCCCTTAAAGAAATACATTGATAATCATTCCCGTTATAACCAGCAAGCATATTTCACTGCAGCTTTATCAACAAAAACCATTCATGCAGAGATAACGGCACCGCTACTGGTACACACAAGTCCCAACTGGCTCAGCTGGCCTGGGCGGCCTATGCACGCAGATTACGTGTTTTTATTGGTAGCATAGTACAGCACGCAACTTTTTTTCATACCTCAATACAGGCAACCTCGATGGTGCGATGGACTTTCATGTCATCGGTAATTTTGGCGTCTGAAATTAGTACTTTAAACACATTTTCTGACATTATCCAGAATATTATCAGCTAGATCAGAGGATGATATTATTATCAATGTCTCTGTAGCTGCAAAATGAGTTCATAAATAGCGGCAGCAGACCTCTGTACATTCGTGTATGTCCATGTAGTCCCATACATAAATTTTTTTGTTTGTTCTGATATAACAAGGTAAACCCTTCGGTCCCAACGACCTCGTTATACCGAGTTTCCCCTGTACCTCATTTGATGCTGAAAATTCTTAAAATGATAGAAAGCACTAAAATCCTTGAACTGGCAGTGCAATGGAAAGTTCAAAATTACTGCTTTCCTATGCAGATTGGCAATTTTTAACTTCTGAACATACTGTCAAGTTATATGCATTGCAGTGACATGACATTTGCTAAGAAAAATGTAGCAGTAGAGGAAAATACTGATGTTGCCAATTTGAAAAAGAAAAGCTATTTAAACAAAGCTTCAAATAATTCCTGTCATGAATGGATTAACCCCAATATACCGGGGGGGCCATAATGGCCCCCCCCTGTTGAATTTTTGACGGTACTCCGCAACGACTAGATGTATCGATCTGAGATTTGATGACTTTTTTTCTCTGATTCTTCCCGCACGTTTTGATACCAAATTTATGTCGATCGGACCTACGATGCCGGTGTCAGATTACGATTACGAACGCAAGTTGTTAAAATTTCACTATTTTTGTTTATGACTGTGTACAAACACAAAAATTGCAAAATGCAAAATTAGAAACTTCAAATTTATGTAAATACTGACAGGAAAGAATAATTACTCTCTCTAAAATATTGAGAAACATCGAACACACACTCTCACATACACACAAACACACACACACACTCCCACCCACACGCACCCACACCCACACAAGACGTTTAAAGAAACAAAGAAATACATAAGGAATTTGTAAAACAATGGAATACATAACAAAAAAAATTGATAACCCATTTTTTTAGTAAAGGAGTCGATGTGAATGTTATGAAAAACATTTGTACCAAAAATCATTGTTCCTAAAGCTTTATTCAGTGAGATATAGCCAAAAGTATGATTTCTCGCATAAATTAGCATAAATTAATTCATATAAAATAAAACAAAACAATATGATAAAATATAACCATATAGCCTTGTAGATTACATCATTCTCTACCCTCATGCCAATTTTCGTGCCGATCCGGCGATCCACGGCCGAGATCATATGGGGGGTTATAATGGCCCCCCCCCCCCCCCCCCCCCCCCCCCGGGGATAACTAGACCAGAAATAGCCCAGGTCTTTTAGGGTTAAGTAATGGTGAGACATTACTTTCAAGATATCATTTAGCACATGGATTTTTTGTTTTTGTTTTTGTTTTTGTTATTCACAGATAGCAACTGTGTGTGATTTCTACACATACTTACGATACATCCAGCAAGGAATTGTGAAAAATGATTGTGAGTTTTAATCTCTTCTAAACATCATTATAGATTCATCTCTTCTCTTACTGCAATTTACATAAACTTTTGTGAAGTTTGAAAATTGAGTTGCAAAAAAAAATAACATACTTTTTGTTTACAGGCACAAGATATTTTGAGCCCCCTTTTACTCAAGGGACATTTTGAGCCCTTTTACACTGGAGACATTTTGTGAGACATCTTAGAGCAAAAATATTTCTGCTGATTTATTTGTTTTACATGCCCGAGACATTTTGAGCCTCATTGCATGTACATTGGAGACATCTTGGAGCAAGATACTAGTGCTGTGCAAAAAGCTGTATCAAAAGAAAACATCATCTCCATCAAGGTCAAAATTACTTATATTATTATTTTCTCTTTTCTTTTTCATCACCATCTTCATCACCTCCACCACCACCTCCTCCATCACCATTACCCCATCATCATCATCATCATCATCATCAGTCATCAACACCCCCATCATCATCATCATCATAATCATCATGGTTATCATCGTTAACATTGTTATCATCATCAACAACACCCCCATCATCATCATCACTGCCATCGTCACCATCATCAGCACTATAATCTCATCGCCATGAACTTTATTATATTTTCTCTTTTTATCTTGCAGTGGAGAAGAACTACTGGGAGATCATTCGCCTTCGGAAAGAGATGGCGTTGGCCAAGTTAGGTCTAGCATGAAAGTACTCTTGAGGTTATCGTTTCATCCCATTAGTCATTCCTGAAATCCGAACCACCTATTTTTTTGTCACCTCAGTGATGCGTGTATGCTGCTTGGGTTGACTTGAGTTTGGTGCTGCTTGTTTTGAGTTTCAGGATGGTGATGAGGATGATGTGTTGTTGCCATAGAAACTGCAGTCCATTCCAGTGCATGAATTACATGGTATTCATGTAAGGATCCCTAAACTTGATGAACTTCAAATAAGAGTTTTTCTTGTTTGAAGTTGAAGTCTGGTCTAATTTTCCCATCAGGTTGTTTCCACGTGGACGTTGCCTTTTTAGTTTATTGCTTGATGTTCCCAGATTACCTGTTTGTATCAAAATAACTTTAATTTCCAATCAGTAACTTTCTGAGGAAAACCCTATAATGTTACCTACTTGTCAGTGATGGAGTCGAGGCTGGCAGTTCCGAGTCACGAGGCCGCTGGATAAAAATTTCTCCCATAGACTTTGTACACGTGACTCGGACCGAGGCCAAGGCCAAGGCCAGCAAAATGTGGCCTTGAGGCTGGCCTCGACTCCATCCCTGCTACTTGTATCATTACAAACTACTTTTTTTAGTTTTTGACTAATCTGCATGCCTGTAGCATTTAGTGATTCTCTTTCTACAGTGTTTTCCCTCTCCCATTCATTCTTTTCTCTTTCCTTATCTCCCTGTCTCTATCTCTGTCTTCCTCCCTCCCCCCCCCCTCTCTCTCTCTCTCTCTCTCTCTCTCTCTCTCTATCTCTCTCTTTCCCTCTTCCCCTACTATCTTTCTCCCTCCCTCTCTAACTCTCTTTTGCTAAAGAATAAATTTGGAAACAGTCAATATGTCATGACTTTCACTCATAACAAAAATTTGAAATATAGTGTCAGGATACTGAACTACATTTAAGATGTTTATGGTTGCATTCATATTCCATGTACATGTATGTTTGAATGAGAGTGAATTCAAGAATTGTTATATATTTCTCAGAAGATACGTGTATGCTTATTTTAATCTTAGCAAATTTCAGTTTTATTTTAGCTGCCAGATAATAACCATGCACAACAGCTTTTTAATAACCCAAAACTATGCAAGAAAATCTATTTTATTGAGGAACGACTTTGTACTTCGATTTTCTTTTAATTTCTTAATTTCTTTTCCTTCTTATTTATCTCTGTCTCCAATATTATTTCACAAGCCGCACAACCCGAAAATATGCACATACAGGTTCATACTTATAAATGTTTGATGCACCAATGCATCTCACAGTGTAAAAGGAAGGGAAGTATTTTTTCAAGGTTTTTGTAATCCTTGTAAACAAAGCTTTACTATACATTAACAGTATTTAGCCATAGCAATAACGATTAAATATATTTGTACATATGTATATAAAATAGATCGTTTAGTTTTATGCAAGAGAGAACCTTCATTAATGCATTCAGTTTATGCAATCAAGTTATTTTCATCAGCAAAGAAATGGTGTGTTGTTTACTTTTTTGTTACACAGAGAAGCAATCTACAACACGTACATATTAAGGCTTTATTTTGAGACTTTCAGGTATCTTTGGGATCTAATGTGAAGGGAGAATCATTGAGTTGTTAACTGTGTATTTGATTTCATTGATTTTCTATATTTTTTCTGTTAAGTAAATTAGCAAAATGTTGCACTATTGCACTTGATTGTAAGTTATTTGTGAACAAATTTAACCACTGAAATGAAGCTTTAAATTTCCAATGTTGATTTTTAGAAGTAAGTATTTCAATTTGTACTGGTATGTTTTAGTACTACAGTGCCGAAAGGGGCGAGATCTCCAAGGTTTCAAGTACATTTATTGCATTGCAATGTAGCTCCGTGCACAGAACACCGAGTCAATACTCTTGCATTATCACAAGAAACTATGCACTTCTGATATAGTTCAAGACTCAGTTCAAGTTCATTTATGCTAATATGTGTATCCAACTTGCCACAGAAGATTTGAATACTTTGTGAGAGTATGCAACAATTACATGAGTATTAAAAGTGTGTCAATATTTTAATCGTTATACATCTGTAGAATTGAAATAAGTCTAAGGTGCTTGTGATAAACATCTAAAAATATATCCAGAATATTATTTTCAACTCCAGTAATAATGTAGAATTATGTGTTACAGTGCATGCTTTAACTTTTATGTGAAATGTGGTGGTTATTTTACAAGTTATGCAAATATATAATTGTGAGAATTCTTCCTTATTATAGAAGAGGATCTGAAGATTGTGAAACTAGGCTGTGTATTGAAGTGTATTTGCTCTGTACAACCATGTTAGGGATTCATGGTCACTGTACCAGGGGGGGGGGGGGGTTCATAAAGCTGTTCGTAAGTTACAAATGACTTGACGCACTACTGGTGATACCTTCTTGTGCTACATGTACATAAATGAGAATCTGATTAGCACCCAAGAACATGTTCCAGTCGTTTGTAAAGTCGTTCGTAACTTACAAACAGCTCTGTGAAACACCCCCCAGGGCATCAATCCTTTTTTAGGGAGCTTAAGATACACAAACACAGCTCAGACGACGCGGTATCTTGGCAAAAATGTTGTTGTGCGCATGCGCAAAGACAGCTCTTTTCCAGTCCATCCTGCATCATCTGTCTTACACGACAGTTCTGGGGCCAGTTTTACCGTCCTCCCCAATACATGAAGCGAAACCTTTGTTGACCATATTTTATGACGTAACAATGGCTCATATTTGAGTGCGCACACTTTGATTACTGTTCGCATACGCGCCCTCCCCAATATGCGACGCAAGACCCTCTTTTAGGACGTAACAATGGTTCACATCAGGTTCACATCTGAGCACTCGCGCTTTGTTTGATTGTACTGCGTCTTCCCCAAATCTAGAGCCTCTTTTCGCAACACGACGTGAACAAAGAGGAGAACGTAAGTCAACTCAGCAAGATACCGCGTTGTCTGAGCTGCGTCACGTATCTAAAGCTTCTTATTGCTGGGGTGGGGGAGGACACACACACACACACAAAAGAAAAAAAAGGTCCTCTTTTAGTTTTGGGGGGGCATACCCTATGGTCTTTTAAGTTTTGGGGATGTGTTCCCCTGCCCCCTCCCATAAATGCCCATGTACTATATATATTCAAAATACAGTGGAAACTCAGTATAACGAGGTCCTTGGAACCAGAATTACCTTGTTATAGCAGGAATCTCATTATATCAGGGTTAAAAAACAATAGAATATAAAGAGCTGGGACCGGAATATTACCTTGTTATATCCAATCTCTTTATATCGAAGTTTCCACTGTATGAGTGCTAAATAAATTGCTTCAAAAAATATCGACTGAAAGTTCAAGTATATCTGGAATAAACATAAAATCCCCTAGGTAGACTCCTCCTCAAATTCAAATTCAAATTCAAATTCATGTTTATTCATTTCCAACAGAAAAAAAAAATATGGCATTTGCATAGATATAATCATGAAATTAAGATATATACGTAATATTTTTTTTCCTCCATGAGTAAACATATCAGTAAATAATTGGAATAAATTATCATAAATGGAATTATTGATTTCTGTGGAAATGGAGGGTTCCACTAAAAAGCAACTGCTTGTAGTTTGTGGAACCCTCAAAAAATAAAATTGTTCCAAATTTAGCCTACAAAGACTAGCAAAACACGAAACAATATCAGAACAGAACAGAACAGCACAGCACAAAAGGAAAAACAAACAAACACGAGGCAACAAGGAAAGGGAAAGCAAGAAAAGGAAAAGGGGAAAGAAAAGATAAGTGCAGGACGTCAAAACCGAAAAAGGAAATAAATATAATGGTGATTTCAACTAGGTAAGATGGTATAATAATCAATTCGAGGAGATGATGAAGACCCAAATGAAAATTTAAGATTGACAGGTATTGTTATTGTACCTTAGTTTAGGATTTGAGGAAACACGTTTTAAGTTTTTTCTTGAAAGAATTAATTGATGGACTATTTATAATATCTTCACTTAAAGAATTCCAGAATCTAGGACCATCATACATAAATGTTTTCTTAGCTAATAAGGTTCTGAAGAGTGGTAAGTGAAATTCGTTGGACCGTCTAGTTGGGTAATGATGAAATAAACGATTTGGGGGGAACATTGCATCAGATATGTGTGGAAGGGTGTTGCTATTGTATTTATACATAAATTGCCCTAAGTGAAATAGATACAGGTCATTTATTTTTAACATACATGCCCGGGCCTGAATTCGGGCATTTATGGAATCGATTCACTTCCGAAAACGTCCTCCTTCCATGGTCTTACGTTATGTTCTTCAGACTGTCCACCCCTGGAATGCCAGGTAAAGTGCTTGGGGGGGGGGGGGGGGGAGTGGATTCACACATACTAGCTGTACACATATTTTTTCCCTCCGGGTGATTGGTTTACTTTAACTGAACACTGAAAGAGTACCAAGGACATATAGGTATTATAACAATGGTCCAATACCATAGCACTTGGAGAGACATTTGTTGTAGAGACTGATCGGATTACTAAAAGCGGTTTGATGATAGGATACTATGCTGTAAAGTGCATACCATGTATGTATGACCCAGGGGGTCACTTCCATAGAAGAGTGGACAGCATCCGCGAGAATCGTCCTTCAAAAAGCACCCTAAACGAGGATTCAAGGGCAGGCCGCTAGGACACCCTAAACATGGATTTTGTGCAGATGTCCCAGATTTGCACACCCTATACCCTAAATGAGGATATTCCTATTTTCATACCTTGAGAGTGATAGTGGGGTCCATTGAAAGTTTGGAGCCGTTTTTATCTCGAGATAATTCACTGTCCCATTATGTTTTACACAGGCGAGTCTTGTTACAGTCGGTCCCGCAGTTGGTGCAAATTACATACCCTTTTTGCATTTAGATTATCGTGATTTAGGGGGCTTTTTTTCAATTTTTGGCGTTTTTGACACTCTATTCGCGTTCCACGCCTACCCCTGAAAAAATACCCTTTTTCCGCGTTTTTTTTTCTCACGGATGCTGTCCACTCTTCAATGGAAGTGACCCCCCCCCCCCCCCCCCCCCCGGGATGTATGATAGACTTGCAATTCAGAAAAGTTTAGTAAAAGGAAAAAAAGAATTTCAAATGTCAGTATAACATTTTTTATTTTTTTCATTCAGGATTAGAAACATCAATCAGCTCCATTGTCACTTGCTATAAACTAATATTTTCCTTCATGAAAGGTATTCTTCCTATACAGTGTTTGTTCTGTACAGTGCAATGTGTTTACATGATAATGGGAAGCATTTTGTATCATATGTGTATACAGCCTGAAGGGCGAATCCTCAAGATTATTAAACAGGAATGCTTACATGTTTTTACTTATAGTATCCAAATATATTTTTCTATCTTTGTATTTGTCAACAAACCTCGAATAATAATCCATGTACTTTGTATAACTGTTTTCCTGTATACTGTAATATTATGGTATTCTAAAATACAGGAAAAGTTCTTAAGGATTGTTGACATATATGAAGCAGCAAACCCCCACAGGATTATTCTTATACGTTAGTAAAAGGTATATGAGGCGGCAAAAAAACAAAAAAAAAACATAAAAAACAGCAAGACAAGAGGAATATTTTTACCCTCCTGGCATCAGAAAGGTGTGGACCAATCAAATTCTTATAAATTCATATGACATCGCAATTTGCACAACTTTTGGAAAAACTTTCTATTTGGGATTCATGCATTAATGTTCACCTCATTGTTGTTCATCTAAGTGGCATGGTTAACTGTGTGATATTTGCACACTAAAAAAAATGGAAGGGGTTTGCCGCTGGATATCTGGAAGCCTTTACTGACAGTTTTATGAGAAAAATAGCTATGAACTTACAGATATGAAATTATATTGTTAAGAAATGTTTTGTTTTGCTGCCAATATTTGACTTGAATCATTCTTTTTTTTATACGTTGAATTATTCTTTTTTATATGTTAAATATCTTGAAAAACTCTTTGACTCTACATTGTACCTTACCTATTCATTAAAATGTTGACCAATATTAAAGGTGCTATTAGAATGTATATCACATGTACATTGATTGAGGTATGACATGGAGATCCATTTAGATGTGAATTTCAATTGTATACGCATATATGTATGTTGTTTTTTTAAAGTAAACTTAGCGTACAGCATAAGCTTTTATATTTGTTTGCCAATCAAAATTATTAATAATCAGCTGAAACTATCAGTTACCTTGTGTGCATGTTTGTTTTCTACCTGATAGAGGATATGCTTTTGTAGACTGAAATCCCATGTATACATTCGTAGTTCTTTGTCTAAAGTTATCTGCATGTACAGTACATGTCCTGGATAGTCTATTTGCACTTTCAAATTATTTTGCACTTTCAAATTATTTTCTTAGATTCAGAATCCAGTTTGGAATCATACTGGAACAGGAAATGAATATGCATTTTGAGGAAATTAGCACAGAATCATTCTGAATTTATATGTATGTGCAGTGTGTTGGTAATTGGGTCAGCAAAATTTAAACCAGTTAATGACATCTTGCCAGAAATTACATTCAGTGAAAAATTCAACATATGGGCAATTCCACAGTAAGTGACATTACCAAGATAGTGTACTAGTGGCATTGTTTATATTGTAGTGTTGTGAATGACACTTGCTTTGGCTTTTAATTACTATAGATAAATAAGTTGATAATAGGGAAGAAACACATGGACAGTTTTCATCTCAAACTGCATGTCTTATCACACAGCAAGCGAAAAAGGGGCCGGTAACTGACGTTACGCAAAAAGACATGGAAAATGATGGTGTTGAATCAAACTTATATATCTCATGTCTCAGACTTGTAGGGATTATGTAATTCATTTGACATTACACCTAGGTTCCTGGGAAGAGATGTGCAAAATAACGAGCCATTTGAATAATTTGTTTTAGTGCCATGAAAAATTTACTGAAGACATGTTGGTAACTGACATTACGTAACTGACGTTAAGCTTAAAATTCAGCGTAGGTTTTGCACATTTCCATTAGTGTTTCACTCATTAACTACTCACAGTCTGTTAAAGTAATCCATTAAAATCAATTCAATGAAAACAGATCTGAGAAAAATAAGTAAATATCAGAATAAGAGGCATTTAAAGCATTTTCCCCTGATCATAGTCCCATATCTGCAATTTTTTGTTTATGATATTCTCTGTAAGAAGGTCGAATTGCAAATTTTTTTTTTTCTTAAATATTTATTTGTAACAAAAAGAAAAGCTCTGTAGTGATGTTAGATTTTTATTTGGAATTAACAGGGCACAGTGCAACTTCAAATTTTGAGCTCTGTGTCCCATATGTTGTGGATTCGCCCATATGCAATTGTAGACAAACTTTCCTTTCCTGAAGTTAAGAAACATTTCATATTACAGTGGAAACTTGTTATAAAGAGCTCTAAGATAACAAGATTTCTGATACAACTAGGTCATTTTGCTGGTCCCAGGTCATTACAGAGATGCCATCCCCAAAGGATGGTTGTCAGCAACATTTATCATATTTCTCAGGAACAATGGGGAGGGGGTCTCCTCGAACACTCACCAACAAAGCATCAGTTTTTACGCATGTAGAGAAAGTTTCCATCATTTGACAGCCACCATGATTTGACTTTGCTAAAAATTAAGAAATTAGGGATTTTATGATGCGTTTTCTTGCTTATCCAGCGATGCCACCTTTCTAGCTTTTCAGACTTTTTCAGCTAATCAGAAAAAGTAGGAATAATGGGACTCTCTTTCCATCCCTCACGAAAATTTCTCAACTTCCGAACAGTACACAGCAGCATGCGCAATTAGCAGTCACGTGATCCCATTAGCAGAAAAGTTTCAGTGCTGTTTGAACACCTAAATCTAGCACATGTGCTAGATCTTGCGTTCATCAGTTCTAGCTATTTGTTCAGGCCGAAACTTTCCCGCCAGTGCGATTATGTGACTGATGGTTCCACTATACTACAAGAACATTGATACAGCCGAGCCCTTGGCAAGAACCATTTGGCATATCCCTCAATGTGATGTGCTACAATTTTATATGAAATTAATGTATATCTTTATTGGTTGGAAATAGAAAATCAAGTATAAAGAGGCACTCATAAATATTTAAATCAGATATATGTGACTCTGGAAGAGTTACAACTTTATATGAAAAAGTAACCAAAAGGTTACAATGATTGCACTATCACAGAAGATGAGGTGCTCATGAATATTCACATCAGATTCATGAATATTGATGAGCATGCTAAGTGTGTGAATCATTTACTAAGCGCATAAAATGCACTCCGGGGGATGGGGATCATACGGATGCTCCGTCTCTTTCTCATTGTCCCTTGTCTGCTCCCGCTCTTCTTACATTCTTTTACCTTTTTCTGTTTGGGCTCATGCTTTTTTTTTTCTTTTCTTTTTTTTTTTTCTCTGTTCTTCATTTTAGGGGTGTTTTGGGGGACGACCGCCCCCCATACCCCCCCCCCCCCCCCCCGGCTACATGCTTTTATGATAGTGCAATTACACTAACCAATAAAGATGTATATCATTTTTGATATAAAGTTTAACTCTTCCAAAATCATGTATAGGGAGGTGCTCATTGATATTCATATCCGATGCTCATCAACATTCATATCTGATATGAATATTGAGGAGTGTCTCTTTAACATGTACTTGATTTGCACTTTCCAATAAAGATTTACATTATTTTTCATATAAACTTGAAGCACCTCACATGAAAGGTTAAGTCAAATGGTTCTCATGGAGGACTTTGGCTATATCACTGTCTTTATCAAAGCTCCAGCTTCAAGGGGGCTCTGCCAAAGACATTGGATTACAAGACAAATTACTCTGGCCTACTTCCGTAGTACGCTTTGGCATGGGTAAATTGCTGTGGACTTGGAAAATTGTGTCCGCCATTGATATAACGTGTGAAAAGATGTCTAATTTATTCTTGATATTTCGTATCTAAAACTTTGTTTTTAAAGTCTAATTTTTGCACGAACAGAAGAATGGATAGTTAAAAGAACGAATAGGTTAAAAGAACATTTCATAAATTTTTATTTTCAATAAATGGCACTATAAATCTTTAGGATCATGCCTGCTTGTTTTAATTGATTTGATTTGAATTGATTTTAATTCCCCTAACGTTTATTTGAATTTACGGAAGAGGTAATTTACATAAAATTTCAAACTCTGAAAATATATAATTAAGGCTCCATGAGTCAAACAGACACATAAATCCCTGGGCATGTGCATATTTTTTTGCTTTTAAAAATCTTGCCTGCCATAGGTTTACATGCGAAAGCAAGCAATTTTTAAATAGCTATAGTTCATCTATTACTACTATGAATTCATTTCAAATGTGATTTATATGTAATTTGAGACTTTGGAAAAGATCATTAAGGGCTCAAAAAAATTCAAAGACTCCCCATAAATTTCGGGTACTATGCATGCTTTTAACCCTCTAGCTGCCATAGATTAATACACAAAAAACAGGGAATTTGAAATTAAGATAATTCCCCTGGGATTCATCTAAATACATGGAAAAGGTGATACACATAAAATTTCAAACTCTGAAAATATATAATTGAACCTCGATGAGTCCAATAGACCTCCCATAAATCCCGGAGAATATGCATGCTTTTGACCTATTTTTGTAATGTTTGTAATACTACACGTGAAACTTTTATCGATGACGAGCGATATGGGGCTGTACCACATACCATGTACTACAATAGGTACGTGTGCTTTATTTTGGTACCGAGGGTTCTTCGTAAATATATATTCTTTGGCTCCGCCCCTTGTACCCCCACCTACATGTACATGCTACCCATGGACCCCACTGGTGGCTCTGCCCCCAGATCCCCGATACTTTCCTACTGTTTGAGCAGTCCTAGTGGCATCCCTGCTTATCACAAGCAATGAAAAAAAACCTAAAAATCAATCCTCCATGCCTGTTGATGCAGTAACTTCAATTATAGCAAAACCATTAACATTCAGCATAAATTAATTGTATAAATTACCATAATGTTCTGTATATGAACAGTATTCATGGTAATTTATGTAGAATTCATGTAGGTATGTATAGTTCTATCAGATGAAACAAAAAAATGCATCAACATCGGTCAAAGGAAGAAGCATTTTTTTGTGATTTATGAATAAATTTGCATAAATTAGCATGAATGTTTAAGACAAAATGTCAAAATTCTGTGTAGAAGTTCTGTGTACCTCATATAGCTCTACCAGATGAAACAACATTAAATCAAATTCTGTCAAAAACTGGAGGAAGAAGCATTGTGTGTGTGTGTGTGTTGATTTCTGAATAAATTTGCATTAATTAGTATGTTTGAGACAAATTTCAAAATTCTGTGCAGAAGTTTTGTGTACCTCGTGTAGCTCTACCAGATCAAAATCTGTCAAGAAATGGAGGAAGCAGCATTTTGTGTGTGTGTGTGTGTGTGTGTGATTTTTGAATAAATTTGCACAAATTAGCATAAATGTTTGAGACAAAATTTCAAAATCTTGTGCAGAAGTTCTGTGTAGCTCTACCAGATGAAAAAAAATCAAAATCCATCAACAAACGAAGGAGGAAGCAGCATTCTTTTTTGTGTGTTATTTGTGAATAAATTTGCATAATGTTTGAGACAAAATTTCAAAATTCTGTACAGAAGTTCTGTGTAGCTCTACCAGATGAAAAAAATTCAAAATCCATCAACAAATGAAGGAGGAAGCAGCATTTTGTTTTTTGTGTGTGATTTGTGAATAAATTTGCATAAATTTGCATAATGTTTGAGACAAAATTTCAAAATTCTGTGCAGAAGTTCTGTAGCTCATGTTGCTCTACATTATGAAAAAAAAAACAAAAAACAAACGGTCAAAAATGAAGAAGGTAGCAGCATTTTTTTTTTCTGAATGAAAATTAGTATAATGTTTGAGACAAAATTTCAAAAATTCTGTGCATAAGTTCTGTGTAGCTCATGTAGGTCTACCAGATGAAACAAAAATAAAAAATGCACATTCGGTCAACAAATGAAGGAGTTTTTTTGTTTTATATTTCTGAATAAATTTGGATTAATTAGCATTAATTTGGAATCCCCCACCACTAGGTGGGGGATTCCAAATTTGCACACCCCAATTCCGTTTGCTTTATATGAAAGCACGTTTGCTTTATATGAAAGCACTAGCTTTCATATAAAGCAAACGGAATTGGGGTGTGCAAATTGCATTACGTAGGAAGTGACTGTCCATTTTGGCTGAGGTGAAAAGTCTCCTAGCTTAGAATTGCTGATGATCTTTTAATTGATGGATATGGGTTTATGCTTGTGTATGACATGATTCATTTCATAGTCAAAATTTTATGCATGAGAGTGCATGCATTACATGTTCAATTACATATGCTTTATTACAGTAGCATTACCTGGTGTTGGTTTCTGTGGTCTGTGGTAATAGTAGCAATGTTCCACAGAGTTTGTGGTGAGGTGATGTTGTGGGGAGAGGTGGGATGGTGTTGAGTGTGGTCAGGTGGTGCAAGGGTGTAAATTGATTTTCACCACAAAAACAAACAAACACACACACACACACACCACAGTATCCTACTACCAATTCTGACAAGTTCAATAATGTCGATTATTAAATTCTGTCTCCCATATCCATTTACTCCTTAGTTAATTAAAGAATAGGTTGATGATTTGATGAAGAGGTATGATAAAGTACAGATATATGATGATAAATTAAGATAAATGACTGAAAAAATGAAAGCATTCAAACATCTTTGGTATTTGGAAAGACATTTACTGTCAATGTGATAAAATCCAGCATTTTCTTAGCTAAATCAGAGGATGTAGCTGTAAAAATGAGTTTATAAAATGGCAGCAGCAGACCTCTTTACATTCATTAGTGTACATGTAGTCCCATGTGTGCATTTTTATGCCGCCGCCCACCAAAGGTGGGTGTCAGAGGCATGATGTTTTGGGGTTGTCCATATGTCCATCCCGTTTTTGTTCTCACGATAAGAACATTTGATGGATCATGATCAACTTCAAACTGGGCTCATGCATGCATGTGAGAGGGACAATGATTAGATTTTGGAGTCATGAGGCCCGGGGGGGGGGGGGGGGGGGAGGGGGCACTCAGTATATATTGCGTGGTAGGTATGTGCCGCGGAAAAGACCCCCATTTTTACACTCAAATTTCCGTTCCAAAGCATAGCATTTTATGTTATTGACAAAAAGAACGAAGAAAGCCATTCCAAAGCATAGCATTTTCTTCTTATTGAGAAAAAAGAAGAAATCCGTTCCAAAGCTTCGCATATTTTCCGTTACGGCCGTTCCGGCCGCATTGATCAACTACAATGAGCTGCATTTTTGGTGAAAAGCGGCCCGCAGAGCGCTGTCCGACCATCGCCACTGCACGAGCGCACCCAGCGCCCGTGCCGCCGGGCTAGCTGCATGCACATATGCCCGTTCCATAGGGATACTCACACGCACGCGAACCGTTCCAAAGACCCCCGTTTTCACAAACATTTGTAGTTCCGAAGCCCGTTCCGAAGACCCTCCTTTTCACAATAAGCCCGTTCCAAAGCCCCCGTTTTTTGTCTCGCCCGCGGCACATACCTACCACTTTTGGGGTAGAGTACCCCCCCCCCAGGTCATGAGGTCAAAGTTCAAAGGTCTTAGAGGTCATAATATACATGAAAATGACTCATTCTCACAATAACTTGATGGATCAACTTCAAATTTGGGCAATGTATGCATAACAGGGACAATGATCTGATTAGATTCGGGGATCATGAGGTCAATGGTCACAGAGGTCATTATATACATGAAAATGGCTCGTTCTTGCGATAACTTAAGGACGTTCCACAGTTAAAATGAAATCCATGTCATTTCCTCCAAATTTTGCATAGAGTTACTTTGGTACCTATGTAGGCCAAAAATGCAAAAAATTATATAGGTTCATGTGCTTATTTTTTTTCTACGGGACTTTGAAGTTGCCATAATTTGATGGCAGATAGAATGACGCAATCAAGAGTTATAGGCTTCTGTTAGACCTCACGATTTCGACAAACAAGTATAAATCACTTTTACTCTGTCAAAATCCAATTAAACTTCATCAAACTTTCCAGATTTGTAGCGAAATGTATGACAAAGGTGGAAAGTCTGTTTAAACTGGGCCATCTGTACTTCTCTTTAAACTAGCAGCGCCCTCATGTGGCGAAAATGGTGCCAAAAAGGACGAAAACATAGTCTTAGAGGTTTGGAATCTACACGAAAAATAAAAAGGACAGTTTAAGCTGCACTTTATTCAAAATCCATGTCATTTTCATGAAAATTTGCAAAGTTGTAGAGGAATGCCTACTGAAGGGGTAAACACATTAAAAAAGGGGGGTTCATGTGCTCGTTTTCAAGCTGTCGGCGCCCTAACGGCTGTGAATCGGCTTGAAAACCACAAAAACGCGCCAAAAATACTGATAATCTAATCCAAAATACGGCCGATTCAATTTTATGGTCCCAAACATTCAAAACCAATGTCATATTCGTCTTTCTCTCTAGAATTGTAGAGGAAAGTGTACTAAAGAGATTAAAACATTAAAAAAAGTGGGGTCCATGTGCTTGTTTTTGAACTATCGTCGCCCTAATAGTTGCGAATCTGCTTGAAAACCACAAAACGCGCCAAAAACATGCCAAAAGGCTGAGAATCTACACTGAAAACGAAAGTTGGTCAAATGACTAAAAAGATTAGCCATTCACTCTGTCTTATTTGACTAAGAAATAATTAGTCATTTGTTCTTAAACTGACTAATAATAATTAGTCAATCAAATTATGTCTGATTTGAGTAATCCTGGAAATAATTGCATGAGAAAGAATTAGTCCGTAAATAGTCCTTCACTGAAATCTGTTAGTCTTACGTTAGTCTTTCATTTAATCTTTTTACTAATCATTATAATGATGACATGACGTGGTGCTGAGGTAAGCTGTCAGTCATGAGAACTAATTTCACACATGCATATTCAAATTTTATGTATATCTTTTAAAACAATGGCGGTTCTTGACACCCTGAATGCTTGTCATAGGCTTGCCTGACATAGCAACAAGTAGTGTACGCAAACTTGATTCAAAGTTATTTTTGTAGTTAATAGACCTGTTTACTAACATATTCAAATTTTATGCATAACTTTCAATCATTGGTTGTTGTTGACAACCGGAAAGCTTGCCAAAGGCTTTCAAGACAGAGCAATAAGATTAGTAATGTTACCCAAGTCGGCAAGTACTAGTGTTTGTTCATTATTAACAGGTTTAAGGAATATCTCCTCATTAATTAGTCTATAGTGCAGACGTCCGGTCCAGGTTTTTCCTGAGATTATATAAACACTTTTCATTGGACTTCTCAATTAAACACAGGAATAATGCCTGCAGAAATAGGTAAAAAAAATCCCCTCAGGTATGCAGTATTCAGTTTTCTGAGAGTAGGGCCTCCAAAAGAGGGGTTTTCCCACTAAAGAAAGCACACGAATTGCGAATCGCGAGCAATATTCGCCGATTCACATTAAATTTCATTACACAATGCTATTGTTATTTGAACATTATCACGGTGACCACATAATTTGCCATTAGGCAACCTAACAAATTGTATTGGCTGCCTGGCTGGCAACCAAGGAAAAAAAGTGAAGTGAGAGCCCTGTGAATCTTTACTTAATACTAAAGCTTTAGACAGGCCTTACAATTGTTACCATATTACGGGCCATATTAACATGACGAATGTAAATCTAGTCAATTTTGTAAACCAAACCAGCGACAGCTAGCTGCTGCGCTCCACAGGCCGGCCAGCTAGGCAGGCTCGGTGTTGCATCTGCGCTGTGCACTGCGAGCAATGATCAGCTGACGCGCACAGCTGATCAATCAGCTGTGCGCGTGACGTTTTAACCTGCGCGGTAGGGATGCGCAGAAACATAACTGTGGAACGTCCTTAAGGGAACAATGATCTGATTAGATTTAGGGGTCATGAGGTCAAAGATTATAGAGGCCATTTTATATAAAATGGCCTCTTATGACCTTTGACCTCACCTGATCACAAATGTTACTTATTCCAGCATATACATGTACCCCAAAGCATTCGATCGGATCCAGCTGAGGAGTGCAGCAGGTCATTGTTTGAAACTCATCTGCCATCAACAAAAGGAATTAATTAGGGAGGGTTGAAGATTTGTCAATCTGTTGGTTAAGCGAATTTGGAGTCGCTGAAACCACTGGCCCATCTCCGTGGCTAGTGGTTAAGGCATTAGCGTTCATAGCCACAGGCCCGGGTTCGATTCCCGGCGGAGACATTTTTTCAACCAAATTTCCAACATGGTAGGACAGCTCTGGGGAACTTTGTTTCATGCTATGCTATTATTCTCTCAATTGATCTCAATATGCACATTGTTGGTCATAAAGGTGGAATAAAATATTTTTTAAATAAAGATATACAGTTTTCAGGGGTATTTGAAAGTCTACATGCAGACAAAATGGTAATTGAGTGATTACATAATGTTACTCTATTACACAGGTGACATAATAACATGAAAAGAATTGTATTAAATCATAAATTCTTTTGTTGTAGACAATATAGACAATAAAAACCTATGCATATGATATTCTACTGATTTTCGACTGCACGACGATAGACGCATCGAACTGCTACAATAAGGGAATTCCTGGAGGCAGAGGGCTTCGTGCAGTTGCCACGGTCAGCTTGTTCTTTGGATATGAACCCCATAGTGCCCTTGGTCGAGCCATCATCGACAGGGAGGTCATTCCTAAAAGTCTGTAGGAGTTGGCAGATACTCTGATGGAAAAATTGCGCGCTATGCCTGTTGACATCATCAACGAGCTAGTGGACAGCATGGCACGACGTCTGCATATGTTCGTGTGAGGGGTGGACATACCTGATACTAGTGACTGAGTAAGAACAATGACTCCCTTTTGATGCACATTCGTCCATGTAATCACAAAAAAAGAAATCTTCGAAAAACTGACAGATGCTAAAATTAATTATCTTATAATCCTTAATTTACTGTGTATTGTCTATGTTCTATGCTCATGACATCGATCACTCAGGACACAACCTTGTTAAAATTCACTGTCAAATGTGTGTAAGAGGCAGAATAATAAAGTACAGTGGTTATCATGCATCATACACACCATTTTCAAATCACATTGATATAATTTGGTGAAAGAAAATATTCCACCTTTATGACCAACAGTGTATGTATATGAAAATGGCTTGTTTTTGCAATAACTTAAAGACATTGGTTAACATTGTTATGATTTTTAAAAATCTCATTTTGTTACTTAAAATTGGGATAAACATTAGGGTTATAGTGTAAAAATACCAGTCTGAAAGTTTCAGAGTATAATATCCACGGGAAGTATTTTTAAACATTAGAAATGTGAACCAATGTTTGAAAAATATACGAGGGTCGGTTGCACAGACCAAACGTAAGGAGTGCGCATGCGCGCATGACTCAACGGACCGCACTGTATGTATTGACGTATCACGCGGTGGAAGGCAGGTAACGATATTTTTGAATTAGTGCAAACGGTCCTCTTAGTTCAGTGTCTCTCGAGACGAAAGCTAATAAAATCGCGGTTTGCGTCTAACTTACAGCTTTTCCTTCCAAATTATGGTTGGTTTCATGGTTTTTGAGTACAAATACAAGTACTCATACACATGTTTCATCTTAGTTTGAGAATTTTTTTAATCAGCTGCTCACAAAGTTAGCCAATGCCTTTAAGAACCCTGTGACAGATCAACTTTTAACTTGGCTCAGGTATGCATCTGGGAGGGACAATGATGTGATTAGATTTGAGGGTCACAAGTTCAAAGTTCAAAGGTCATAGAGGTCATTATATACACGAAAATGGCTCATTCCTCGCGATAACTTAACCATTGCACGGATCAACTTCAAATGTGGCGGACACAATGTCATTTAAAAGAACCATTTTTCCAGTATTGAAATCTAAATGTATCCCAATACATTTCCCATAATGAAAAGTGATGTATTTCTGATCTGGCAAGAGCGAAGGCATAAATTTCGACTGCACATGGTCGGGGATTCATCTAGTTTTGTATGGTTCTGATATAACGAGGTAACGGCTAGAACAAGGAAAAGCCTTGGGTTCACACAGCCTCATTATGCCAAGTTTCCCCTGTACCTGGAAGTGATCTGAATACGAGCTAAGGCACTTTATTTAGCCTAGTAAAATGCTAATTAATTTGTAAATCTGTTTATCAAACTGAATACCAGCTCAGAGCCCAAATAAAAAATTTCTTCCAACTACGTTTGAATACTGAAAAAAAAAGTTAGAATGAATAGAAATCAGACTGCGTAATTTTTCTGTGAGAAATTACATTAGAGCCCATAATGCCCATGGGCACTAAAAATTACATTTTGCAAATGGTAGTCTTGCAGTTATTGATGTGATTTTGTCACAGTATTCTTCCTTTTCTTCACCTACCACCATTTTTCACGGTTTGCCACCTTCATCTTCGAGTTTTTATTGGTTTCTACCCCTGCAATTCATTTTGGAGAATTCTTCAATGGTTTTCGATATCATGGAAGCAAATTTATCTTGTGAGGAGAAATCTCCAGGGCAGACGCCGGCAAAGCCAGATGCACGCCCAACTACTAATATGCACTCTGGTTATGTCACCGCAGGTGAGTGCAGCAAAACTGCTGATGCCAAGAAGCTCTAGGGCACAACTTCAAGCGGCAAGATAAGGCCTAAAGGGGGCTCTGCCGATAAAGGAAAAGGAAAATCGGCCAAACCAAAAAGCCCTGCTCAGCCTGCAAAGGCAAAATCTCCGGAGTTTGGAGACTGGATAGACTAGAAGCCCTGTTGGGCAGAGTCATGGAGAATCTTTCCACCACCTCGTAGGCAGCTCAGCATCCTGGTATGTCAGAAAGCGGGCATTTGGTTCCAGATCCTACTGAATAATGGATATTTCAGATATCGATGAACCTCTTGCTGGTTAAGGCTTTAGTGAGGTGTACGATAGCAATGAGGCTTATGAACATGAAAAGGAAGAAGAGCTTGTACCTAAGCTCACAGTTAAATTTGCTCAACCCAGTGAGATTGGAGTACCAATCAATGACAGGTTGGCCAGTTCAGCAACTTGTTTAACCTCACATCAGTTGGAGGGGAAAATCTTAAATGAGACTAGGGGCAAGCAAATTATACCCAGCAACTGCCTTTACTTGCCGTAACCAAAGTGAGTGCTCCGATTTGGGACAGGATGGAAGCGGGCACCAAAAGCAGAGACCTTAATCTACAGAGGGTACAGCTCTCCCTCACCAGAGGTTTTTTTTGCATACTTTGATGCATCTGACATTATTTCAGACACTCAGCAGGTTGCTTTGGCCCTGCTGAGCAATATAACTTTGAACATAACTCTTTATGTAAGCACCTGATCAGGCCCGATATGAAAGCTAACTTCACGCATGTTGGAGGTCAACTGAAGCCACAATACCTTGGACCCCTTCATTTAGGCTGCGGTGCAAGGATTTGAAAAATATATCAGACAGTTGCACAGACTAGATGGAAGGAGTGCGCGTGCTCACATGGCTTACCGGACCGTACTGTGTGTATTGGATTAGAGGGAAGTCCCCACAGGAAGCATTCCCGGTAACAGCTGATAGGGAATGCAGTGGTGCAGCATCGGAGTATCCTTTTCTGATAGGTAGTAACATCTTGCCGAAGGTGGATGTGTGATGGATTGTCACCGATCTAAATGCACCCAGAACCACAACGATCAACAGTAGCCCAACACCAGTGACAACAGGGAGTTTCGAGGTGTT
Source organism: Echinometra lucunter (assembly GCA_029962745.1). Lineage (NCBI taxonomy): Eukaryota > Metazoa > Echinodermata > Echinoidea > Camarodonta > Echinometridae > Echinometra > Echinometra lucunter. The sequence continues at coordinate 12,720,453 of CM057171.1, forward strand.
CCCTCCTCATACAGTTAGAGGGTGATATGCTGTGTGGAGAGGAACACTTATGCCAGGAGCTGAAATCTTGGTGAGAGAGGCAGATGAGCCTAGCTCGGCACTGAGTGCAGGTAAAGGCTGTCAACAGTTCACAACAGTTCAAGGGGAATGTTGTCAAATTCTTTATATCCAACACATCTGCACAAGAGGTTCACACCTTCCGCCTGACACCTGTGTTGCTGAATCTCTGGCTGTGGAAAGAAGACGACAAGTTTACTTAGATCTGCAAGAGGAGCAGCTCAAGGTATCAATGTGTTATGTCGTGCTAGAGGGAACTGACCTCGTCAGTGAGGATGTCTTCAGAGTCAGTAGAGGCTTTCTTCTATCTCCGCCAGTTGTGAAGTTAGAAGGTTTAACCCATTCGTGACGGAGGTCCACATTTTGTGGTTTGGCCTAATATCTTTTGATGCAGAGCCCTAAAAATCATACCAAATACATGAGCAGAAAGAGCAAAAAAAATCTACATAAACTGTGCCCATTTTGGTTGCGTCAATATTCGTTGTTTGATGCTGAAATTTTTTTAAAGGAAAATAAGCATTAAAATCCTTAAATTGGCAATGAGATAGAAAGTTTTAAATCACCATTTTCCCCTTGCAAATTGGCAACTTTTTGACTTCTCATCATAATTTCTGGCAATTTATATTCATTTCAGATAAATGACGTTTCATAAGAAAAATGTAGCAATAAAATAAAAATGTTGGTGTTTCCAATTTGAAGAATAAAAGCTGATTAAATTAGGCTTTAAACAATTCCTCAAGAATGGGTTAATGGAGGATCGGGCAGAGAGGGTGAGAGAACTTCTTCAGAAGCATGCTACGTTTTCTTCAGGCGCATTTGATCTGGGGGAGTGCAATGTGGTTCCTCATCTCATTCAGCAGATGGACTTGCAGTTAGACTTCCATACAGGCATATCCCTCCAGCTTAGATTCCTAAGGTGAAGCATATTCTGCAAGAGATGGCACAGTGAGGGATCATCCGCCCCTCAAAGAGCCTGTTTGCCAGTCCAGTTGTATTGGTGAAGGAAACAGACGATCGTTGAGATTGTGTATCGATTACAGGAAGGTCAACGCTCGCACAGTGAAGGACTCCCTTCCGTTGCCCAGAATAGAAGAAACCCTTGATGCACTTCGAGCTGCGAAATATTTCTCGAAACTGGATTTGGCTCATGGGTATTTTCAAGTCATAATGTATCCATCCTCTATCGATGTGACTGCCTTCAGAGTGCCTTGGGGGCTGTACGAGTTTACTCGAATGTTGCAGGGGCTATTCAACAGCCAGGGTACCGTCGAGAGGACAATGGAGTTCATCTTAGACTTAGGGGATCTCACCTTGGGTCATATGTTTTGTACTTGGATGATATCTTGGTGTATTCCACATTTGAGGAGCACTTGATGAAGCTGGATGTAGTGCTAACCAGACATGCAGAGAATGGATTAAAGGTTCAAGGCAAAAAGTTCCATTTGGTCCAGCAAGAAATTAACTACCCTGGACACGTAGTGAGTGGTGAGGAGTGAGTGTTGACCAAAGCAAGGTGGAGAAGATTCAGATATGGCCACAATCATAGAATGGGAGATAAGTGAATTCGTTCCTGGGGATGGCATCCTATTACCGTCGATGTATTGATGGTTTTCTCGCACAGCTGGCCCTTTGCACCAAGTCGCTGCAAAAGGGACAGGGGGCAGGAGGGGGTGTGAGGAATGGCACAAGAGGAGGCCTTCAAGACTTTGAAGTCAAGGCTAATCAGTGCTTCAGTCTTACAGTCTTAGCGTATCCAAAGTTTGATGAAGAGTTCATTCTAAAGTGGATGCCTCCAAGGAGGGACTTGGTGCTTGCCTGATGCAGAAAGGAGATGATGGTAGGATACATCCCATTGCTTATGCCAGTAGAAGTCTGCGAGAATCAGAGAAAATTACCCTAATTTCAGTAGCTTCAAGACTGAACTGTTTGCACTGAAATGGGCAGTTAACGAGATATTTGCAACCTACCTCATGGGATCTCATTGTGTAGTGCTGACAGATCACACCCCATTGAAGTATCTGTCTACAGTAAAGTTGGGAGCCACAGAGTTCTGATGCATTGCACATCTGGCACCATTTGACTTGGAAGTCAAATACAGGAGAGGCAAGAGTAAAAAATGTGCAGATGCAGTGAGTAGGAGACCGGCTGACATGCTTCAAGAAGAAGTTGCTTCAGTGATTGGTGAGGCGTTGGAGTCAATGGAATTTCCTCACGGCAACCAGCCTACATCACATGTCCACAGCATAGCTATTCGAAGGATCACCAATGAGAACGTGTCAAATGTTCTGCCTTCCTACATTATGAGGAATAGGCCAAACTGCAGAAGAGGATGAAGAATTTAAGGCAATACATCCTCTGAAGAAAGTGCCAGAGTGACAGATTTGCATGAATGGCTCCTAGATTACGAAACCTATGAGATGTACCATGATGTGCTGTACCGGAAAGTAGAGGACCCACTTGTTGTGAGAACAGTGCTATTGGCCTGGCATGACATGAGAAGTGAGGGGGTACATCAAGAAGTGCTTCAGGTGTATCACTACAAAGTTGCCTACACCTACGGTTCGCCCTCCACAACGGCATTAATCAAAATTTTGAACTCTAGAGATTGTAGAACTCTAGAGATTGTAGCTGTGGATTTCTTGAAACTTGTAAGAGGAAGGGGAGGATTTGAGGATGTCTTGGTGATCACCGATGTGCTCAGCAAGTTTTGCCAAGCCATCCCATGCAAGGATCAAACCGCAGTGACGGTAGCACAGGGGTTACAGGATGCTTGGTTCACACGGTATGGCATACCATGAAGAATTCACTCGGACCAAGGACGGTCATTCGAGTGTATCCTTGTTGCAGAGTTGTGCAAGCAGTACAACATTCGCATCTGCATTTATATGCAAGATGTCAACACCGCAATCAAGCGGGAAGGTCACATCATTCCAACAGTTGATGATCTTATCGCTTCTCTAAACGGGGCAACAACATTCTGCACGTTGGACTAAAATTCTGGTCGAGATCGAGCTTGATGAGGAGTCCTGTCAGTACACAGTCTTTTCTACACACATTGGGCTCTTCCATTACAAGCGGCTCAATTTTGGTCTTTGTTCCACGTCCGAGGTTTTTCAGCATGCAATACAAATAACCTTTCAGGACCTACGGGGTGTGCTGAACATCAGCGATGATCTTCTTGTCTTCGGTCGCGACCAAGCAGAACATGATGCACGACTTCATGCTGTTATGCGTCTACGCGAGGTGAACTTGACGCTAAACCCTGCTAAGTGTGTCGTTAGCACAGATCATGTAGTGTACTTCGGGTTTGTCTTTACAGCCAACGGCATCAGTCCTGATCTGCGTAAGGTGGACGTAATCAACGCTGTTGCAGAGCCACAGAACGTCTCAGAGATGCACAGTTTTTAGGCATGGTGACATACTGTGCTCGTTTCATTCCTGACCTTGCGTCCATCTCTGCTCCTCTCAGACAACTCACAAAAGCTGACGTGCCATGGACATGGGGGCCATCTCAAACATCAGCATTCAATCGCATCAAGGAGCTTGTCTCCCAACACTTTACTCATTAACCAAATCTTTCTCTTCCTTGAAACTGTAGGCACATTTGTACTGCAAAGATTGACCATGCATGCACATTACAGGCTCTCATGTAATCTCTACAAATTACTCTTAAAATAACAATTAAATTTCAAACTGTAAGTTCTCATTTGATCTATTTTACTTGCTGAGATATTTAGCTTAAATGTTTAGGTTACAAAAATTTATTTTGTTTCTACTAAAAATCATTTGACAATTTGGGACCTTTGTCAGGAATAATCTGTTTCAAGAATTTGTGATTTCTTTCAAAATTTAGCATTCTGAACGTATCGCATTTTGGTTGGCAATTAAGACCGGTTCAACTATGAGGGGTGATACTGCAGGGTTTTTTCATAGGGGGTTTTAAGCCCATTTCATAAGAGGCAAGTGATTTAGTGGAGACACTTTAAGTGCAATCCTTTCTAGTATCATTTCCATTCATTTTGTACATAAAAATGAGCTTAAAATGCCATGCGGTGCCAGTTCCCCCCCCCCCCCTCCCCCCTCATTTCTGAACAAGCCTTTACTGTGAGTTCTGGTATGAGAATGATAACCAAACATATATTTTGACAAAATCCAACACTTACCATCAAATATTTATATGAATAATTAAAATATCTTGCCAATTAATTCACAAGGAAAATTGCGGTGTAATAGTTGAATATCATATTACCATGATGGTGTTCTTCTAATCATAAATTAAAAGAATATGATGACACCCTAATTGGTTTTCACCTCTAAGAGGAAGTTAATCTCTCCTTGTATACTGCAGGGAGTTACTCTTTTATCAACTGGGAACCTTCAATGCGATGATAGCATAGCAACGGGGAGAGGTCACAGGGTCAAAAAGCCTTACAATGGATGCCATCCTGATGTTCGGCTGCAAAGTATTATAAGAGAAACCAAAAAGATCAATCAATCAAAATGTAAACATTTGCTTTTCAAATTTTCTTGAACTATCACTTGAGATTCAGAATCATATTTATTTCAATAATCATTTTTTAAAAACATTCACTCAGTATGAAAAAGAAAAAAAAATCCCCCCCTCGAATTTTCAAATACAAAGCATATAAGAAATACTGATACCTCATTTTGCTTTTCTGTTTCTTTGAAGAGATTTTCTGGAATTGATCTACCATTCCCTCCCCTACTTTTGCAAAGTCCTGAATCTGTTTTTCGAGTTAGAGTAGTCTTATCTAGTTGCACAAGAGCCTCAAAGCTTGTTGAGAGAGCTGCCCTCAGCTGGTTGAAGGCAGCCAAGTGTATTTGAGGTCTCTACTTGGCTTGATACAGTCTGTGTGCCCCCTCCTCCTTTTTCATTTTAATATTTAAAACAAAATTCAAGACCTGTCTCCCCCCCCCCTCGACAGTCCCAGAACATACCTGTTCCTTCAAATAGAGTAGTCTATCCAGTAGAATAAGAGCCTCAATGCTTGGTGCGAGTGCTGCCCTTAGCTGGTTATAGGCTGCCAGGTGTCTGTAACAGGGGCTATACCTTAATTCATACGCACTGATCTCATCATCAGCTAGCTGAATCAAATATGTCAGAAAGTGAAAAGAAAATACCATGTAGAAAATAGTGCTTGTCTACATAAGACAATGTCATGTAACCTGGGTGGGGCATCACCTATTTTTCTTCTCTCCTTTTTCTTAGATTTAAAAGAAACACCGGTAAAATGAAAATCTAGGCAAAAGTTTGTCTGTTTTAAGGATCCCTATGGTGATACAACAAAGACTTTCTATGTGTCTCTCTCTGTCTCTCTCTCTCTCTTTCTCTCTTCCTGGTAGAGTGATTTAATACACATGAAACTGACACACCAAAAGTAAGATTCTGTTTTAAGGATCCCGATGGTGATACAACAAAGACTTTCTCTGTGTCTCTCTCTTTCTCTCTTCCTGGTAGAGTGATTTAATACACATGAAACTGACACACCAAGAGTAAGATTCATCTTTCAACTAACCTTTGTATCATCCATCTTGAGTTTCCTAAGTGCTTTCCTTGCGTATTCCAGAAATGACTTGCACTTGGGTGCCAGCTTACCAATGATTTGTTTTCTGAAGTACATGGTGTAAAGTAAGGATAAGAGACAATAGTGGCATCTAACTGGTAAGATTTAATTGATTGTATACAACCTGCTCCTAGATACTTATATGCCTTTTTTGCTTAAAAACATAGAAATGGTTTTACAGTAGCAAATGACAATTTTATGCACAAGTATGCAATGCACTTAATCTTCAGCCCTACCCTAGCCTTACCAGCATTAGCTTTCTTGGCCTTGTAGCCATCATCCATAGCCTTGTTGGCCTTCAATAGTCCTATTAAATCAAACCTTATTTCCATTAGTCCTATTGCGTGTGATTGGGTTTTTACAAACGCACATCAATCAGATACAATTATTTATGTCTCTGATCAACCTTTAATGTCGTCATCCCAAAGACGCAACTCGGTTTTTAACCTGGATCTGATAAGAATCAGATTTTAGATGAAGGCACAGAGTTGACGGCTATCAGTACCATTAGACCAATACAAAGCCCTAGCCTTGCTGGGGCATACAATGTCCTTACCTTGTTGGAATGGAGAAACGGTCTTTGCAAATGACCTGAAGCACAGCTCTGTAGAACAGCCCCCTCACATCAATGGTTGCCTCTGAAGCTATCCTATCAGCAGCCTGACAAAAAAAAGTACACATAGAAGCAAAACAAAACACAATCAATCAATCAATCAAAGTGTATCGATATGTAAACATCTTGAGTGCGGATTAAGTGTTTTTAGCATTTCTGAGATTTGAAGGTTACAAGTTCAAGAAGTGGTATGGCACTCTCAAGTTAATGGTCATCTCTGATACTATCCTATCAACTGCGGGAAAACAAATAAAACAAAATTTAAAAAAAAACTGAACATCCCAAGGTTTTTAAGCATCTCACATATTTGACAGACTTTGCAAGTTCAAGAAGTGGTATGGCACTCGTAACTTAATGGTCATGTCTGATACCAACCTATTAGCAGCCGGAAAAACAAATAAAACAATAAAAGAAAATAATAACAACTGAATGCAAAGTGTATTCAGTACACTTAAAGAGAAGTTCGAGTTCGGGGAAAGATGAAAGATAAGCTTTCACATTCTTTTCGTGTCAGTTAGGAAGAGAATCTTCGTAAAAATGTCCCCTAGAAAAAAGGATTGCTCTTTAAAGGGAAAGTCCACCCTAGAAGTTTCACTGTTTCAATAAAAGGAGATAAATTTGAAAAGCATTTTAAAAAAGAAATGAGCAAAATTGGTCAAAGAATAAGAAAATTACACTCATTTACATTTTCTAGTAAATTACTTTCGGCTCTACAAATTGGCAACACTGATGACATCATATGCGAGCAGGTCTCCATTCACTTTGTACATGAAATTTCACATTTTCTCAATTTTCTTGAAAGTTACACATTTTCTTACCCCGTAGTCAAAGTATGTTATGTAAAAAGCAATTCTTCTGAACATACATTGATTATGGGGGGTAGAAAATGTGTAACTTCCAAGAAAATTGAGAAAATGTGAAATTTCATGTACAAAGTGAATGGAAACCTGCTCGCATATGATGTCATCAGTGTTGCCAATTTGCAGAGCTGTGAGTAATTTAGTCGAAAATGTAAATGAGTGTAATTTTCTTATTCTTTGACTGATTTTGTTCATTTCATTTTTAAAATGCTGTTCAAATTTATCTCCTTTTATTGAAACAGTGAAACTTCTAGGGTGGACTTACCCTCTTAACGCCCTCATATTGGAAATATGACAAGAAAAAGCTGAATAGTTCAGGGGCAAGGAACATTCATGCTAGATTTGTGTGTGGTCCCATATATTCAATTCTTTGCGCAGTGCAAGTAGTTTCTGGGAACAGTAAGAAATTTTTTTATCACTTTGATAATCTCTAAAGTAGCTGCTCGATGGAAATCTAAATGATGAGCCCATCTTAACCCTAATTCTCCCGGGGTATTTCAAAGCTTGTTATTACCGGGGGGGGGGGGGGGGGGGGGGGGGGGGGGGGGGGGGGGGGGGCCATTATGGCCCCCCCCCTGAGATCTCGGCCATGGGTCGCCCGATTGCCTCAAAATTTTGCACAAGGGTCAAGAATTACATAATCTACATAAGTGTATAGCTAAATTTACGAAATTCCTTTTATTTTTTTTCAATTAATTAATTTATGCTAATTTATGAGAGAAATCATAGATTTTGGTATTTCTCACTAAATAAAGCCTCAGGAATAGCAATTTTTGGTACAAATGTCTTTCATAACTCCCTCATCAATTCCTGAAAGAAAAAGATAGGTTGAGGTAATTAATTCTTATGTATTTTATTGTTTTTCAATTTTCTTATGTATTTCTTTGTTTTTCATCACGCGTTTTATGTAAAGATTCAGATGCGTATGTGTGGATGTGGATGTGGGTGTGTGTGGGTGTGTGTGTGTGTGGGTGTGTGAGGGTGTGTGTGTGGTAATTATTTACACTATTTGAAACAATGATGATACTTGCTAGAAAAGTATTTACATAAGTTGGAAAAGCTCCTGATTTTGTCCATAGGGTTATACACAGTCATATAGAGAAATAGAGAAACTTCAGTGACACGTGTTTTTTAAACGTAATCTGACACCCGCACAGTAGATCCGATCGCATAAATTTGGTATCAAAATGTGCGGGAAGGATCAGAGAAAAAAGTCATGAAATTTCTTTTCGAAATATTGAGGCGTTAGGAAGTACCGACAAAAATTTGACAGGGGGGGGACCATAATGCCCCCCCCCCCCCCCGGAGTATTAGGGTTAATCCCTAGATACCCCCTATCTTATACACCAGTCCTCGTGTTTATTTTCTTCTTCTTCTTAATCTCAATCTGTGAATTTAACAATTACTGAACATCAAGAATGGTTTATTCTACTTACTAAACAAGCCGTCATTCGAGTGACCCGCCCTAGTGCAACCTTCTTCTCTCTCAGATAGTTGCTCATTGGAAATCCAAATGACAATCCCATCTTAATCCCTGGATGCTCTTGATCCCACTCATCAGCCCTCGCAAACTCCTCGGTGATGAGATGATAGCAGCAGCCAACATTACACATGCAATGCATGCTGGGATTGGTTTGGAAGATTCTCAGCATAGTGGGAGCTAGATCACCACAGGTGTGCAGACCTACCATCATGAATGGCTGCAAAGAAAAGAAGCATTATGAAATGATTCATGAAAATATCATACAAACAAATCTTAACTGTATAAACCTTATGCTACTATCCTTTCTTTCATTAGAAAATGCCAAATCTCAGTACCTGTAGCAGACTACCAGTATAAAATGATCTTTTGTGACCCTCACTTGCAAACAGTATCCTACACCATACTTATACTGTGAAAATTTGATTTGAAGCCCATAGTGGAATATAATGCACCAGAAGTGTTAGACTTTTTAAATCACTTCATTACAATATCAAATTTTTTGTTCGAATAATTTTTCACCAAACTTTTCCTACCAGTTTACCTAGTTAAATACAAAAGAGGCCAGAGTTTGTTTTCCAGAATAATGTAATCAAACTAATTTAATGTGGTTCTCTTTACTTATGACATAAGCAGTAGGACTTACGAGTAGACTGACAGCCCATAACACCAACACTGTATGTCTTGCACAACCTTAACCCACATCAGTATATAGAGTTTTCTTGAAAGCTACGTTAATCACTTTCCCTCCTCAAATTGGCACCATTTATTTTTCATTTTGTCAATTTAACGTAGCTCGAAAAAAAGTATTCATATACAGTGGAAACACAATATAAAGAGATCTGATGTTCCTGATATAACAAGGTAATATTCTGGTCCCAGCTCTTTATATTTTGCTTTTCAACAATATAACGTGATTCCTGCTATAGCAAGGCAATTTTGATGGTCCTAAGGGTTTCCACTGTAGCAGAAATCCATGTGAACAACATTGCCAAATTTACCAGAAAAATGCCAATTTGCACATGAAAATAGCAAATATACAGTGTTTATCAATAAATACATTACACTTTTGAAACAATTATAAAAATTACATTTTACAATATTTTGAAGAGTTTTTTATGTTGACAGATGCACAGGGGGCTCATCTATCAAGTGCCACTAACAAAACAAATTTTAATTCACGCTTGGCCGAACACTGACTGTTTTTGTTCAGGGTGTGAAAAATGACTTGCGCCAAAATGGAAGAAGAGGGACAATTAAACCAGCAGTCTAAATAAGTACTGCCATTCAAAGAAATTACTCTTTGCCACAGAGTTGCCAGACTGCCTGACAGATTGACTGACTAATCGATTGTTTGAGCATTTTATTTGTCAATAATTTGATCAATCATTTGATTGACTGGCTGTTGATTAAATGATTACTTGATTGACTTGTTGGCTGAATGACTAATTACAGAAAAGAGGGGCTATTAAACAAGCAGTCCAAATAAGTAATCCTATTCAAACAAATCAATCTTTTGCATAAAATCACAATAAAGTTTCAGTAGTCTAGGAAACTTTATCATGATTTTATAATTTTTTTATCATAATTTTAGTGATTTCACTGCTTTATGTATGGGTGAGAATTAATGTGCAAAATTACATCAAGATCTTTAAAGCACACTATTCATAACTCACAGACACATCAAATCTACATGCCAGTCATTCAGTCAAGAATAAAAGTACCAAATTAAAAACTCTTCAGATCACTCACTCACTCAATCAATCAATCAAAAAATCAATCAACAATCAGCCCATCAATACATCAGCTGATAGATAAATCAGTAAATGCATCAGTCAGTCATTCAACCATTCAGCCAACCAGTCAATCAATAAGGTAATCATTTAATCAACAGCCAATCAATCAACTGATTGATCAAATTATTGACAAATAAAATGTCCAAACAATCGATCAGTCCGTCAACCTGTCAGGCAGTCGGTCAATCCTGTGGCAAAGAGCAATTTCTTTGAATGGCAGTACTTATTTAGACTGCTGGTTTAATTGTCCCTCTTCATTCATTTTGGCACAAGTCATTTTTCACACCGTGAACAAAAACAGTCAGCATTCAGCCAAGCGTGAATTAAAATTTGTTTTGTGAGTGGCACTTGACAGATGAGCCCCCTGTGCATCTGTTAACATGAAAAAATCTTTGAAATATTGTGAAATATAATTTCTATAATTTTTCAAAAGTGTAACGTTTTTATTGATACACACTGTATATTTCACACTGTGTTGCCAAGTCACTAGAGCAATGATTACTTTCATTTGTAAACAAGACAACATACTGCACCAGAAATGGACTCAATTATTTTTTTTTTGGGGGGGGGGGGATTTTTCTCTTTGTGCTCATGTATGTGTTATTCCTACCATTCTGGATTTAAAGATACTGCAAAGGCATCACTAAATGGAGACACCATTGCTAAAACTTTATCAGTAAGTCCATAAACAGCACTTGATCATGTGCCCAATAGCAGGAGTCAGAAGTAACCGTATTAAGCGAGTAATTTACCTGTGTTAAATCAAAGTGTTTTGCATTTTCATCGCACTTCAAGAAATCTCGTAAGTCAGTCTCTTCATCGATGTAGCCTGTTACTGATGCAAAAGCACCTGGCTTCTTTCCTTTCTTTTCCTGCTTTTCAAGGTTTATTTCAGTTTGGGGCATGGGTGTATTACATGTATCTCCTTCATGGCAAGTTCTTCCTTGACTTAAGCTTGAATCAATGGAAACATTCTGATTGGATTCATATTGCATATCTTCCTGTGACAGAAATGATGTTCTTGATGTTAATTCATTTGCTCCAGCACATATTACGGTATCATTTTCAGCTACTAATGGAAATCTATCAGCACTGTATTTATATGTAGTTTTATCAGAATCTGTTTTTGTCTTTCCCTCTGTTCTGCACTCTTTGCTACAATTAGACTCGTCATCCAACATCTTTTCCTTTCTCTGCATTGCATTCTTGACAATACCTTTCCACTGTTTACTCAACCTGCTGCTCCGCTTGAGGGCGCCATTCGTATTGGTTTCTGATGAGTCAACGCTGATGACGTTGATACCATACTGCATGGAGAGAAACTGGCCTAGATAACCTTTCCCACTTCCAATATCAACAACCTGTGAAGTGGAATGCAATATCGGTAGAAAGGTGTTACTCTTACAACAGTTCATCATACAAAGAGGCTGTTTTATAATACAATACGTGTACATTCAGGTAAATGATAATCATCTTCATGACCTTCTTAGACTAGATTGCAGGAGTGAGTCTAACTCTTTCCAGTCAATTTGATGGGTTGAAATGAAGTCCTGAAGTACATGTATTGCACTGCAGTGACAGTGTTTGAAATAGGGGAAATAACTGCACAATGTAGGCTGCGTACACATCCTACATACAATACATATATGCATTGGTGCTGGTCAAACTACACATATATACAGTTGACATCACAATTATTCATACCCTTACCAAGTTTTGTTATGTTTTCAAGTGTGCAAAAATTCGAATTGTCACTATTCTTACATAATTTGTTCATAAAATCTACTGAATTGTATATCAAATTAAAGACAAAGGAACAGTCTTTCATTTGCTTGTAGTTATATACCTTGATCATTCATGCATGAAAAGATATGGTCCATTGAACACTCTGATGTCATTTTCTGACCTTTCTGTGATCACTGAAGTGTAACACAAAATGCTTTCAATGATCACGGCTTGTTTGCTTATTTTTGATAGCTGATGTAATATGCTTTAATTTGATATATAATTCTTAGTATTTCAGTAGCCATTACTCATTCTGGAAACATTTTTGGATGGATTAATTTCCAAAGTAGATTCCCTCCATTGAGTTTGTACAGAGATTACTCATGAGATTCATGATTCAAATTTCAGTTCCTGTCAAAATTATTAAAACCAACTGAGATACCTTGAATCGTATATCAAATGAAAGGATATCATTTCATCTCTCGAAAAATGAACGAACGAGCCATGATCATTGAAGCTTGACGAGTTCCACTTCAGTGATCACAGAAAGGACTGAAAATGACATTAATGCGCTCAATAGTCCATATCTGTTTATGCATGAATGGTCGTGGTACGTAACCACAAGCAAATAAGAGATGAATACCTCTTCTTTAATTTGGTATACAATTCAATAGATTTTTTATAAACAATTTATGTTAGAATGGGGACATTCCTACTTTAGCAAATAACAAAACATGGCAAGGGTATGAATAATTGTGATGTTAACTGTACATGTATGTGTGTATACCCATATATATATATATATATATATATATATATATATATATATATACCCACATATATATACATATATATATACATACATACATACATACATATATATATATATACATTCTTTGTTGGGTATTTTCAAGTGGAATAGGAAAAGAGGTGAAAAGGGGTGCTACGGAGAAGGCGAAATATACTATTAGAAGCAAAAAAGGGCAGTCAAATGGGGAACTTATCACATTTTAATGGGGACATGACAAGAGCATATTTCTCGGTTCTAAGGAAAAAGAACACTGTGATAAAGGAAAAAGGGTCACTTTGGTGTAAAAGGGCAAATCGTAGACTTTAAGAAGGAAACTTATCTGAAGGGAACAAGGAACACTTAATCGAGAGAGAAAATGAGCCCTTGTAAGAAGGAAAAAGAGGTACTGAACAGGTTTGAAAAAAGGCATTTTTCATGGATAAAAAGGGGAACATTTGGGGGGTTGGAAAAGTGGGGGCATTGTGCCCCTGCCCCCGAATGCACCTCCCCCATGAGGAAATATACCCTACTGTGTCCCCCACCCCTAAAACTTGGGAGACGCACTGTATATAGTTACCAACTGCGGATCAAAGTTTTCACAGGTTTATGCCTACATCGACAGGAGAGGGAGAGGGAGCACAATTCCTAGCTAATTTCCTTACAATTTTGCCATTCAATGGGTGGCCTCCTCTTTACAGAAAAGAGGTACCACATACTTTCAAAACTAAATTAGTAAGTGAGCAGGCTATTAAGTTTGCAAGGACTCTTTATTCTTTTCATCTTCCTCAGACATAAGCTCATGCTGCATCTTACTTCCTTGATTTATTTTTCGATAAATATTCCATTATCTTATTCTTAACAAATACAATACCCGAGAGGGTCATACATGGGACGTGTGACAAAATGCCAGACATGGGGTTACTGTTTTCCTACCCCCAAACAAACATAACTTCACTGAGATCTACACAACAAAAAAAATAGTTGATCTACAATAATGCGAGTTTTTGCCAACCAAAATCATAATTTTGAGCATATCTTTATGCAGGGGCCATGCCCTAGTGTCCCCCACCCTCAAAAATTTTTGTGAGGGGGACATGGGCAAACCTAGAGAATAGGGGCCGGACCTTGCGCGCTGTATTGATTTGATTGTTGTTGTTCAATTGGGTTTTTACAGATATGTATCAATCAAATATGATTATTTACGTCTGGGACCGACCTTTAACGTCATCATCCGAAAGACATGGCAAATGTACATGTAGATTCATATCTTGCCAAAGGACATTAGTGCCACGGCAGGGATTCGAACCCGGGACCTTGGGGTTCAAAGTCCAGAGAATATCCACTGAGCCACAACACCTCTACACCACTAGCTTGCAAGTGTGTAGCCCAAAAGCATTGGCAACAGGATGATCTGCTCAAGATTCAGCAGTGAAACATTTATGAATTTGACATTTCTGGCCAAAATCAAAATAATTTTCATCAAATAACCAAAAATCTAAAAGCCACGAGGACAATGTAATATATCAGAACATAATAACCTGATTAAAACATATTTGAAGGTCATTTTGAACTTGATTGTCTCTGCTGATCTCAGCACTGTATAAATGGCGCGTGCACGCGGACCATTTATACAGTGGAGAGGTGTTGTGGCTCAGTGGATAAGTCTCTGGACTTTGAACCACAATGTCCAGGGTTCAAATCCCTGCTGCGGCACTAATGTCCTTTGACGAATCTACATTTGCCACGTCTTTTGGATGGTGACATTGAAGGTCGGTCCCCGACGTAAATAATCATATTTGATTGATACACGTCTGTCATAACCCAATTCGAGAGAAAGAGAGCCGGCCCCTATTCTCCGGGTTTACCGGCGATATTTATTTCTGCGGCACAAATTGGGGTTTTAATATTATCAGCTACTTGAATGAAGAATATAACTGTTAGCATTTTGGTACACTCTGACTAAATAAACGCCAATGTTACCAATTATTTCATATTAAAAAATCAATTTCAAACGTGATAATCGAAGTTAACTCTTTTCTTGACAGAATAAACACCACTGTTAGCAAAAATTAAGGAAAAAAAAGAAAGAAAAGAAAAGACCAGACATAAAGTGAGTTTCGAACGCACAAGCTCCTGATGCACAGACCTGTCAGACCGTGTACATAACCAATATGCCATCACGAGCTGCTGCCAGCAGTCAGAAAGTGGTTGTTGTTGGTGGTTTTTGTAATGGCGATCAGTCTCAATTTGACTATCACCAAAGCTAAGTAAGAGTTTTATTATATCAAAATTCAGTCAAAATTCAATTCATATACAAAGAAGTTTTATCAAATAATATAAATATATACAATCAGCTTTTTCTCTCTTTTTTTTTTTATTTTGTAATTTTTTTTCAAACCGAAAAAAAGAAATGAAAAGATACATTTATATGGTATCATGCCAGGTTACAAGATCCTGTCACTTCTAAGACGGCACCGTCCTGACAAACCTGCTCGTGAAAATTAATGTACAAAGGCTTCTCGGAAATATTTTCCTATGTCTCTCAGGTGCAGACAGGGGGCGCTCCCTTTGGGATACCTTGATATCTAGAAACTCGAGCAGAAAGGAAAGGTGTTTTTTTTTCTGGAAATAAAAAGAAGATTTTTTCCAAGGAAACTGGTTTCTTGTTTGTCCAAAACAATCTAATCATTTTATTTATTATACAAGTTATAGTGCATTTGTCCTTATAAATCCCTTTTTATCTTGATGTAAAAGGAAACAAAAAAAAAAAATTAATAGAAACGGAGGAAAACAAAATATGGGCTCTGGTGATGAGGTGTAGAGTCTAGTTTATAGGTGAAAGTAGGTCTAATATCTTATTGATAGTTACACATGTACATGTACATCCTTGCCAAGCACATGGTTACAAATATACCCATGGAGAACAAAGTTTTGTGTACAAAGAGTGCTCCAAAACAATTTATAGTGCGCGTACATGTCTAAAAAATTTTCAACATCTGTACATCTTATTTAATTCTATTTTTCATTGATCGAAATAATGTACTTCAAGTAATGTTTATACTTGATATGTTCATACTTGATTTTCTTCAATGCCCTTGAAAAGAGTGACATGGATAACAAAAACTCATTGTCATTGTCAATGTCACTGCTAGCCTTAATCAGGGGGTTTTTGCGCATTTTTGCAATAAGGTTTACACGTGCCATGCCCCAATTTATGGTGTGGATAAAAATATTGATGCCGGGACATAAAAAATGTCCCCTGTCCACCCCAGGATTATTGACGCCCATATAAGTGCAAGCATGGTTCTCACCAGTACATGGTGAGAACCGTGGTTCAAATCCCTGCAGCGGTAAGACATGAATCTGCATTTGCCATGTCTTTCGGATGGTGACGTTAAAGTGATTAAACAATGGTAAGTTTTTTTTTTATATATGATCGAGAATAGAATTATAAGAAGAATAACATTAAAAATTTGATGATTTTCAATCGAAATCAATGCATTTTGGCTAATTTTCTCATAAAAAGTCAAGAGTTGACCAAAAAATTTGAGTATGAGGTATGACGTAAAAGTGGGTACCCAGCTTCGTGCATTTCAGTTGTGCTGCGCGCTAGAATGTACAATTTGTATTATACCTTGCGCGCATTTTGCTAGAATTGCGCGACAAGGTACCCACTTTGACGTCATTTTGACGTCAAAGTGGGTACCCAATTGAAAGTGGGTTCACAGCTGAGGGGTCAAAAATATCCTGAAAATCTTATCACATTTTGGGGTTTCCTTAGCAACACGACTTAAAAAAAAATTAGGCAGATGATTTTCTGCTATTAAAATCATGCTCTTTTAAATGAACTAACATTGTTTCAGCATTGGGTAACCCCTTTAAAGGCCGGTCCCAGACGTAAAAAATCAGAATTGATTGATACACGTCTGTAAAAACCCAATTCACCACCACCACCATCACCAGTACATAACACCCATGGTTCCAATACCATGCATAAAGGATTTCAGACAAGGAAGAACCATGTGTGAAATTGCTGCACCATGCCTGGCAACAAGGGTAAAAAATATTGAAGTATATATTCCTAACAGTAGATCTCTAATGATAAATGCCACAGATCGTTTTGCTTTTTGGCAATGTATTTTTACTATAATGCCATTAGTAGATCTAGACAACTTCTGCTTACCAAGAAGTATTTTTCATGATCCTTTTGCTATAGCATATACTGCTGCCACACCTAACTTTAGGTGTTATTCCGTAAAACTTCAGAAATTATGCACTTTGCGCAGAGGGGGAACTATGTATGTGGATTTTTTTTCTACAAATTCTAGTGAGAACCCCGAGTACAAGCACCACAAACCTGATTGATACTAGTGGCAGACAACAACTGAACACACTTCTGAGCCATCTGAGCTACCTCATGTGATTTCTTCCTGCCCATTATTCGCTTTGTGAGCTCTGTATTTTCTCTGCTCTCCAACTCTTGCGACTCCACTGCACCGAGCCGATCCTCCTGCTGCTCCCAGGCAGAACTTCGGGCGTCACGCTCAACAGCTTGCCGGGCAGTGCCACCGCCTAGACCGAGAGAGCTCTCGTTCACAGCAGTTTCAGTCACACTATAACTATCAGCATCCAATACTAACGACGTATCGAAGCGGTTAACCAATATTTGGTTGACGAATTTCCGTAGAAGGGGAAATTTCTCGTGTAAGGATTCATGTTTATTCTCAAGGAAAATCCTTCCACTAGGAAATTTAGCTAATTCCGCGTCCGTTAGCTGTAAAAGTTCGCGGGCAAAGTCATGACTGAGATTGTGGTCCCACATATTGCTCGCATAAAAGTTCACTGTGGAGTTCTCTAAAACTGGTGTAAATTCATCTAAGAATTTCATAATGTCATCAACTAACATTACTGCTTTCTCCATTACATTAAGTGACTACACAAGGCACACTACTAAGCTACGTATACGGTACGTAAAATGCAATTCCAAGTTCATAACATTAACAACACGAATTCCAACACAAGGCCCAGAGCACGTACGTACGGCCGGCCGGGTGGACAAAGAATATAAATTTATGAAGGACGACGCGACAGAACCTTTAGCAAAGACATTGGATTACAAGACAAATTACTCTCACCTACTTCCGTACGTTTTGGCAAGGGTAAATTGCTGTGTTAAAAATGGACTCGGAAAATTGCGTCCGCCATTAATAATAATAATAATAATAATAATAGATGGGATTTATATGTGAAAAGATGTCTAATTTAATCTATTCTTGATATTTCATATCTAAAACTTTGTTTTTAAAGTCTGATTTTTGCACGAACAGAAGAATGGGTAGTTAAAAGAACATTTCATAAAACTTTATTTTCAATAAACGGCACTATAAAACTTCAGGATCATGCCTGCTTTTTGACAGTCACCTGCCATAGGGATAACACGTGAACAGGGATTTTAAGATTGATTATACAGAGTGAGTCAGAAAAAATGTCCCATCATTATGAAGTTGTCTTGTTTGAAGTATGAACATTTAATCATGGGTTTCATGATATGTCTTGGTAGAGTTATCCTCCCAGCATTTATTGGTATTCTTTTTCATTTGGAACTTTGCATGCATGACTGAATAACAGACAATCTTTAGAAGACTGCAAAATATCACTTGCGCCAAGTGGATGGGTGAAGAATAAAACTGAGGATGAACCATAATACCTGTGCTACTTACAAAGGGCTGAACATAAGTAACTGCATGCTGCCAAATCAGGCAAGCCCTTTTGTTAGTTTTGTAGGCAAGTACAACATAGACACAGATTTCCATTGTTGTCATAAGTCATAACCAACAAGATACATTTCAGATAACACATTGGATTAATGTGCACTTGGTGATAATGATGATGATGACGATGATGATGATGATGATGATAATGATGCTGATGATGATGATGATAGTGACGATGACGATGATGGTTATGCTTGTGGTGGTGGTGAAAAATGTTAGGGAATCACCACTTAAACATTTTAGCGATGCTTGGTAAAAAAAATCAATGCTTAATCTGAAAAGGAAAATGTTAACACTGCATTATGAGTTTTTGCTCTGTGTGTGGCGGGGGGGGGGGGGTGGGTGTGTGTGTGTGTGTGTGTGAGGGAGTTGTGTGAGAGTGGGTGTGTTTGCTCAATAACTGATGTCTTATCTAAGAAAATATGCTATGGAAACAAAATGAAGGCTTGTATTATATTATTTTGCTTATATTGATTTATATGGATGTATTGATGTTTATTTTGAATGAAATCTCTAATAAAAACATTATGGAAAAAAGTAGTGTTGTATGTGGGTGTGTGCACATAAGTTATAACTTCTTTGAAAAATTGTTCTAGTCTTCATCCAGCCACTTGGCGCAAGTGAGATTTTGCAGTCTTCTAAATATTGTCTGTTATTCAGTCATGCATGCAAAGATCCAAATGAAAAGGGTACCAATAAATGCTGGGAGGGTAACTCTACCAAGACATATGATAAAACCCATGATTAAATGTTCATACTTCAAACAAGAATACTTCAAAATGATGAGACATTTTTTCTGAATCACTTTGTAGTTCCCGTATTACTAGTTTGAATTTATTTCAAATGTGATTTGTATGTAATTTGAGACTTTGGAAAAGATTATCAAAAGCTCAAAAAGATTCAAAGACTCCCCATAAATTTTTGGTACTATGCATGCTTTTGTCCTAAGAGCTGCCATAGGCTAACACGCAAAACCAGATATTTTTAAATAATTATTATAGTTCCCCTATTACTACTTCGAATCTTTTTCAAATGTGATTGATATGTTTGTTTGTTTGTTTGTTTACTATTATTTCTGCATTCAAATAATACAATATAAATCATATAAGTATACATAAATATTACATAAAGAACGGATCAAGAGCAGTATAATCATAATATAAAGGATATGAACAAGAATACAAAATACAGTTATTTTTCATCAAACTTAATAAATAATGCATGGAACGCAGGAGACCGCCATCATGAGCGGTTAGGTTTGAATGGATGGCGGCCTCAAAAATAAATTCCGTGACATAAATCTACACTGATCAAGTGGGTGCAATGCAGGTGCGGGTGCAGGTGCAGTAGATAGCAGTTGAGTAGAAGAAAAAGGAATAAATCACGATTTTAATGAGTAAGCTATATATTAGATTGGAGCGTGGGGAGCATAAGATTGTATGATATTTCGTTTAAGTGTAGCTTTCAATGAATATATAGTTGAACAAGATTTGATATGATCAGAAAAATTATTCCAAATATCCGGACCATGGTGTCTAATAGATTTGTGGGCTATTGATAATTTAGGGTTTGTAAGATAGAGATTTCCATATATGCGAGTAGGGTAGGAATATATAGAGCTATTGAACCTAAACATATTAAAGGACGGAGGAAGTTGGTTATTGATATACTTAAACATAATGATTGCTACTTGAATAGTATTCAGATCGAAGATTTTTAATGTTTAAAGTTTGTGAAATAGGGGGTCAGTGTGAGCCAGGTAATGTGAACCTGTACAGATGCGGATAGCTCTCTTTTGTAGTTTAACAAGGCAAACGCCAAGCGTTGTCTCGCCTGCATATTGCAGTCATGAAGAGACTGCATGTCAAAACTATGCTATATGACTTCTGAGGCTGTCAGCAGTTTAGGGGGTGAATTGTGGTTCTGACAGTTTACATATGCAATAATGGTATAGGCCTACTTTATCCCTAGGAAATCAGATAACACTAAGAATGCTGTTAATACTACGAAGCTATAATTATTTCCATGCAAGTAAGGAAATGAATGTTAGTGAAAAAGAATGTAACTGATAATAATGTGAGTAAAATTGTAAAATTAAATTAATTCTTAAGGTGTTATGGCAAACTTATTGTTTGAAAAATGGTATGAATTTGGTGATTCCACGTCAAAGCTATAGAAAGTTATTAGGTGTACAACATAGCACAGTGCCAGTTATGAAAAGTTCATTGACCTTTGACCTTTGACCTTAATCAAATTCAACTCACATTCGAACTTGACCTGCACCTTCAAGAGATGGACCTCTCATATGAATTTGGCAATCCTACCTCGAAGGTATAGAAAGTTATTGTGTGTACAACATAGCACAGTGCCAGTCATGGAAAGTTCATTGACCTTTGACCTCTGACCTTATTCAAATTCAACTCATACTCAAACTTGACCTGTGCCTTCAAGAGATGTACCTCTGGTATAAATTTGGTGATCCCACCTCGAAGCTATAGAAAGTTATTGTGTGTACAACACAGCACAGTGCCAGTCATGGAAAGTTCATTGACCTTTGACCTTTGACCTTAATCAAATTCAACTCACATTCGAACTTGACCTGCACCTTCAAGAGATGGACCTCTTGTATGAATTTGGCAATCCTACCTCGAAGGTATAAAAAGTTATTGTGTGTACAATATAGCACAGTGCCAGTCATGGAAAGTTCATTGACCTTTGACCTTTGACCTTATTCCAATTCGACTCATATTCGAACTTGACCTGCGCCTTCAAGAGATGGACCTCTGGTATGAATTTGGTGATCCCACCTTAAAGCTATAGAAAGTTATTGGGTGTACAACACAATTGTTGACGACGCCGACGACGACGCCGACGACGACGCCGACACCGGAAATAGTGATACCTATGTCTCGCTCCGCTACGCAGGCGAGACAAAAATGGAGTTAAGTTTTGTCGAAGCACAATTAGCCCACACGACATTGCAGCAAGTTATAGGGGACTACTAGCGAATTGTATAGTAAAAATAATGTT
This sequence comes from Echinometra lucunter, assembly GCA_029962745.1. Taxonomy (NCBI): domain Eukaryota; kingdom Metazoa; phylum Echinodermata; class Echinoidea; order Camarodonta; family Echinometridae; genus Echinometra; species Echinometra lucunter. Next base: position 12,742,163 of record CM057171.1, read on the forward strand.
TTATGGGGTAAAAGAAATTTTAACTTGGAAATTATCCCAATGCTTTCAGAAGCGCTAGTTATAACATGGTTTATGTGTTCGTTCCAAGTCAAAGTTTCATCAATGAATACTCCAAACCATCCATTGACTTCATTTGCATATTTTCATTTGCATATTTCTGAAATTTCTAACAAAATTCAATATATTTTATAAAGTGCAAATGCAATATTATTGTTTTTCATAAATTTCTTTTACAAAATTAGTTGCTTGAGAGACCTCGAACACATACTTTGCTGGGTGATAGATCATTCGCTGCATCCGCGCCTAGGTTGTGGAACAGTCTCCCTTTGTATCTTCGGTCTTGTGATGTGCTGTCTACCTTTAAAACTCAGCTTAAGACATATCTCTTCCACATTGCCTACAACAACAACTAGCTTCTTCCCAAATCTTTCCCAGATGAATCATGAACTTGTATACAGTATTTTTTCAGTCTTATAAGCGCCTTTGATTAGGCAACTAGATATTGGCGCTCTAAAAATACATCGATTGGATTGGATTGGATTGGAGATATCGTGAGCAAATTTCCTTATTTCACATTCCATATGTTGAATTAATAACATAAATTGTTACAATATTTTTTACTAACCGTTACCACAAGCAACAAATTTTCAGGGCGGTATATAAGACTCAAAGCCAATAGGTAACCAGTGGCTAAGGCGCGGCCATGCTACTAACATTGTGATTTATGATGATGTTGTGATTGTGTGATCAGTAGTTTAAGTTTCAAGTTAACCGTGTTATGTAATAATCAAATAATTATCATAAACATAACCTTGCAGCTCAAACTTTGAATGGAAGTTGGAACAGGACCAGGGTAATTGGAACCATGGTGAACATGGGTGTCGATTTGTGTTCGCGGTTGGGGGATGACTGATGCCGAATATAATGCTCATTGGCGTAAATCCCGGGGGGATGGGGGGATATATCCCCCCCCCCCCCACTTTTTGGAGAGGGGGGATGGCGTGTACAAATATCCCCCCACTTTTTATGAAAGAAAATATATTTTAATTAATCCGTTAGTAAAATCTTTGAATATCTGTCATAAACAACCATCATATTTTAGAATTTCTATTTGAAAATGCGATTGAAAACCAAAAAAGTGGTTATTTTTGGCTCACTCGCTTCGCTCGCTCGCATAATAAATATTAAAATGTGTGTAGGGGGGGTCTGTGGGGGTCAGTGAGGGTGTGTGCTTATACTTAAGTGTGAGATCGACAGAAAAAAAAATCGTCAAAAAAGTCAATCATCCCCCCCCCCCCACTCCTCAGAGTGGATTTACGCCGGTGATAATGCTCGACAGCGGAGCAAAGCGACCGATCGGGGGAAAAGGTGTGTAGGTTCAAACGTGAAGGGAATAGACTTAATATGCAGGGGGGGGGGTGGGTGTTTGCTGTTTGCTGCCCATATCTCTGTATTATTAGTCTCATTCAACGTTCCTCCAATTAACCGCAAAAAAAAATTGTTTTCAAACAATATATCGCAGATCCTCATTACTTGAATGAGAAGTGTAAGACTTGAACCTTTACTTAGAGTATGAACCATCCCATTTTTTATTTTGCGAGCGAGCAAAGCGAGCAATAAAATTTCTAGCAATAAAAAAAATGTTGTTATCCTCAAAAAACACTCAAGCAATATAAAAAGTTTGAATAATTCAGCACCTCACTGGTCCAATTGTTACTTTCCTAAACCACCCATTTCAAATATTACAAGCGAGGGAGGCGAGATAGGGGAAAATACATCATTTTAGTGATGAAGTGTTATTTTGTTATAAAAATCCACTGTAGGTCTATAAAATATACTCTACATTACATATTTGAGTGAGCGCAGCAAGCGAGAAAAAATTACATTCTTTGATAGCCTCAAAGATATCTAAATAGTTTTGATCACCTAACTGCCAAATATGATGCTTTTTGGTGTCTCGCTTGCCATCTAAAACCATTTTGTTTCTATGAGCGAGCGAAGTAAGCTAGCTACGTTTTACTATAGAAAGAAACTCTGTTTCTTTCTAGTAAAACGTAGAATTTCGTACAAAATAAATTAGATGAATTATATGATGTACCATTCACCTGTTTTCGAGGAAAGCTTTACATCTCGCTCTAAAAATATTACAATATTCGGACTTGTCGCTGAGGGAATAAGAGCGCTTACCTATTGATCTTTTTTCTATGAGCGAGCAGAGCGAGAGAGCTAGAAAGGGCTATTTTTTTCAATACTGAGAACAGCTAGGTTCTAGTGTACTATTACTCCAATTCTATGATTTTAATAACATACATTTTAATTAGCATCCGATCCTTTCTCATATGTGGAAAGATAAGAATAGGCTACCGGTCACAGGCTATTATTTCATGAAAATTCTTCTGTTATGGGTCTTCTTCCCATTCGACTCCTTGCAGTTCTGTTACAACAGTACATGGATAAATAGACAAGATGCAAATCAGTTTCATTTCATAATAAAGCCTGATAAAAATATTTACTGGCATTGGTTAAGATAACAAAAAGATATTGAATACGAGTAGAGCAATAATAGCATACTATTTGATAGAAAAATAATAGGCAAACCGATTTGCTTTCATAAAGATAGTATTGCAACCTCATTGGTTTAAATACTTAAAATGCGAGCGAGCGAAGCGAGCGAGCGCTGAAAGCCTTTTCCCTTCCCCCCCCCCCCCCCCCTTTTAAAAAATTGCTTCTTTGCTCTTTATTCTCTTTTCTTTGTCTTTAATTTTGTTTTGCTTTTCCAGGATTGGAGGCTATGAAATTTTTTCATTTTTTCATGGTGAATTATTGGGGGGGATGATTATAGAGGCCATCCCCCCTGACCAAAATATTGGGGGGATATATCCCCCCCATCGACACCCATGATGGTGAAATGATTGTTTTACCATGGTTTAGGCAGAGATTTTACTGTGGGTTTAACCATGGTTTTACCACACCCGCGTAGCCAAGGGGGGCGGTCGCCCCCTCCAAAACGCCAGCAAAAAAGAAAAAAGAACGAAAGAACAGAAGGGGAAAGCGTGAGCGAGAAAAGAAAAGGGTAAGGGAGCAGACAAGGGACAATTCAAAGCACCATCGGGGAGGAGGAACCTCCCCCTCCCTGCACCCTACCCCCTAGGGACTGCGCTTTGCGCGCTCAATAAGTGACTCGCATGCTTCGCGCGCTCACTACCGCCCTCCCTAAAATGAAATCCTGGCTACGCCACTGTTTTACCATGGTTTTTAATGGTGATTCTATTATGGTAATACCACAGTAAAACCATGAAAATAAGGTGGCAATTTGGAACGTACTTACAATGGTTTTACCATGGTTCTGACCTTCCTTTCATTGTGGTAAAACCATGGTAATACCGTTGTTTTACCATGATAAAAACACTTATAAAGCCATGGTTTAACTCTGGTTTAACCATGGTAAAACGGCCTTGAAAATATGACTATTTTGTATGCATGGTGAAACCATGGTTTTACGATGAATTCATGATTCGGTAATACCATGGAAAACCCATGCTAAAACCATGGTAATAAGGTGGTAATTTGGAACGCACTTACAATGGTTTTACCATGGTTCTGTCCTTACTTTGATTGTGGTGAAACCATGGTAATACCGTTGTTTTACCATGATAAAAACACTTAAAAAGCCATGGTTTAACTCTGGTTTAACCATGAAAATATGACTATATTTTATTACATGGTGAAACTATGGTTTTTCGATGAATACCATGGTAAACCCATGGTAAAACCATGGTAATAAGGTGATAATTTGGAACGCACTTACCATGGGTTTACCATAGTTTAGACAATTTTTTAACTTTGGTAAAACCGTTGTTTTACTGTTGTTTTACCATAGATAAAACCATTGAAAAAGCATGGTAAAACCGTGGTTTTACAAAGATAAAATTACCATTTATACCATGGTAATGCCATGGTAAGTTCATTCCAATTTACCACCTTATTACAGTCGATCGATGGTAAATTTACCATGGTATTACCATGCCTAAAATTGGTTGTAAAACCATGGTTTTGTGTCGCCCGAAAATACATGGTAATTTTTTATAAGGGTGAGCACACAGGCAGAAAGATTCTGTTTGCCATTTACCTTTAAATTAGCTGGCCTTTTTAAACATTTGCATTTCAACCTGTGTTGTTTTGAAACTTTCTTAAACTGTTCTGTTTTCGACTTGTATATTTTTCCTCCTTTTTCCACTTTTTCTCATCAGTATACTCTGTACATCTCTACTTATAGTACCGAGTGTCTTTGTGTGTGTTCATGTACGTGAATGTAAATGTATGTAAGAGCTATCCTCAAACTGCTTTGGTTTAATTCTCTGTTTTGGTATTTTTCTCATGGATGACAATTTTGATGATATCATTGATTCTGTTGTTGATGAGTATCAACTGTGATGATTTCCAATGTAATGGTAATAACAAACTTTCTCTTAAGCATATTAACTCCAGAAGATCTTTTTAAAAAATTATGAAGATTTGGTAGTTTTATTATCCTGTATAGAACATAATTTTTCTGTCATTGGTATCTCAGAAACCTGGTTCAAACCGGCTTATGTCGAAAGGGTGCGTGCGCGGAGCGGAATGGGAGCGGGGAGAGAACGGGGATGGCCGCACCCTTTCGAGAGAAGCCCCCCCCCCCCCCCCCGGTTGTCTCGAAAGGGTGGGTTGCGTGTGAGGAGTGAAATTAACGCACCCATTCGTGGAAACGGGGGGGGGGGGGGGGCTTGTCTCGAAAGGGTGTGTTGAGTAGTCTGATGTACCAGCCGTTTTTTTTTAAAGAAAAAAGGGGGAAAGGAGACAGGCAGTTGGCTATCACCTGATGGGGGTGTCCAAGGATCCCCCAAAATATACATAATGGGAAAGAATTCCCCCTTTTCTGTCTGCTAGAATATCATGGTGGGATGCATAAAACGGGAGAAATGTGTGCCCCACCCCCCCCCCCCCCAAGAACAGTTAATAGGCATTTTGTTTATGTGTATTCTTACACTCAAGAACGCAGAAGCAATCTTCTGCACCCGCACAAACACAAACATACGCACGACACGCATACACTTGCAAATTTTATATCTTCCTTCAGTTTCTTACTGTCGCAAATTAAAGATGTGCATGAGGCTGATTTCGTAATGGAATGCGCATTTCCAAAGGACAGTTGAGGCAGAATATATAGAAAGTCATATTTCCATTTTATTTTAATTCAACATGGAGGGACAACATGTGCACATCAAGCAATCAAGCAATTACCACCAAATTAGACAAGAATTTTTGTGTGTGTCTGTGTGTGTGTGTGCGGTGCATAAGATTGCTATTGCGTCCTTGAGTGTAAGAATAGACCTACTCATGAACAAAATGCCTATTCCCTTTTTGGTGGGGGAGTGGGGCATACATTTTTCCCTTTATATGCATCCCACCATAATAATATTCTAGCAGACAGAAACGGGGAATTCTTTCCCTCACATATATTTTGGGGATCGTTGGAACCCCCCCCCCCCAATCAGGTGATAGCCAACCGCCCGTCTCCTTTCCTATTTTTGTTCTTTCTTTCTTTTTTTTTTTATACTTACATTAACAAAAAAAAAAACGGCTGGTATACATCAGACTACTAAAGACACACCCTTTTGAGACGGTTCGGTGTAAAAATGTCAGAGGTAAAAATGCCAGAGGAAAAAATGTCAGAGGTAAAAATGTCAGAGGTAAAAATGTCAGAGGTAAAAATGTCAGGGGAAAAAAAATGTCAGAGGTAAAAATGTCAGAGGTAAAAATGCCAGAGGTAAAAATGTCAGAGGTAAAAATGTCAGGGGAAAAAAATGTCAGAGGTAAATTTGTCAGACGTAAAAATGTCAGAGATAAAAATGTCAGCTCTGAAAATGCCGAAGTGAACGTGTTACAGGTAAGAATATTGAATTTGAAATTAGGAAGAGCACGAGATATTAAAAAAAAAAAAAGAATTCATACTGTATAAATGGAGTGATCACAATAATAGTGCTCTCAGGGGCGTCGCTAGACTTTCTTTAATGGGGGGGTGTAGAGGCCAAATTGCCGACAAATTATGCCTCCGATTGCCGACGACCAACGTCGACAAATTCAACTGTATAAAGCCCACGAGGCATGTTCAATTGTGTACCTCTATTAATTTTCCTTCTAAATTATATTTGTTCACCTCACTTGCTGAATGTGTTAGCTTTCTGAAAGCATTCTCTATCTAAATATAATACGAGCGAGCGCAGCGAGCGAGGAAAAATATACACTCTCTTTCGTAGAAGTGATAGTTCTTCATCAAACTACATGATGGGCTTAAAGATATCTAAATCATATATTTGGTCACCTCTCTCACATGATTCATTCGCTTTCAAAGACCATCCTAAATCGTAATATTATACGAGCGAGCACAGCGAGCGAGGAAAAAATCTATATATTCCTTATCATATAATCCTTTTCATGGTAGAAGTGAGAGTTCTTCATCAAAATACATGATGGGCCTTTAAGATATCTATTTTGATATTTTGGTCACCTCTCTTACCTAATTTATTTGCTTTCAAAGACCATCCTGTATCTAAATATCATACGAGCGAGCGCAGCGAGCGAGGAAAAATATATATACTCTTTTTATGGTAGGTGATAACTCTTCATCAAAATACATGATGGGCCTCGCTTGCCGAATTCGTTTGCTTCCCAAATCCATCTTGTATCTGAATATTGTACAAGCGAGCGTAGCGAGCGAGGAAAAATACTCCTTTTCATGGTAGAAGTGAAAGTTCTTCATCAAAATACACGATGGGCCTTTAAGATACCTATTGTGATATATTTGGTCACCTCTCCTACCTAATCTATTTGCTTTCAAAGACCATCCTGTATCTAAATATTATACGAGCGAGCGCAGCGAGCGAGGAAAATATATTTACTCTTTTTATGGTATAGAGGTGATAATTCTTCAACAAAATACATGATGGGCCCCAAAATATATAAATTATATATTTGTTTATGTCACTTGGCAAATGTGTTTGCTTTCCGAAAACATCCTGTATCTTAATATAATACGAGCGAGCGCAGCGAGCGAGGAAAAATAGGCTCTCTTTCGTGTTACCAGTGTTATTTCGTCGTCAAAATGCACAAGCAAATAAGCCGAATATGACTCTATTTGGGCACCTTACTCATCTTTCTTTTTTCTTTTTCCCTCCTTCCTCTTCCCTCTCCTTTCTCTCTCTCTCTCTCTCTCTCTTTTTTGCCGACAGCGATCGCGAATTTGCCGACAAGAATTTTTAATGGGGGGGTGTCACACCCCCCCCCCCCCCACACCCCCCCTCTAGCGACGCCCCTGAGTGCTCTCTGTAAAAGTGTGTATGTTCAGTCATTCGACTGGCCTTCCTGTCTTACTCATTTGATGTGAAATTGATAATCCTGCCCCATTCAACCACCTAATGAGACCAATCTTGTTTTGGCCGGGAGAACATCCTGGTATGTGCGCATTGCCCAACAGTGTTTTGATCTTCCGAGCACTTGTTTAGCTGACTCCAAATATAGCAGCAAAACGAATGCCCAGTTCCCTCTCTGTGTTTAAGATTTGGCCGCTTGACACGATTGCACTAGTGAAACATATTTATGACAATTTCAGCAAGCGATAAGTAAATCGCGCGTTTTGGGTAAGAAATGTAGCATGGGATGATGTTCATTATTTTCTTTGTGAGATTAATTAAGTTACAGGATTATATCTAAATGATTTAAGATCTTAAGTGGAATGACAGAATGGTAGATGAACTTAAGAAGGGATATCAACGTTTGATGTTTTGCATATGCTAACACAATTATCTAATTGAATAATTCTCTTTAAAAGTTGTAAATTCCGCAGTGTATCGGATGAAATAATACAAAAGGTCGAGAAATAGATCGAATTAACGATTCAATTTCGCTTACTTCCTATTCTTCCTTACGTATAAGGACAATAATACTGAAGCATTCGTTCACGTATACCACGCTTAATTGAATGATTCTTTTTAAAAGTTGTAAATTCCGCAGCGTATCGGATGAAGTAATACAAAAGGTCGAGAAATACAAAAGGTCGAGAAATAGATCGAATTAACGATTCAATTTCGCTTACTTCCTATTCTTCTTTACGTATAAGGACAATAATATTGAAGCATTCGTTCACGTATACCACGCTTAATTGAATAATTCTTTTTAAAAGTTGTAAATTCCGCAGCGTATCGGATGAAATAATACAAAAGGTCGAGAAATAGATCGAATTAACGATTCAATTTCGCTTACTTCCTATTCTTCCTTACGTATAAGGACAATAATATTGAAGCATTCGTTCACGTATACCACGCTTTATTGGAGTAGGGGGGGGGAGGGAGCTTATGAAGAGGAATGTACATATTAAAATCGCGCAGTCGTGTGGAATGTGTGTGGTCAGCTACTCGTGTCACCAACCCAGTTTATTTCCCACCATCGTTTTTACAATGCCCGTCCCCGCGGTGAAAACGAGGGCAATGCGCGCATACCAGAACGTTTACCCCGCCAACACCATAACCGTTATTTCCAAATGGCCAAGACAAGGGCATTCAAGTATAGACACAGTATGTTTACAGAAAATATTTGAATATATCCCACTCCCCATAATTTCTATAATTCAGTATTCGTACCTGAAACATGTCACTTAAACATTTCCAAATCTGGCATACCTCTGACATTAATTTTTTACCTCTGACATTTTTACCTCTGACATTTTACTTCTGACATTTTTACCTCTGACATTTTCAACCTCTGACATTTTTACCTCTGACATTTTTACCTCTGACATTTTTACCTCTGACATTTTTTCCTCTGACATTTTTACCTCTGACATTTTTACCTCTGACATTTTTACCTCTGACATTTTTACCGGGCACCTTTGAGACAAGCCCCCCCCCCCCCCCTGGTTTCCACGAATGGGTGCGTTAATTTCACTCCCCACACGCAACCCACCCTTTCGAGACAACCGGGGGGGGGGGGGGCTTCTCTCGAAAGGTGCGGCCATCCCCGTTCCCTCCCCGCTCCCATCCCGCTCCGCGCACGCACCCTTTCGACAGAAGCCGTTCAAACCATCTACAGATGTAGCTATGTTTGATATTCCTGGATATTCATTCATTCAAGTCTGTCGATCAAATAAAAAGGTGATGGAGTAGCATGTTATGTCAGAGAGGGGCTTGATTAAAGTTACGTAATGATTTATCTAGGCAAATGCTTATTATGAAACTATATTTATAGAAATTAGTGTAGCGAACACAAAGTCGATAGTTGGTTGTGTGTATAGAGCACCTGGGAATGATATTAGATCATTTATTGATGGCTTTGATCATAAAATGCAAATCCTTAGTAAAGAAAAGAAAGACATTTACATCATGGGTGATTTTAATATTAATTTGTAAAATGTTGATGTAGATGATAAGGTGAAAGATTTTGACAGGCGGGGGACGGGGGGCATCACATCATTTTGTCCCCCCCCCCCCCCCGCCCCCCACTTTTTTTTGGATCAGAAGTAAAAGAAGCGTTTGAAGTAGACAAAAGACCCTGTAAATATGCACCAAATTGCATTATTTCAAGCAAAGAAATGCAAAAAACTCCCTACCATCCTCCCCCCGAGCTCGCGAGCTCGGGCTCGGTCACTTCGTGGAGGGGTTCCACCACTTCTCAGAACCGGTGGATGCCCTTGTTGACTTCATGTGTTTATTCGGTTTGTTTTCTGTAAGCACTGAACCAACTCATATAACGTCATTTTCAGCAACCTTTATCGATAATATATTTACAAATCGTGTTAAAGACCATTTCTGTCTGGAATATTTTGTTCTGATTTCTCTGATCACATGCCAATATGTAGCATAACCAAAGGGCAATGCGATCATTACAGGCAAGGTAAACAGTAAAGTGTTTAGACGCGTGATTACTGATGAGAAAATCAATAACTTCGGACAAGATCTTCTTGACATAGATTGGTCTATAGTCTATATAATCTGTTAGATGCAAACGTTTCTTAAGACTATTTTAGTGACATTTTTTTCTTTTTACTTATATAATTTACATTTATAGTTGAATTGCGTGCAAAGAGGAAATGTAGGAAACCATGGATTATCTCAAGTCTTCTGAAATATATTACACGACAAATCGGATCCACTCTGGCTCTGGCCAGCGCCCGGAGTGAATACAACTGCCTCAAATCACATGCTACTGCATATGAAATCACCCCCCCCCCCCCCCCCCCACCATTCAGGAGTGAGTGATTAGCGGCTTCTAGGTAACTGTTTTAAAAAAGCTATCAGCTATTAGACAAAATCCGTGTAACCAGGTAGGGGGATTTGGGGGCGGTCACCACACCCCCAAAAATGCAACCAAAAAAAGAAAAGAAGAGAAAAGGGCGAGATAACGTAGGATATTTTTTTACTAGGAAGAGGAGCCGACAAGGAATGACGACAAAGAAACGTCAAAGCTTCCAGTCGGTCCCCCCCCCCCCCCCCCCCCACCATGGGAGTGCACTTCGCATACTCTGTGATTCGCACGCTTTGCAAACAAATCCTGCTTAACCCCGGCCTCCCCCTTTCTCCCCCTCTCCCTTTTACTCTGCCCCCACCCACCCTACCCCCCCCCCCTGTCCACAATTTTATTAACCTTCCTGCACTCTCTCTTTCTCAGCCTCAACTTGCTTTTAAATTTATATTTTCCTTGCACTTGTTCCCACCTTCCCTTTCCCCATCTTTTCATCTTTAATCATCACATTCCTCTTCGTTTAAACAAAGTTCGATGTATACTGATCTCTCTTTGGCAGGAATTCAGAAAAAATGTTTCTTTTAACAGAGAATCCACATTTGCTTTGGTCCAATAACTTTTGATGAAGAGCTCTAAAATTATACCAAATATACGAAATACATGAGCAGAAACGGCAACATTATACACATTCTGTACTAATTTTGGTTGCGACATTCTATTTGTTGTTTGATGCTGGTCGGGTGGGGGGGGGGGGGTGGGGGGTCACTGTCCACATGGCCTGCTACCCACCCGTGTCCGACAACCTCAGAAATGCGCCCTAAATGGCGTAACTACATTAACCAAATTTGCAACCCTAAATGGCGTAACCCATGAGAAAAGCCACCCTAATTGGCATGAACAGGGAAATCCCTTAATATGATACCCTAAGTGGCGTAAACATTGAAATCGATTAATTTGATATACATGTACCATATACTGATGACTGATGTAAAACTGATGTTAAATACAACATGTATAAATTCCATTTTTTGAAGTTATTGAAAGTAAGGCCAACATGATTACTCTCAAGGTGGAAATGTTGCTTTCCTCGACTGACTGATGCATCACTTATACCATTCGTTTTCATGGCGTAGGTCTGCTCAAATTTGCCTAAATTTGCAACCCTAAATGGCGTAGATCTACTTAAATACGCACCTCTAAATGGCGTAATATGCATAACCAAATTAACAACCCTAAATGGCATAGTGCGAGAAAAGGCTACCCTAAGAGGCGATTTGCCAGTGAATGGTGCTGAAAAGCAACCCTTTTGGCTAAGACGGCGATGACGCCTCGGGAGCCTGAAACGGGACCCTTTTCGACGCTTTTTCTGGATGCGGGTGCGTAGCAGGCCTTGTGGAGAGTGACCCCACCTACTGGTACTAAACACTGTATAAGCTGCAGCCTCATTGCCTTCCTAGCATCCATACATTCCTTACTGATCCTTTGATTCATATAACATGATAAAGCAGTCTTAAATTTAAAACATAACAGTTGAGCTGCATCAAACATCTTATTCAGCATTTACTTATTTACGGCTCATCTCCGGATCTGATATACATGAACGATGCAGCTACAATCTCAATTTTTTTTCTCCCTTCACACGAAAGTTACACTTCACAAAATAAACAAGCAAAAGCAGAAATCTACGGGAGGAGCCCAAGGGGATTGTGACTTTTAAAAAAATTTCGGATTAAAAATGGCACTGGAAGGAAGTTTCTAAAATTTTGGTGGTGTTGTTCTCTGAAAATGTTGTATGCATCTCCCTCACATTAAACACAAATATCCATCCATATAAATGAATGAGATTTTTTTTTTAAATGCTATAATTCACATGTCAAGTGTCATCTTTATTTCTTACTACAGATTGCTTTCACTACTGATTGTAAAAAATAATGTAAAATAAGATGTGTATACATGTATCTGCTGGAATCCAAAACATAGAGCAAAAGAACAAAATAAAAAATGAACCCACTTCTTCAAAATTACATGGCATCTCAAAAACATCTAGAATAAATATAACAATGTGCTCTGTTAAACTTTTTCAACCAAGGTTTTGCACAGAATGTATGGTGTAGATTCAAATCACAATACATGTACATATAAGAAGAAAAGAACAGATAAATGTGGTCTCTTTTATACATAATCGGTACATTGTACTCTAAGACAACCCCCCCCCCTCCAAAAAAAAAAAAAAAAATTAAAGACAAAAAAAAAAAAAAGGAAGAAAAAAAAAGGAGCCCACATAAATAAAACCATTTAAGAATCTATTTGTCATTTCTCACTTTTTTCATCTTTTGAAATCTAATATTCCACAACTTTTGCTTCCCATTTGATAGCAGATGAATGATTCTATGGCTGGTGGGGCACATTTGGAAAAAAAAACAAACAAACCTTGACTATCACGGAGAAAGAATGTTCCTTAAACGTAGAAGCCTGAGTTATCTCAGCCTAGGGTCTGCTTAAATCAAAGCGTACTCCACCGGATTTTAAAAAAATTAAACAGGGAACTATGAAATTTTGACATGCCCAATGTGCCTCACCCTTCTCTCCCACGCCCAATCCATCAATGTCACTTTCATTCACATTGCATGATTGCCTGAATAACCAGTTGTGGAACATCAGCTGCTGTGTACATTACAAATTGAGCAGGATTCTTGTGTTATGAATCAGCTTTACTGACAACCACTGATTGGCCTTTATTTGTAACATCCAATCAACAATTCAAATCTTTATTTCAAAAATATAATTGCAAGAAATGGCATACCAGAAGATGCCATGGATTTTAACACAAAAATTCACATTTCATATTACAAAGCTCACCCTGATACATGTTGAAGCTTTCAGTCAGATAATTATCGTTCACTAGCATTCATCTTTTTACCATTTTTTTATTATGTTATTATACTCTGATTAAAATTTACTCATGGTGTACTGCAGTCTCATAACTGAATCACTGTATTTCTGAACAATGCTAAATGGTAACAGAAATCAAGATTACATAATACTTGAATAAAATTACATATCTTGGGCCTTTCACTCTACATTCTCTAATGATACATGTCATGTGTACATCTTTTTGACAATTTACTGGGCTTAACTTTTTCTTCCTTTCTTTCTTGGACGTCCATATGGTAGCCAACAATTTCATTAAGAACAGAATTTGTACCTCAGCAGCCAAAGCTCCAGCACTGTTGTAAGGTACTCATGTTCACACAGTGGAGAGTTTTAGAAGTAAATATTGCCAAAGGAAATTACACTGTAATGCTGTACTGGCATTGGAACTCTAGACCACTTGAATGAAAGTCAAGTGAATGAACCATGGGTGAACTAGACCAACTTTAGAGGAGTTGGTCTAGCAGTCACATCTGCGATCAGCTCTTTAACTTAACCAATTTACAAAATCACACCCAGGCTTCGAACCCGAGTCATGTCTCTCAGAAGGTGAAGTAAAGGTCAGTCCCACAGGTACATAATCATATCTGATTAATACACGTCTATGAAAACCCCAATTACACCCACACACCACCACTTCCACATCATGAGATATTAACAGCTACCTCACTAGTTAAATAATATATTCAGGATGGGCAAGTTAAAAGCTAGGCTTGACATGATAATATTTGTACCATTATTGGCTTTATTGCACAATCTTGGCTAAGATATCTTGGATTGTATATATTACAGTGGAACATCGTTATAAAGAACACTGCTAAAACAAACTCTCGTTATAACAAGGTCATTTTGCCGGTCCCACTTCTTTGTTTTTTTTTTGTTTTTTTTTGCCCTGATATAACATGGTTTCGATATAAAGAGGTAATTTCCTTGGTCTGGAGGAGTTTGTTATAACGAGGTTCTTCTGTACAATGAATTTTAAGAACTTAGTACATGTATCAAATACAAAATTAATTTTGTCTTTTACCGTGAAATATAACAAGTAATGAAATAATACTTCATGCAAATCAAATAAATTTTTGACAAAGCATCAAACTGTGAAAGATTTTATAGCTCAGTAAAATTAATGTCTCTCATGTCCACATTGGTTCTGCCCTTGTATCTCCTGTACATCAAACTAGGAATCTTGGTGTGATATTTGATTCTTCCATGTCACTTCAACCCCATGTGTCAAATTGTGTTAAATTGGCAAATTGTAATCTCAGAAACATTCGGGCTATTAGGCAATATCTCTCACCGCAATCTACCCAACAATTAGTACATGCTTTTGTTACTTCACATCTTGAGAACTGCAATTCATTACTCTTCTGATTACCTTCCAACCAAATCAGTCGACTGCAAAAAGTTCAGAATGTTGCTGCTAGCCTTGTGACAAACTCTAGAAGGTCATCACATATCACTCCTATCTTGAAATCTCTTCACTGGCTCCCTGTTCAACAGCGTATAATCTATAAGATTTTACTTTTAACCTATCGTGCACTCAATAATCTAGCTCCAGAATATATTTCATCCCTTTTTGTCACCCCATTCTGCAGGTTGTTCAGGTTAACGTTCATCAAATAATTCTAGGCTTAAAGAAATACGTACTAAAAGAAATTGGGGGATAGAGCATATGCATTAGCAGCTCCTTCCTTGTGGAATAAGTTACCTCTTTCTCTTCAAATTACTCCCTTTTCACTTTTAAACTAGGCTTAAAACTTATCTAATGCTTAATGCATATTGCTAAATTTCCTTGTGAGCTTACATTTAAACGCAACCATCGTTTTTTATCTTAAGTAATTGAAATTATCTTGTATGCGCCTTGAGCATCTCTTGAGATGGATATGTTGCCCGTTATAAATATTGTCATTATTATTATTTTAGCCCTGCCTGTTATTCAATATAGAAATGAAGGCATGTCAGTTTGGAAGTTTGGAAGCCTGAAAACGACTTTTCAAATACTCTTGCATGCAAAATGTGACAAGAAACAGAGCTTGAACATTTGTGGGTAGTATCATTTCTTTGTGAAGTGCATGTCCTTTTTCCATAAGAATGAGTTTATTTCTTATATTTCAAAACCTCCATGTATCCAACAATTTTTACTTACTACTTAATTAATCTTTCCCCATCACTTTGAAGAGTATCTTTCACATACATGTAATCGCATGACTGGAAATGAAGCTTTTTTTTTAACATAGTAACATACATGAACCCTTCAATGATTATTTACAATCAGTGATTTTTCTTTAATAAGATGGTGGTAACAAATTTTGTGGTCTGTTCAGAGCCAGAAGAGCATTAACTATGTGTTAAAGCCCTTTTGGCTCCAAACAGACGATTTGTGCTATGTGCATTCAATGCATTGTATAGAAGGAAGAATACGCCCCCTACATGTAGTAAAAACTACAACACACTTTGCGCCATCTTGTTTTTTGACTGCCAAAGGCATGTAACATACATCGTACAGATAGCCTTTTAGCACCCTGTCATCCATCACTGTTTTCTTCCTTTAAGACATTCATACCCCTTGCAATAAATTGCTGGTCAGGACCAGGTTCGCACTAAGTCATAAAATTTTGAATGAATGAAAGATGCAGCTCCAAAATAGTCCCCACTAATAGGGCTGCTTCTATGAACACCAGGAGCGGACCAGGTACGGACCACAGAATTACTGAAAGGAGCAGCACCAAAGTCTGCCCTAAAATTCCTCTCACGGTCAAAGGTCACATTTTTCAGCACCCGTATTTGGGCATACATTAAATATCATGCGCAAAATCGTGAGCTCTTCCATTCTACCCAGAAGATATGTACGTGTGGGCGAGTTACCATGACAGTTACTCCCTTTTAGACCGATTTATTGAAAGGGTCCTTGTAAAAGAAGTGCGGTCCACTGTGAATTACTGAAAGCAAATTTTACAACTCGGTGTGGACTATTTTAGTGCAGACTTAAATTGGAAGAATTACTGAAAACGGTAATAGACTGTTCTCAGTTTACAATTTACAATAATATTTTTAGCTCTTCACAGTCAGGAACATGATCATTATAACACCTTCATGTAGCACCAATCCACTAGTCTCCTCTACTAAGCCATTTTTTTCACCTGGAGGCACTTCTGTCTGCTGCTTGTGTTTCTGCATATTCTTGTTGAGACAGTTCTGATTGTGAATTGCCAAATACAAACACATGTTTGACAATTTTTCGACGGACCACTCTACCACTCGAGTCATACTTGAAATTGATCTCCTTGCTGTATTTACTAACATTATCATGGTATTTCTCAAAGATTTCCTTGCAGGAGAGAGCGGCGGCAGCTGGGACCTCTCCTTCAGTTACAAGAACTTCTCTGGAGCGCTGTTGCGTAGCATCACTCTGCTGCTTGCGATAAGTTGTATCACTGCTCGAAATCACAATATTCCCTTCTTCAATGACGTTTCTGCCAGTGGCAGAGGCATTAGTCAAATTGATGTGCTGTCGTTGATTAGGCAAGACATGGTTGGGTCTCTTTGGTAGTTTGTGGTGGATATTCTGCATTACAGGAGACTGACCAAGAGGATGCTTTGTACTAGAACTGGCAATCTGGGAAGATGAATGTCTGATGGGAGGTTGAGCAGCAGGTGGTGAAGGTGCAAGGGTCGTGTCTTTTCCTGCTGCTGGTGTGATTGCGCTACCAATGACTAGGCAGTCTTGAGTGGTTGCAGAAGAGCCGTGGAGCATTGGATGACCACTGAAAGAGCCATCATGGCGTGAAAACTGACTCCTTGAAGCTGTCAAGGCACTTTGATTAGGAGGATTCGCCTGAGAGAGTAAAGTTTGTCCACTTGGGGATACCCATCTGGTAGGACTTGGTGCAACATCTCGCTCATGAAGTATTCCATCAGCATATGGTATATCTGATTCTAGACTAACATTTCTCTCATTCTCAATCCTCCTTACTTTGTTACTCTGCTCACTCACAGGAGATGTCTGCTGCATGCGCTTCTGAACAGACCCTGAAACATTTGCTCCAGACTGGAGTGATTCATTAGCAAAACCATGGTAATCTGCAAGGTTTATAAAGTTGCCTCGGGCATTCTCTCTTTGCTCTGCATGATGCAGGAGAAGTGAGCCTTCAAAGGCACCACGGGAAGAAGCCGGTTCATGGGTTGATCTGCCAGCCAGATTTGCATCAGTAGTTGTTACCAACTCCACACCTACCTCTTCCTCTTCCTCCTCATCTTCACAGATCTCCACACATACAATATTGTACTCATCAGTACGAACTTGTTTACCTACTTCAGCAACCTCACACAGGGTATCCGGATGGTGCAAGCGAAAGTGATCCTCCAAGAACTCTCTACGTGTGTACCTTCTTGTCTCTTTGCCATTAGGACAATACTTGCACCAGTAGAAGTAATTTAGGTGCTGGCATCGGTAGTGTCTCCTGGCATTCTTGAGGAGCGTGAAGTTGGTCCCACAGACACCACATTGGAATCTTCGCACTTTGGAAGTTCCTTTGGATGTAGGCATCATGTCCCTTGAGCTAGGCTGGACCTTCAAACAGAGAAGAGGAAAATGTTTGCATTAGAAGGTTGCCTTGCCCGGTTTTAGTATGAGTCATTTCACATGGAGTTCAACACTGAAGTTACCTGTATTATTCCTAACATGTACATTATTAATACACACAATGCCTCATTCCATTTCAGTTTTGATATTAAATCTACCTTCCCCAGGCTCCATTTTGTATTTTCGTTCTGTAACCTCACGACGAATAACTATTCCTCCTGCTCCAAAGTCCTCAACTGTTGAGCACTCCTCATATTCTGTTAGTCGAGGACCAAAGTAGTTCAACAACACAGGAAGTGAGGTGTTGGAAGAAGAGGCACTCTCGGAACTATTGCTAGTGTCTTTTTGTACAGAAGGTTGTCTTGGGTTTGTATGAAGATTCCTAGTGTCTTTGCATTTTCTTTGATCATTGTCCAAGGTAAGGTCAGTCTGTGTACCACATGTTTCCCAGCAGTTTGACTGTTTTATGTCTTGATTAGCAACCCCTTGTTCAGCTCGTCTTGTCTGAGTGGTCTGCAAATTTTGTGAGACAGTGTGATGCTGATCAGTAAGAGACGTATATGAAGGGGGAATTCCACAAACTGCAGCATTTGCTCTTCGTGCTGACAATGGATTCTCTACGGCTGTAACCTTCTTATTCAACATACATCTCTCTGCTGATGCATCCCACATCCTTTTCTCATAAGCAGCAACAAAGTTTTTGCACTTGATGTATAATTTTGTCTTCTTATTGGCCAGTCTTGTTGATTTTGACAAAGTACGTGCTATCCTTCTGCTGCGCTGTTTATTGACTATCACTGAATAGGGATTTCTCCTGGTTCTTTTGCAATGTTTCTGGATCTCCATGGCATGGGCATCATCTTGCTGATTAACTGTCAATTCTCGACTTTGTTCCTGGGCAGATGTAGATGCATCAGTTCCACATTTTAAACGAGATGTGCATGTACCTCTGCATGGCTCAGGAGTTATACCATCTCTGTTTCTCTGTGATGTGTTGCATTTACCCTGCTCTTTTTTATTTATAGTTCCTGCTGGGTCATCAAGTTTCAAAATTTCTGATGAGTCAAGTGAAAGGCTATTCTTCTTCCTACTGTCTGAAGACTGCACCTGTATCTCTCTACCAGTGCTGCTCCTTCTGCCCTCATGATTCTTCCTATCTGTAAGATTCTTTCCACCCTCTATGTAAGCACTACCAACAACATTAACAATCTGAAGATCTGTCTTCTCTGAAGCAACAATCTGAACTGAGTCAGGGCAATGTCTTTTAGAAGGTGGTAAAGCATTTTTTCTTTGGCGGCTTTCTGTATATCTGCCTGCGAGTGCGAGTGATTGTCTTCCACTGGCAGAACTTCCCTGACTGTCACTCACTTCATTAGCCATTTGATTCATCAGACTCACGCAACCTGAATCATCAAATTCCCTTAGACTTGCACATGAGCTTCCTCCATGGAGAGATTCAGCGTTGCTTATTCGCAAAACTGCAGAGTTGGGCATCTTTTGGATTGCAGTTCTCTCCATACTCACTTGATTTCTTGATGCTTGGTACAAAAAATCTGTTTCTGAGTTTGAGGCAGCAGCTCTCACTTGAAGAGGGCGAGTTCCTACACTGTCTTGACTGATGTGGGTAGGAGCCTGCTGAATAAAGGTTTTTGAGTTTCGGGCATCTGTTCTCTGTCCAAACATTTGTGTTGTTACACTGTCTTCAGGAGTATGAGTCAAAGCATAACTAAAAAGTGGACTGACATCTGAGGTAGAGACAGGAGATGAGACGTCTGAGTCTTTTGGAGCATGTCTTGCCATTTCAAAGACATCCCGCTGCACTTCAGTAGATGTCTCCTGATCTCCAAGGTACGAAGCCCCTCTGGAGTAGTCACTTTGACTGTTCACCTCCAAGCCAGCGAACCTTGAGACCTGGTAGGTAACTGATTCAGCCTCATGGACATTGTGTGGATGGTGCTTTGAGTAGTGTATCCTCAGGTCACACCTGCGCTTGAACTCTGCCATGCACTGAAGGCAGGAGTAGGCATGCTTGATGGTGGTGTGTTGCTCCTTGATGTGACGACCCAAATTAGACTTGCAGGACAGCCGTTTGTGACAATATTCACACTCAAAATATATATCCTTGGAAGGGTTGCTCATATCTGGGTGGATGATCTTGAGGAGAAAGGAAATACATTGAAGGGCATTACTCTCACTTCTGCATTCAATATTGCCCAATATCATGAGGTAAGTATACTTGTTCTGCATATGCAATACAGCTGGCCTACGTCAAACTCAAGATTTATTTGTCAGTCTTCATC
Organism: Echinometra lucunter; assembly: GCA_029962745.1. Taxonomy (NCBI): domain Eukaryota; kingdom Metazoa; phylum Echinodermata; class Echinoidea; order Camarodonta; family Echinometridae; genus Echinometra; species Echinometra lucunter. The sequence continues at coordinate 12,762,248 of CM057171.1, forward strand.
TTTTAACCCATTCCTGACAGGAATTATTTAAAGCCTAATTTGATCAGCTTTTATTCTTCAAATTGGCAACACCAACAATTTTATTTTATTGCTACATTTTTCTTATAAAATGTCATGTGTCTGAAATGAATATAAATTGACAGAAATTATGATGAGAAGTCAAGAAGTTGCCAATTTGCAGGGGAAAACAGTGATTTTAAACTTTCTATCACATTGCCAATTTAAGGATTTTAATGCTTATTTCCCTTTAAAACATTTTCAGCATCAAACAACGAAAATTGACGCAACCAAAATGGGCACAGCTTGTGTAGAATTTTTTGCTCTTTCTGCTCGTGTATTTGGTATGATTTTTAGGGCTTTGCATCAAAAGATATTAGGCCAAACCACAAAATGTGGACCTCTGTCATGAATGGGTTAACCAAATTACAAGAATCTCAAAGATTTGGTGTACAAAACAAAAGATGTCCTAATAATATCATCGTACAATCCATCAGCTCTCCATAAGCTGTTTGAAAATAGATATCCTGTTTGATGGATTCACAGGTCATCCCATGCCAAAAAAAATTATTAATAAGCTTATTTTCGTGTATTATTTATATATTATATGAAATAATGATGTGTTGATGACTATTCCAATGAAAAGGATGTTTAAGGTAATCAAGTTCCATCCCAATATATTTTCCAATACAAGAACTACTTTTCATCTGTAAGCTCTCATACAACCGGAAGCTGGGTTGTAATATCCTGACAGTGGGCACATATCATTAATCCATTTCCTACAGTAAATCAGGTGGTTCCTTTACTAAACTTTATGCATGTCAGTTATCTCAAAATCAAAACTCCCTTTAAGGGTAACAAAATAAGACGAACTTGAGGAAAATGAACTATTTCACAAGAACTGTAGGAAGAGGTGAAAAATGTAGGTGTTGAACAAAGTTCCAGTATTATACAAGTACACTTTTATAATACTGTACATGTACTAGTGATGTGAAACCTACAATGCTTTCTCACTTTTTTTTTTTTTCCTGAAGAGGTGTTTCTTTTTAGCACATCATGCAAGGAGGCTTTAATGCCTCAAGGAAATATATGACTTCCCTAGGGAACCAGGTAACTGTGGATGCTCTTAAATATGCCACTGCACAAATACTCTATGTTTTATTTTTCCAAAGATAAAGGTCAGCATTAGGGCAGGCTGCAATCTAGTTTTAGGTTAGATATAGGCTCAGGGTTACGGTAACAGTAAAGGGTTACATGAATGTAAGGGTTAATACTGGGTTTAATATTCATTTCAGGGTTGAAGTTACAAAATAAGGGTTAGTGCATGAAAATAACACCAGAGCAATTGGCACTGGAGCATGGTCCTACTGACTACATATATGTTCTATTCTCACCTCAGAGTCTTTGTTCCAAGACCAGCCTCCTTGGTCCAGGCCCTGGTCCATGGAAGCATGGAAACCAGAAACATCCAAATCCACATTGGTGCCATGAGAATCTGAAGGAGTATGAATATTGGGAAAAAATTCATTGACAAGATTTTACTTTATCCTCAGTAACAAATAATGATATATCACTTCAGACACATTAAAATTAGTTCCACAAGAATGTAAATAAAAGCAAAAGATACTCTACATGTAAATGCACAATTTAAGGATAAAATCACATTACTAATGCTTGTACAGAATGCAAGTCCAACTTGGGTTTCATGCAGTGGGGTTTTCTGTTTGTCTTTCATTTCCTCCAAACCCCATAACGGATCAAACAAGGAATGCCTCATAAGTCTTTGGGAGTTGATTCTACAAGTACTACATACACATACAATATTTTTCAGTCAGTACCCTTTGATACTTAAGGTGATTTCACACATTATGCGACAGTGTGGTAACACGCTGTGCCACCACACTTTTTTGTGTACAAGCCTATGGGGTATAGGGCGACCAAAAACTGTCGCCGAGGCAGGACAAAATTTTTTTTGCTGCCTAGATACACAAAAAATGTGCACCAAATTTCTAAAAAGTTAGCGCAAAAATTGTTGCCATGAGATTGCTTGCGCAAGTTTTGACAATATGCTCTCTTATTGAGAGTTGACGCGTTAATGCGCGTTCATTAGCATATGTGGTGACACAAAGTCCCACCATGTGTGAAGACGAAGCAGTGTGGTACCACGCTGTGGCGCCACACTGTAGAATCATGTGTGAAAGCACCTTTATTGTACCGTATACATTTTCTTCACTCCTCTTTAGCCACATGTCTTCGCAGATGCTCACAATACTTTTGACAAAAATGGCATCCTATCAGGCACCACTTAACACCTGAATTGAGAGTGGCAAATGTTTTTTTTTTTAAAGATATATGTATTAACAATCTTTACCTTGTCGGGATTCAAGTGGTGACATATCATCATCTAATACACCCTGCATGGTGTACTTAAAGGCATCAGTTGATTGACGTTGTTCAGATTCCTGATCTGCATGCTGCTGCATTGTGGTAGCAAAAAAAGCATAATATAAGAAATCACAGAGTATTATTAACTTTAAAATCAGTCAGTTCCACGAGGGTCCCTGACAAGATACTGTTTACTCATGACCTAAGATCTGACATTTGCTCCCATGAAACTTGCTCTCTTCACTTTATCAAGTTGTTAGTGTCATTAGGGCTTGAGTTGCAATAGGTACGGTGTTAAAAAAGCTGGAAAACTGGACAGTGAACCTATTGTCACCACAGCTGCAGAGCACATCATGTAGAACCTATTACAAATGTGTAACCATGTGTCCTAAGGTTTTTCAGATCTCTACACCCCCCCCCCACCTCCAACATAGTCCTTTCATCTTACAGCCACAGCACCTTCCTCCTGTCATCGAAAATAAATACTCTTTTAGTGTACCTTGCCATTAGATGAAGCACCTCCATTCAAAGCTCCAGCTTCCTTCTCAGCATCATTTTCATCTTCAACAACAGTGATATCATCATCATCAGACCTCTCATCTTTGACCTTTGACCCTGCATGTGCACTCCCTTCCATATTGTTCAAAGGACTGCTGTTCTCAAAAGAGTGTAAGCTTGGCTGTGCTGTTACTTGCCAGTTGGTTATTCATTTTCGGCTTGGAGCTTCATGGAAGTACATGAAACCAATCTGTAAATGGGAGTAAATTTGGAATGATTTTTGCTTTAATTTCACACAGTGAAAGTGACCTGACAGGAGCATAATAATCACATAATTAGAACCGGTACGAGCCGGAACAAGCACATGGCAATTTTTGAGGTAGCCTTTAATCATGGCGATGTGCTACTCTTTTCTTTGCTCTTCAACGCTAATCGAAAGCTATATGTTTGCGATGACGAGGCGCATTGATGTGCAACTAGGTGGACCAATAGTTGTCAAGTTATGTGTCATGAGGGAGTCTTGCAGGTAAACTTTAACGTTTGAAATAAAATGACCTTTGACCTTACCATGTGACATCCGATGCCACTATAACATGAAGGTCCTCCAAGTACATCTATGACCCAAGTTTAGTTGAAAAGGGAGCAACAGTTGCAAAGTTTTTTGTCATAAGAGAGTCTTGCAGGTAAACTTTAACATTTGACATCAAATCACCTATGACCTATGTGACCTCCGACAGCACCACAACATGATGTTACCCCTAGTGCATCTATCACCCAAGTTTGGTTGCTATTGGAGCAACAGTTGTCATGTGTCATGAGGGAGTCTTGCAGGTAAACTTTATAATAATATAATAAATACAGCATTAGTAATGCACCATCGATCTAGTTAACTATTCAGAGGCACAACTTTAACGTATGAAATAAAATGACATTTGACCTTACCATGCGACATCCGATGCCACTATAACATGAAGGTCCCCCAAGTGCATCTATTACCCAGGTTTAGTTGAAAACGGAGCAACGGTTGCAAAGTTATTTGTCATAAGAGAGTCTTGCAGGTAAACTTTAACATTTGACCTCAAATGACCTTTGACCTCACCATGTGACCTCCGACAGCACCATAACATGATGTTGCCCCTAGTGCATCTATCACTTAAGTTGATTGCCATTGGGCCTACAGTTGTCAAGTTATTTGTCATAAGAGTCTTGCAGGTAAACTTTAACGTTAACCCACATTTTAAAATGACCTTTGACCTTACCATGTGACATCCAATGTCACTACAACATGAAGGCCCCCAAGTGAATCTATGACCCAAGTTTACTTGAAAACGGAGCAACGGTTGCAAAGTTATTTGTCATAAGAGAGTCTTGCAGGTAAACTCTAACATTTGACCTCAAATGACCTTTGACCTTACCATGCGACCTCTGACAGCAACACAACATGATGTTACCCCTAGTGCATCTATCACCCAAGTTTGGTTGCAATTGGACCAACAGTTGCCAAGTTATGTGTCATAAGAGAGTCTTGCAGGTTAACCTTAAAGTTTGAAATAAAATGACCTTTGACCTTACCATGGAGCTCTTGCTCCTCTGCCCCCTAAAATTCATTGGCCGATAGGAAATTGTACCGTAAACTGGGGTGGCTTTGGACAAATTTTAACTATTCATATCAATATCTTCATTACGAACAGAGGAATTCTAGGGGTAATGTGGGGGTTGGCAAGTACCAATAAAGAGGAAATCGTGTTATATAGAATTCCCTGCGGTTTATTTTATTTCATGATTATTTTTTTGGTCAAAGTTTGTCCAAAGTGACCCCGGAGTTTGGGGTGACTTTGGACAACCATAAAAATCCCCTTGCATAATCACCTGTACAGCTAAATGTCTAAAGTAAACCTCTTTATGGGGGAACTATGGACTACAGTACAGTTTTTTTTTAAATCTTAACAACTCCAATTTGTTCAATTTTTTTCAAAAGCCACCAAATAATGACTTACAAGTACAACTTGTACATACGTTTTTGTGGTGGTATTTTGGCTACACATGTAAGAACTTTCATTTTAAAGAGGTATTAAAAGACACTTGGTTGCACACTCTTTTTCAAGATTTTGTAATTAAATTTGATATTTTGAATTCTTATAAGCCTAAATATTCAAAGTAGTAAATGAACAAATTTGAAAAAGAGTAGTTAAGCAGGGCACTGCATGAATTTTCTGTGGACCTGTTACTTGCGATTAGCACGGTTAGTAGTTGACCACCTGGTTAGGACTTCAATACAGTTTTTTTTTAAATCTTAACAACTCCAATCTGTTCAATTTTTTCAACATCCACCAAATAATGACTTACAAGTACAACTTGTACATGTACATGTACATACGTTTTGTGGTGGTATTTTAGCTAGAAAATTTTGCTAACAATAAACATGTAAGAACTTTCATTTTATAGAGGCATTAACAGACACTTGGTTGCACACCTTTTTTCAAGATTTTGTAATTAAATTTGATATTTTGAATTCTTATATGCCTAAATATCCAAAAATAGTAAATGAACAAATTTCAAAACGTGTTGTTAAACAGGGCACTGCATAAATAGTTATGTAGCTGTCGAACATCTGGTACTCCTTTGATGTCCAAAGTCACCCCGTACATGAAGCCAAATCATGGGGGGAAATTGGACATGACCTATTTTCAGATTTGCAAGGGTGGTCAGGTATCAAGACTATACAGGTGGGTTCATGATCCCTTTGTGTTCACTATCCAGCCAGTAGGCTTGAGCTTCCATTCTTCTGTATTTCTAGAGTACCAAAAGTTTGACAGCCATAAAAATCAAGCATTTTTTGGACCCTGCAAAGAAAAGTACGAAAACAATATAAGGCAATGAAATATACAAGAGCACAATGGTCATTCATAATATTCACACATTCCCCTAAAATAACATACAGAAAAAATACTGGAAATACCACAAGGAAAAGAATGTAAAATGAAACAATACTTTTTTTCTGTTGTGTCCAAAGTCACCCCTATGTCCAAAGTCACCCCAGTTTACGGTAATCTAATAATGTCACACCGCTCTAACCAATTCCAGTGCCAGAAGGAAGTTTAATTATTAAACAATGGATAAGGTTTAAAATTATACATGGCATTCACTCAGACAACATAATGCTCCGCCGATATCTGCAAAGCTGATAAATCCTACTAATAATTGCTTGGCAGATACTTTTTACACCACATGATGTCATGATAACTGAGATTACAGCAAATCAAACCTGTTTCGGAATCGGATAATTTTTTATTTTAGCTTTTCTCTATATAGCGTAGGTTTTTAATGTTTTCAAAGAGGTGCTTATGAGGGGGTGTGAGTGAGGTGGTAGGACTACTCTTTTGGAGGACAACATCCCCACGGAAGACTCCATAGGGCCTACATGTATATCTGTCTGACATTCCCATGGAGGGAGGCTTCCCTGAGGACAACTCCCAGAAGAACGGCTCTCCCCGAAGGCACCAACTTTTCGAGAAAAAAATTGATTTAAGTCAATGCTTATCATATTATGATTGTTAATGGATGAAGTAGTTTGTGCATTATTAATCAATTCATTTATTTGTTGATTTATTCATTCATTCATTCATTCATTCATTCATCTATTCATTCATTGATTCCTTATATTTTTAAAATCAATTTTCTTATATATTTCAGCTTCTGCTGGAGTATGAACTTATTACACTTGGAATAGTTCGCAAAAATGTTTCTGTCATTATTCTACGGAAGAAAAAAAATTGTCTCGCAGCGTGAGCTGAATTGTACAAATCTTTTACAAAATTATTTTCAAAATAGTATAGTAATTCGCCAAAATTAAAAAGCATTTAGGTGCACACTACTGCAATGTGGGGGATGCATAACCCCTCTTCATGCGGAGAGGTATTTTAGAAAATGAATAAGGAATAAGAGTCCAGGATATTTCATTATTTTCAGTCCACGTTAAAGAGTGAATTAAAGAAAATTAAGATTCATATATAAGTATTAAAGGGCAGTGGAAAGTTTTTCATTGAAGGTGTGGGACTGGGATATTAGGAAACGGGGACTAAACATGCTAAGGGAGATAATTATTTTATATACCGATAGCGCATTATTTGTGATGAAGGAAAATACGATACGAGAAAAGTCGGCCTCGCAGGCCTTTGGTCTCGCAGTCCTTCAGTCAAGTGGGCAGACCCCATTTGCATGCTGCAGCACGTCTGTTGTGCGAGGTTAGTATAACCGAGCACTAGTGTGAGTGGTACTCCATAGTAGTCTTGCAGTGGAAAAGCCTCAATAACTTTTGTATTCCCAGGCATTCGGGCTTGGTAGAAAATCACACATGAGAGGAAAATAATTGTTTAAAATTCCATTTTCAACTCTGAATCCCCATATTTGTGACAAATCAAGAGTTGAAGAGTCCTTGAATCAGATAATCTAGCAAATTTAAAAAAAAAAAAAAGAGAGAGATCTTGCTTCTAAGGACAATTTTGTTGTCTGTTTTTGACTGCTACAACAATGAATGTTCGCAACAGTCCGATATACGACAGTCTGGCCCATATCGCTTTGGCCCTAGTATGAAGATAACTTCACACAGGGTTACATTGGTATGCTAAGCTGTGCAAATTTATGTGACATGCTGCCCTCTATAGTGAATATGAAAAGCAGCCCTCACAGGACCACACTTAGGCCAGCCAGCGCTGTCCGACCATCGCCCGACGGCCGTGCCGCAGAGCTACCAAGTCTCACGCATTGTGCGTGAGACTCACGCATTCAGGGTCCGTCTCACGATCTCACGCATGGCACCCATTTTTCTCACGCATTGGGACCCGACAGAAAAAAAAAAAAAGTAGCATTATTCGCTAGATTATACGCACTAGCCGACCGCCTTCGCACGCCGTCTACCCTATTATAAGGAGCATAGCTCAAAAGATTAAGTGATAGTTGCAATTGAAGGTATTTTTACCTTTTGTATTTCAAAATAAGTAAAAAATAGTCACTTAAGTATGCACCAGATCGCACCATTAAGAGCTAAAAATTGAAAAAGCTCCCTACCGTGGGAGGGGGGTGTCCCCCCTCCCACACCCTCCCCCCCGCTTGGTCGCTTCGCTCCCTCGCCGAGACGCCAAGTCATGAAAATCTCACGCATAAAATTGGGGGGAACTTGGCATCTCTGGTGCCGCCGGGCTAGCTGCTTGCATGTATGCCCGTTCCATAGGCATAGAGATGTATACGCACTCACACGCAGGCAAACCATTCCAAAGACCCCTGTTTTCACAAACATTTGTAGGCCTAGTTCCGAAGCCCGTTCCGAAGCCCGTTCCGAAGACCCCTCCATGTCACAACAAGCCCGTTCCAAATCCCCTGTTTTTTTGTCTCGGCCAGGGCACATACCTACCACTTTTTGGGTCGTGCCCCCCTGGGCCTCTGTCCCAAAAAATTCATTGGTAGAACACAAAGTTACTTTCCTATAGATCTAGAGGTCTAGTCTAGATCATGTAGATCTAGATTCTAGATCTAGATCTACAATGTAGCTATTGTCAGCAATTTGCACGCTAGCTACAGCACGTCTGTTATGCGAGGTTATATAACCGAACGGAGCACAACATGTTAAGTGTGACATGTTACTGTGAGCACTCATACTGTGTACCAAGTCAATGAATTGACCTAGTACCAGTAGACACTACTTCACATGCTTTACCGGTACTAATATATTGCCTAGGATCTACTCGACGGAAAGCCGTCATGGCTGTCGACCTACGATTCTGATGAGCATCAGTCATATCAGTTTTCTTCTTAAAATTCACCATTATCAGTTCATTCATCAGATAATAAGGCAGAAAGGGGGAAATTGAGAGCCTCAGGAACATTGCTGGTAAGTAAAATCAAAACTTTTCTTCTCTTTTATAGAAGATCTAAGTCAATGTATTTCGCGTTCGCGTCGGCAATTTGTTTCGCTATTCAAAACGCCGCTTTGACCTATGCTACGGGTGCGATATAGATCTACGGTCAGTGAGTAAGTCTGTTAGTAACTTAGTATCGACTGGACTAAGGTTTTATTGGATTACACCATCATATCCTATGATAAGACAAACCTCATTCTTCCGGCATTATCGTGAATCCCATACACATCACACTCCAAAGAACAATGACAAAATAGATGTACGTACCGGCGGCACAAACAAGGTAAATTTTAAGAATGGCCTAGTAGTAACTTGCATGATATGATGTATGCAATTCGTCTACAATATAAAATTAACGTAACATACTAGTACATAAATCTCCAACGAACGTAGAGGGCGTCGAATGGTTACATACATCCAGAGAGATAATATCACAGAAATAGAAGACGTCTTCTATTTCTGTGGATAGGATCTCTATAAATATTTACTGTGGATGGGTTACATACAGTACGCTACATACAGAGAGTGTTGTTGTTGAATTGGGCATCAATTGGTGTAAATCCCGGGTAATAGGGGGATATATCCCCCCCCCCCTCACACACACACACTTTTTCGAGAGGGGGATGGTTTCCGGTTTCCGGATGTAGGCTTCAATGAAAAACTTTCCGCTGCCCTTTTATACTTATGTGTGAATCATAGACTGAAATACCCTTATTCCTTATTAATTTTCTGAAATACCTCGCCGCATGAATTATGATAGCAATCAATTGGATTTTGAAGTTAGAAGTTCATTAAGTTGCTATTAATATAGGGCCTACTTTTGACCCATTACTCCCTTTCATTTTTTTAAAAGCTTAAAATGAATACCCACAACTCTTTTAGATAATAATAATGGTAATACAAAACATTTATTTGGCACTTAATACGGGCGTTTCTAAGTGCACTGTTTTCTGTCTATAATTAAAAATTAATTACAGATACAAAAATTATAAATGAAACATTAAGTAGTTCAAATCTATAGACACATAAATTAATGAATACTGAAAATCAAAGTTGGTGTGCATTGCCCGACCCCATTGACTGACCTACAACTGGGACATTCCGTATTAACTTTCTAAAATTGCTTTTAATACCTCTCTCGATTAACACTTGATAGAGGAATAATTTTGAAGAGTGAAACTTCGTATTTTAAACCATGATAACACGGTATACAATAGGGTACTGCGGTGAAGGGGGGTCTGTGACGTCACCTATCCAAACATTTCTTGCATGAAAGGGCCGCGTAGTGAAATTTATGGCGCACTCATACTCCTCTAACATGTTTACAACATGGCAAACCACTGAATATATTACAATTCACTAATTATTTGCTGCACATTTTTTTTAATTTCCAAAATATAAGAGGGGGTATGCATCACCCCATTGCAATAATGTGCGCCTAAAATCAAAATTAAATACAGATACAACAATCATAAAAGAAACCTTAAGTAGTTCACAACAATAGACATATAAATTAATGGATACTGAAAATCAAAGTTGGTGTGCATTGACCGACCCCATTGACCGACCTACAACTGGAACATTCCGTATTAATTTTCTAAAATTGCTTTTAATACCTCTCTCAAATAACACTTGACAGTACTTAAAAATGCTTTTTAATTTTGGCGAATATCCATCTATACTATTTTTTTAGATATTAGTTTGTAAAAGATTTGTACAATTCAGCTTAATCCTGCGAGACAATTTTTTTTTTCTTCTGTAGAATGATGACAAAAACATTTTTGCAAACTATTCCAAATCTGATAAGTTAATACTCCATGAGAAGCTGAAATATATATTCAATTTACTGGATTTTTTTTAATGCAATATGAGCACCTGACCTGCACAGCAGCGCAGAGCCCACAATAATCTTCAGTTTTGGTAAAGGACGTGGGCTTACCATAAAGAAGAAGAGAAGAAGATATAAGAAAATTGATTTAAAAAAATAAAGAATCACTGAATAAATAGATGAATGAATGAATGCATAAATGAACAAATAAATAAATGAATTGATTAATAGCGCACAAACAACTTCGTTCATTAACAAACATAATATGATATAGGCATTGACTTAAATCAATTTTTCTCTGGAAAAGTTGGTGCCTTCGGAGAGAGCCGTTCTTCTGGGAGTTGTCCTGGGAGTTGTCCTCAATGAAATCGCTTTCCATGGGAACGGACGACTATGGAGTCGTCCGGGGGGGGGGGGGGTTGTCCTCCAAAAGAGTAGTCATACCACCTCACTCGTACCCCTCATAAGTCCCTCTTTGAAAAACATTAAAAACCTACGCTATATAGAGAAAAGCTGAAATAAAAAATTAAACGATTCCGAAACAGGTTTGATTTGCTGTAAACTCAAGTTATCATGACATCATGTGGTGTAAAAAGTATCTGCCAAGCAATTATTAGTAGGATTTGTCAGCTTTGCAGATGTCGGCGGAGCATTATGTCGTCCGAGTGAATGCCATGTATAATTTTAAACCTTATCCACTGTTTAATAATTAAACTTCCTTCTGGCACTAGAAATGGTCAGAGCGGTGTGATATTATAAATTACAATTTGCTATTTTCGGCCTCCGGGCCCTCGGTCTCGGGGGCCTTCGGTGAAATGGGTTGTCACCCTTTTTCTTATCTTTTTTTCTGTTTTCTCTCTTTCTCTCTCTCTCTCTCTCTCTCTCTCTCTCTCTCTCTCTCTCTAAGTTCTCTTCTTTTCTCCTTTTTTCTCTTTTCTTTTCTTTTTTTCTAATCGTTCTTTTTTTTCTCTTTTTTTTCATTCTTTTGAATACTTTTGTTTCTCGTTTTTTATTTTCTAATCTTTTTTCTTTTTCTCTCCTTTTCATCTTCTTTTTTTCTCCGTTCCTTTTCTCTTTGTCTTCCTTTTTTTCCTTTCTTTTTTTCTTTTCTTTTTTTTTTTCTATTTTTCTTTTCTTTATCTTTTTCTTTATCTCCCCCCTTTTTTCCCAAAGCGGGCCTATGAAATTTACCTTTTTGGAATGGTAAAGAAAAGCGCTTGGGGGGGGGGGGGAGACCCCGTCGTACATGTATGATATAGGTTTTCCCTGCCAATTTCGCACTTTTGTCATTCCATTTGATAAATCGTTCATTCATTTTAGCAAAAAACCTCGTTTACTTTTTTTCTGTCATTCGAAAATGTTTCAAAGTCAGTCAATTTAGTTTTCCGAGCAAGGAATTTGGATTTATGTCATTCAAATTGGGACGTACGTAGGAATCACTCAAATTCGTCCGCAACTGCCGAAAAGGACCCTTCGAGCATTCAAATTCGCAACATTTTCATTCATATTAACTTTATCTAGCTATATTTTGTTTAAAATTCCCCTAAAGTGGGCTGATTTCCGATTTCATTTCCTTTTTTAGTCCAAGACGTAGTAGACCCTTTTCTTTAGGCTATATGCTTCAAGACTTAAAGGATGGGCTGCATTCGACACATGCCCCCAAGTCAAAGATCTATATACAAATATATACAAATCTCATGTGACTTGGGGAAATGTGTAGGATGCAGTCAGTGGCGTAGACAGGTTCTTACACCTGGGGAGGGGGGATGATTTGCCGTTCACGAGAAATCGAGGATCAATTTCGTATACAGATACACACACACACAGGGCTGTACGTAGAATTTTTTTCCTGGGGGGCAAGATGCGTAAAAATTTTCGAAGAAACTCGAAAACGAGGGAGCAAAGCAACCCATCTTGTCACGGGGGCGCTTTTGCATTTTTAAAAATGAAATTGAAGGATTTGGTGAACACTTTTGTTGAATTTTTTTGAAAATTTTCAGTAAAACAATGTAAGTTTTCAAAATTTCGGGGGGGGGCAACTGCCCCTGCCCCCACCCCCGCTGCGTACGGACATGCACCCACCCCCCCCCCCCCCCACACACACACACACACACATACACCCGAATGCACAGACATAAATAGAAGATATATATATACACACCGTGACAAACGATATATAGAATGTGGACTGACACACATTATTGCATATTTGCGTCACGCTATTTATCTTTCTTTTTTTTTAATTTTGTTGTTACACCACTTCAGAAAAACGGTGACGGCGCCACAATTACCCTAAAGTAATATAAATAACTACATAAATCAGAATAATGATCGATATAGTTATGATAGTAATCATCATTTCAGTCACAATAACGATGATGATGATGATGATAAATATCATTATTATCATAAGCATAATAATAATACATTACTAATTATTATTATTATTATTATTATTATTATTATTATTATCATCATCATCATTATTATTATTATTATCATTATTATTATTATCATCATCATTATTATTGTTGTTGTTGTTGCTGTTGTTGTTTTTGTTGTTGTTATTGTTGTGTTATAATGATAATTGTTATTATTATTATTATTATTGCTGTTCCTATCATTTCTAAACATGTTAATTCAGTTTAATTGTAAGCAAACATCCTTCCCTAAAACATGGGGGGATGATTGTACATGTCATCCCCCCCCCCCCTTGTGAGGTGGGGGATGCATACCCCTCATCCCCCCCCCCCCCCGCTGTCTATGCCCCTGAATGCAGTCCATCCCTTAAAGTATGAAGATGCCACTAAATTCCGAGGAAGAAGAGAAGAACACAGCATAAGATAACCAGCCTTCTTTTCATGTATGTGTTTCATCATCTTTTAGGGTATTTGGTTTGTTGTTTTTTTTTGGTTTTTTTTTTTATTGTACTCGGAAAGCCATTACATTCCAGCATTACATATTCAAATCACGTGCATGAAATATCAATATTTTCAATTGTCTTCTGAAATGTCTTCTATAATCTAGTGTAGGCCTTATTATGTAATCATTGTGTATGTAAAAATAAACTAATTACATAATAGGGCCTTCATCACGACTTGCTTTAATTCTGCTTCATGCAAGAAAACAAATGATCAGGCCCTTAGGCAAAATAGTCACCAAACGATGTCATGGCATTTCAAGTGAACCGTTAAAGAAGAAAAATAAAAACATTTAGGCCCTGTTTTTGAAAGACAGATATCATGTGACACATATAAAGATACAAAGATATAACAATTAATACTGAAGAAATTGTTAAATTGAAAAGTACAACCCGCTAAATTGGGTGCTCCAAATGAATTCGAATGCACGAATGTGTTTGTTGCATGATCACGTGACCATGCGGTGTTAAATTGAATGGAGGATTTAAACGTGCGTAAATGGTTTAGTGGATTTTCCCGCTGAAATCCTTCAGGAGGGCACTCTGCCCCCCCCCCCCCCGGTTGTTACGCCACTGTTCAGTTCGGTTTTATTATAAGACTCAACAAAAAGTCGGAAGACATAAAAGCGTAAATTTACCAATTTTAAAGAATATATAAATATAAGTACAAAGGAAAAAAGGAAACAACACAGAAGATAAGTAATTTATACATACATTTAAAATATCCAACTTCATGAAAAAATACACATTCAATCTGAAACATTGTGCATTAAAAGTGCTCCTACTGTGACCCAGCACGCATGCCCACTCCTGAAGACCTAACCCGGGAGGCAAACGATGAGCAAAAGCAGAGGTCGGGGCGCCGCGAACTTCAACGAGACCAAGCTGCGAATTTTTTCAAATTTTAATCTGTAAAAACACAATTTCTTGCGCATTTTATCCAGGAAATTTGGCGACTGACCACTGAAATTTAACGGAAGAGAAGATCGAAAATAGATATTGAAAAACAGTTCTCTATTTTCTTAGTTTTAAAATTGGGATTAAAATTAACGAAAAAGTAAATTGAGTAAATTAGTCGAGGCGTGATTTTTATAGCGAGACGACAAAAAAAAAAAATAGATTTCTTTCAAATGTTTAACCTTTGCAAATGCTGTATTAGGCCATACCGGGGGAGCAGTATTTAGAAAGAGACAGTCTGATGAAACTCACTTGATAGCGAGCAAAGCAGCGACATCTGCATCATTATTTTTCATATTTTGAACCCCTTTAGAAAGGCTATAGTATTTTAAAAGCCTATGAGATCCTGAACGGAAATATATTCATGCGAGGGAGCAAAGCGACCGAGCTCTAGAAAACTGCGGCAATTTAAACCCTCATAAACTCCATTTTGATGCATTTACTCTGCGGATGGAGAGGGGGCGCATATCAAATTCAAAAGTTTACTGATTTCATTCCAAACATTAAGGATCATTCTCAATCTACATAACATAACAAAACATAATACCAAAATGAAACATTAAATAAACACAAGAAAAAACAGAAGATGAGCACGCATGTCATATAAAGAATCGCTCAAGAAAAGAAAAACAAAACAAAACAAAACAAAACAAAACAACTTCACAGGCCAATTCAGAATATATCATAATACAACAGTTTTTCGAAATACATAACAAAACAACCAAAATGATAGTAATAATTATGTTTAAACAGTTTGATCTCTTAAAATTGTGTACATATTACTACTTATATTTCAGTATAATTATGTCATAATTATAATTATGTCATTTTGGTTCTTAAAGATCATTATTTGTCTTCATTTCATCCTCTTTTGCGTTTTTTTTTTGCACCCCATCAAGTGCCGCCCTTATCAGATTTTCGATTTTTTCAAATGCTTAACCTTTGCAAATGCTATATAGGCCACACTGGGGCAGCAATATTTAGCAGGAGACAGCTGAAACTTACATGACATGCAGCGGGCGGGTAAAACGAAAAAAAATGCATCGTTATATTCTTAAAATTCTTAACTCCTTTTAAACATCTTGTTTAAAAACTATTATATGGGAGCGAAATTATGGGATTCTGAGGGGATATGATCGTGCGATGGAGAAGAGCTACCGAGCTTTAGAAAACTTTTGCACTTTAAACCCTCAAAAACTTTATTTCTGATGCATTTACCCCGCGAATGGGGGGGAGGGGGTGCAAAATCCTTTGAGAATATGGTTTTTCTTCATCTTCCTTTCTTTTTTCTTTTTCTCTGTTGCGCCCCAATCAAAGTGCCGCCTGGGGCACTCCCCCCCCCCCCCCCCCCCCGATACACCACTGTACAGGCCCCTGGTCTGAGATGACCTTACACTCGTCTCATCGGTAGAGAATAGTTCCTGCCTCTCGCAGTTACTTTCAATCTGACGTCACAGAAACGTCATAGAAATACCAGTAATAAGCTTTCGAAGGCAATATGTACCAATCGGGGTACGTATCTTAGAGAACCCACACTTGTGTCGATCGCTCTCGCAGCTCAATGAGGTTACGCGCTCTTTCCCACTCTACATGTTCTGGTTCGATTCTTGCTCTCGCTGTTTGCATTTTTGCTAAAATATTTGATAACAGTGGCGTTTATTTCGTCAGAAATAATTAAAGGAGAATGCAGCGACATTTCGTCACAATATTCAAGAAAGTATATAATCGTGTATAAACTATTTTTTCTAGTATTTTCGAAATGCTTGGTAACAAGAAATTGGTCTATAGTAAGCAATTTGGGCTGGGTCATCTTTTTTATAAATCGGAATTATCTTTGCCATCTACAGTAAGTCGGGAAAATACCTAGGGAGAGAGACAGATTAAAAATATGAGACAATGGGGAAACTATGACATGAATTATTTGCTTTAATAGAGATACACTTAATTCGTCATGGCCGCTTGATTTACTGGATTTAAGGGAACGTACAATTTCTAAAATTTCATGGATATATTTTGTTGGATTAAACAACAGAGAGTGTTCAACATTGTCCTTAAAGTATTTCGAAAAATCGTTTTCCCCAGTGACTATTTTTGATGCTAAGTTTGGGCCAACATTAGTGAAGAATGTATTAAATGCATAATATCACTAGGATCTTGAATATTACGCCCATTATCTTCAAATGCGATTGTATTTAGATTATGCTTTTTCTTACCTAAGGCTTCATTAATTGTTTGCCACAATGCTTTATTATTATCTTTAATGTTTTCAATTTTATTAGAGAAATATAATTTGCGAGCTAATCGAATCAAAAGATGTTAATTTATTGCGGTACTTTTTATATTTATTTTGATTTTCGGTTGTAGGTGATTTAAGTGATATTTTGTACAAGCGATTTCGATAGCTGGAGTAATCCAAGGTTGTTTATTTTTCCTTTTAATAAATTGCTGGGTTCGAGTCCAGCCAAGGCGGATGACTGAAGCCTACGTTGTGTGTTATCGTGCCCCTCCCTGTTTCATAGACGCAGGCTATGCTACAGTGGAAAACACTCCGTCCCTCGGATAGGACGTTAAATGGAGGTCCCGTGTAAAGGAGAGTCACCACCTTTGCACGTTAAAGATCCCACTGCACTATTCGTATAAGAGTAGGGGAAACCCCGGTGTATGTGGTCCACCTGCACTCCCCCAATCAGTGATATCGGGAGGAGAGACCTGAGGGTTACAGTGATTCAGTTCGCTTTTCCCCTCCCAGGCACAGGTGACGCCGAACCATTAATAATAATAATAATAATAATGTGGTGTGAGGTAAGGAAAGATCAATATTACAGTCTCCCGTGATATGTATATCTTTGTTTTCACGAGATATTAGTTCGAGACATGATTCAAAATTTTCTAAAAATATATCAGTTGCATTACTAGGTGGTCTATATATCACCCCAACTATTCTATTTTTATGTTTATGATCCATAATCTAAAAAAATAAAAAAAATAGGGATCCTATTCCTTCAAGTTAAATGTCATGTCTTATCTCATAGTGTAGATCATGGCGAATATAAAAAGCGACCCCTCCGCCTTTTCCATTTTTACGGTCTATATGACTAAATTGATAATTGTCGATATTGAATATTAGAGGGGAATTTAGATGTAACCAAGTCTCTGTAACCGCTATTAAAGAAAATGGAAAATGGTTCAATGAAGATAAAAATTTATCAAAAGTATCGAAATTCTTTTGTAAACTTCGGATATTTATGTGCAATAAACTGAAACAATGAAGTTTTTGGTTTGAGTCTGTTGAGCTAAAGTTTGAATTAAATTCATCAGCAGTATAATATTTATTCTGTGGTGTGAAGAATGAATTATTTAATATGTCATCTATATCCATCAAAATGTAAGGTCTGGTGTGTCGACAAGTTTAGGTTAACTTGGGGTGCTTGGTGTGTGAAGGAGTGCATGTGTATAAGACAGCTGAAATCAGGACAGGGTACATGTTCACTTGTGTGCGACGGTCAGACAGACTCCGGGATGGTGGCAAAGTTCAATTTTAAAAAAAATCATATTGAAGCAAGAGGGTTGTAAGGGTTGTATTCTATCGAGAATGCATTAAATATTCCAAGTTATAGAGTAAAAAAGAGAACATGGGTGCATTTTAATCGAGTAAAATCTTTTGCTCGACCAGAGCGCTCAGAATATAATTAAATGCGAAGCTGATATTCGGGTAAAACCAAAAAGGAGCCAAGCCCTTCTCGAGAACATACAAAATTTAATGTATGTACTTGAACATTTAACACTTCTTATGTAGACATCTCTAATAGAGTATGCTCGTATACACTTGTGGTTACTGTTGTCTTCTAGAAGTGTAATTATGTTTGTATGTTTGAATTTGATTTTCCAGTATACCATATGAGTAATGAGTCAACAATACATTTTGAAAAGAGGCACTATCACAATCATTAAGGGACATGACATGGTTTTTGTTCCCCCTTCATAAGCGCCCTTTTATCTAAACTGCTCCCTAATTTTCAGCGATGCTAATTCGCCCCTGCACCATTCCATAAGTTTTTACCAGGTCCCAAGGACAGTCAGAACCTGAGCTAATATGGACTCCTAATCGACACACATATACATACTACTGATCTCTTCTATTTCCCCACTTGAAGCGGTGATTACGTAACATATCGAGCAAACCACAGATAACAATGGAAAAGCGATAAGGTAATACTGAGGTAGGTATTATGAGTGTAATTCGCTTCGTTTGTCAAGATAAACACATCTTGGGTGCAGTATCTGGGTAGATCGAAGGCTATATACATTTTATTCTTATCTTCAATATTTTGAGGACCTCTCTTCTTAAGAGATGAGCACCTGTCCAGCTAAATTAAAGATCGAAGCACAATCCTGTTGCAGACACACATCTGCACAGAAAGTACGAATCTTAAGGATTTGAAGGAGACAGATGAATACAGGAGAAGGAGAAGAAAATTTCAGAACTCCAGCTTAACCGAGATATTATTCAGAAGTACACGCAGTTGAAGATCACTCCTTGACATTTCAAATCTTCTAACTTGCAAGGAGGTACTACGTCCGGAGCAGAGAGAATAAGAAAATGACAAATTGACATAACATGCAAACTTACTGAGCAGCTTGAATCACAATTTATAGAGGGTGATCCTTAAATCATTTCATCTTGAGCGCCATGGGTGACATAAATATCAATAGTATGAAAGGAGAAAAGGAGCAAGTAAAGGTCTTTCTCTGGTGCAGCCCTCGAACTGTGTCAACAGCGTTCACGAAATGTATCAGCTTCATTAATGGAATGGAGGTACGCTCTTCTTGAATATAATCAACAATTATGTAGGGTGGTCAGGATGGTGATCATGATGGTAGTTGTTGTAGTGATGATGGTTATGATAACGGTTATGATGACGTTAACGATGATGGTGATGTCGACGACGACAAAAAATTATGAGGTCTTTAATGATATAATAATGATGCTGATGACAATGAAGATGATAATGATGATAGTGCTGACGATGATAGTGATGATGACGGTGGTAGTGATGATAATGATGGTGTTGATGATGATGATGATGATGATTATGATGATGATAATGAATGAAATGATTTGCTAGTACTCATTTCGCTCCTAGTGCAACTCTGGTGAGTGAGGGCTATGCACGCTGTACATGCTATGTGGCAACGCAGGACCTAATCCGATTGCGGTATTTCTGCGTGTTATGATTATGATGGTACTGTTGATGACGAGGTACATTATAATTATCTGTATAATGTGCACCAGCAATACAGTCTGGTTAATTACCATTTTGCAGAATCCTTGAAAAGCAGATTGTAAATAAGAAATAACAAGATGCTTATAATTTTTGATACATCTTTCAGGGACTGCGGAACGTTTTTGGAGTGGGGGCTGACACCCTAACAGGCCGAGTCTAGGAGGCGAAGCCCCATTAGGGTTTAACGATTTTGCTATAGCATGAGCAATTGAATATTAACTTTTTACAATTAATGTGTTTTTTTTTCTTAAATCGTATTATTAAAAGCAGATCGCCAGCCCTCCCCCCCCCCCAACCTCCCAATCCATTGGCCCCTGCCTTTCCCATAGTAACATATTTGACATGTTAAATGTAAAACAGGAATCATTTTCCATAATATTTCCTATACTTCATTTTCCACTAACAGGTTTGGTCGGAACCCTTTGTCTACTGCTTTTTGTCGACTAAAGAAGCTAAGACCTACCTCGACGTCGATCTCCCAATGGAACTCGAAGGAAACGAGGAAGTCTTCGCAAAGACCACGGAGTTGATGAGGAAGATGACAGGGGCTAACATCTTCACCGAACGAATCGTGTATGCTTGAAATCTGGCTGCTTCCTTGGTCTTACATAAGATTTTAAAGGAAGAACCTCTCATCGTGGCTATTTTGGCTTGTTTAAGGAGCAAGGAGAGCGTGCAAGTTAAAAAATCACTGACAACCCCTCCCCCCCCCCAAAAAAATGATATTCATCACATTTTTCGACCGCGTGCCCTTGCTTGTCTAAAATTTCAAGAGGCACAAGAACACATTCAAGGGTTCACTTGGGAGGGGGGTGCCCCGATGCCTCCTGAATTCATCAGAGTGTTTTAATGTTTTAACTCGTCGTTATGTAACGTAAATTAATTTGTGCTGCTTTAGGAAGCTATAGTAAGGGTACGTTGTAGTATCAGTACTTATGTTTAGCGGCATAGTCGGAGTAGTATAGATGAGGAGGAGAAATAGAAGTAGTAGGCCTAACAGCAGTTTGAATAGTAGGAGCACCTGTGGTAGATCATGTATTCATATGCACTTTCATTGAACATTTTCCTTTACTTCAGATACGCCAATGTGAAACCAAGACTGGAGGCAGCAAAAGGACGCTATGTGTTTGTCAAAGACATGTGTCTCGCCATCAACGAGAAGACCCGCAAATACATCCCAAAGGGATTCCGGCACACATTTCTCATCCGAACACCCGCGAGATCCCTCCAGTCCTTCCGCAACTCCTACTTCCATCATTTCAACGCTCAGGGTCTCCTTCACGACGAGGCCGCCGACGAGCGAACCTTCGATCTCCTCCGAGACTGTCCTCATATGGAACCCAGCTATAACATCACCGACGTATACGACTTCTGGAAGTACGTCCGCGAGGAGATCGAGCCTAACCCGATCGTCATCGACGCGGACGATCTCCTGAATCACCCCAAGGATATTATGACGAAGTACTGCAAACTCGTAGGGCTTCCCTTCGACGAGTCACTCCTTCAGTGGGACCCATCCCTGGATATCTTCAAGACGTGGAAGGCATGCGGTGATGACCAGCTCATGCAGATGGTTGATTTTTACGGCAGGGCAATGCACAGCTCATGTTTCATGCCACCTAGCACACCAATGTCACGTGATAAATTGACTCCTGATGTCATAAAAGGGATAGAGAAAACGATGCCTTCTTTTCTTGAGATGTACGAACATCGTATTAGGCCTAATGAAAATTAATTCATAGACTCGTCCCCTGCGTCTTTTTGAGCTCCGCCTGTTTTGTTTGTTTTCTTTGTTTCTTTGTTTCTTTGTTTTTATTTTGTTTTTTTTTATAAAATGTTGTTATTTTCTCTCTTTAGAATATTGTCATATATTAGGTAAGGAAGAAGGATTGACTGATCCCGTTTGCACTTAGCCTGTGTGTGGACAAGTAATTAAAATTCATATTGAAATTATCCCTTATAAAACTTTTGTGACATTGAATACTAAAGTGTACCAAACACCTGAAAAAATAAATAATTTTGGGACTGCATGTGAAATGACAACCCCAAAGCTTTACTCGACATTCTAGAGGTTCAGTTCAATTTTTCAATACAAAGAAACAGTTTTTTCTTCTTCTTCTTGACTTACATGAGTTAACAATCTTTTTTTTTTTCAAATGTGTAAATTTTATACATTTTTACAATAACATAAATCAAGAAGGCGAGGTCCCTAAAAGCGAGTGCTTGTGACGGGCTCGCCTGAACAACTTAGCATAAATATTTTGATAAATAGGAGAGCGGACGGGAGAGTGTTTCGAGTAAAGAGAAAAGAAGAATCAGAAGTTAATTTAACACTTATGGAGTTTGAAGAAAATAAAAGATAACATTAAGACCACACAACATACTTCAACCAGCCTATCTCAAAAGTCGCTTTGATGCTAAGAGTACATTTTTGTACTCGCAATATCTTTTCATATAAGTATTTTGATGCTCATATTTTGACTGTAGTGATATGGAACCGCGGAGCATACAGAGTCAAATGTCTTGAAGTGGTTGACATACTTTAAATATCCAATGACGTGACACTCTCGGACTTCAAAGTTAAGTAAATGACCTTGCCATATAATAATTTTTTTTTATTGTTGATGATTTGTTAGCAAACTTATGTTATGTAATCTAGAGATTTTAAAAATCAAATCTAAACGAAGTTTTTGTAATGATATAAGCAATTACTTGAGCATCTGATATGTTGGCGATTTAGAATTTATTTTTTATCTAACCTAAGTACATTTTCCTCTACTTACAAAAGTATATGAAGTATAAGATAAGAAACCTACGTTTGCATCGAGTGTAATTTTTGTTGAAATGAAATTTCACAGGAGGATTTTCGACAAATCGTCTTTCAGACACTCTCACTAGTTAATAATTATTGCTTTTAATATGCTAGCAGATGATTTCATGCCAGTGCACATGAATATTACGAAATATTTCTTTTATCCCTTCTTGTTTTATTATCATTTTACTTGCATCCAGGTCACAGTACTAATATCAACACTGTCTATGCCTGTACAGTGGCGTATATAGGGCGCCACTTTAGGGGGCGCAGAAAAGCAAAGGGAAAAGCAGAAACATAAACATACCTGACCAGCCAAAGAAAGATTCCTTATTTCGAGGGGGTTCTCCTTTCTTTACTTTTCTTTTTTTTTTCATTTGAGTCAGAAGTGGGAAGGGGCGCAATTTCAGCGCTTGCCCCAGGCGCCGTTTTCCATAGATAAGCCTACGCACCAGTAGCCTGTACTAAAGAAGGAAACAAATACGATTAGAAATGAACGCTCTCTTTATGACATTGTAATGCACTAAAATAACCAATCTTTCGTCACCTCATTATTTGGTCTCTTCAGATTACAGTCGGGGAAGACTGGCCATCGGCAATTTAGGACGTTTTTTCCCACACGGCGTTTTGCCTCGAGGGCTGGTCGCTCTGTGGCCAGGAAGTCTTTCATATAAATCCCCTCCCCCCCCCCCCCCGATCTCAGTCCTAGGCCGCCTCTGGTTATAGAGCACTAAATCCATTTACCAAAACGACACTAATGAATGTTGCTCGCATTGGCCTAAATCCCCACACACACACACACTCACTTTTAGAGAGGGGGCTGGCGTACACAAAATATAGCATCTACACACACTTTTCAAAGAATAGATATTTTAATCAGTCAGCTGTTGACATTTTTTGTCACTCTGTCATTATAGTGGTAAAAAGAAGCTCCCGAGAGTAGGCCATATGTGTGTGGGTGTGTGCACGGTGAGTGATGAGGGTGTGTGTATGTGTGTGCCGTAACATGGCTGAGGAGTGAGCACGCGTTTTGGAGTGGCCATGCATTTTGAACTGAGCCAGTTTTGCGTTACATGTGTTTTCGCAAAGAAATAATGCATCTTTTCACTCAGACGCCCAATTATTACAAACACTTTTACTAAAGTATATGAAAGTATATATTTTCTTGAAGGAAATTAACTGAGGATTAAAAAAAAAAGCACTAAAAATAGTATATGGTGTAATGCTGAAGAATTATGGAAACACAAAAATAGCATACAAATAATATCATCATTATCGTTATCATTATTATTGATTGTAATGGTTATTTATCTGTTTGTTTATCCATTAACAACATTACTGCTTCTAGACTTAACAACATAAAGAAAAACTATTATTCTATTCTAAATCATGTAGCAGTAATCCACGGGTGTCGTTCCTGGGGGATATATTCCCCCCCCCAAAAAAAATATATATATATATGGCAGGGGGTATATTCCCCGGGGGCCTGTACTATTGCCCCCCCCCCCCAATCATTCACCTTGAAAATGGCATGGCCCTTGTTAATCCCCTTGAAGAGAAGCAAAATAAAGAAAGGGGGAAGAGTTGAGGAAACTTGGAAAAAATGGGAGCGCTAGCTCGCTTTGCTCGCTCTCATTTTTATAATGCTGTCTTTAATATGGAAGGAAACTGGTTTCCAATTTATCTCTCCATTTATAATGTTATACTATTGGTCTACTCGCAATTTAAGTATATCAACCAATACCAGTTATATAGGCCTATTACTATTTTCATGAAAGGAAATTGGTTTGCATCTTGTCTTTCTATCTGATGGTATATAAGGGAGATGGAAGGGCAGACCTCCCTGGTTATATTATTCTTATATTCATAGAATGTTAGTAAAATGACTGCAATGAGTCAAGCAGATCAGTTCACTTCACTTCACTTTTATTCTCTGTTTTCAATCATCATTAACATAAAATTATCAATACAGCGCATAACAAAATTAACAGAAATAAATAATGACAGCAGTAATAACAATGTTTTTCATCGATATAATGAATATTAAATAATTAATCATAGAAATGCACATATTTGACCAAAAGGATAACAAAAGTGAGAAAACAGTTGGACATGTTGAAAAGCAAAGCTTATAAAATACATGCCCAATAACTTAAATGTAGTCTTTTTATATTGATCATGCGATGATAATAAATCGATAATATAATATCAAATTAGTTTATATTATAGTAGATTAAGTTCAATTTTTTTTTAAATATAAAAGATGGGAGGAAAGTGCGATGGTTCACAGCTAATAAGATAATTTTTAAAAAGGAAATTGAGAAGGATGGAGTGTGGAGGAAACTGAATTATAAAATGAAACAATGAAATTAACTTGAAAAGGGGAACAAAGGAAAGGAAGAGAAAGAGAGAGAAGAGAAAAAGGAGAGAAGGAAGAAGGAAGAGAGTATGAGAGAGAGAGAGAGAGAGAGAGAGAGAGAGAGAAAGAAAAAGAGAGAAAGGTGGACCTTGCTCGCTCAGCTGCTCTTTGCAGCATAATGCTGCAAGAGATGTTCTTTCAACTTCCCTTTGAAACAGTTTAGATTTGGTGAATTTGTTATTTCGCTACTAAGTGAATTCCAGTATTTCGGACCATAGAAAAGACGGTTTTTGTGCGAGAAGTTTGACCTAAAGTAATCGCCTATAATATTATGATTAATCACCACCAAATACGAGAAAGAAAAATGCCGATAAAGTGCACGTTACCACTGGTTACTAAAATCATGAGAATGGAGCAATAATACATAAGAACCTGTTCTCAGTATTTAAGAAAAAAAAATCCTCGCTCGCTACGCTCGCTCATAAAACCAACATGATATTTTCGAGTAACAAGCACTCTTTTTCCCCCGCAGCAACATGTCCGGGTATCACAATAGTTTTGCAGCTATAGGTGTCCAAGTATCCTCGAATTCTCTGGGAAGATAATGCAACACCATAATCATCTACCGGTACTAGTAGTTTATTTTGGTTAAAGCTCGCTTCACTCGCTCATAGAAACGGAATGGTTTTGGATACCAAGCGTCAAGTCGAATAGCGTATTTGGCAATTTGGTGATCATACTATAAGTATTTAGATATCTTTGAGGCGCATGAAAGAGTGATATTTTTTCGCTCTCTGCGCTCACTTGAATATTTAGATACAATGACACTCTTGGGAATTTGGCGATTCGGACATGCAAGCGAATTTATCGAATATGTAATTTAGATATCATTTATAGGCCTAGTACAGTGTATTTTGAAGACATTCTTTGTAGTCAAAAGACTGTGTTTTTGGTTGCCTTTATGCTAATCATTTCATCTTTTCCAATCATCTCCTTGATATCTCATTCATTCTTCTTGTTCTACATCGTACTCTTCTGAATTTTTCATTACTATACATTATGCAAGGAACTTCCTGTGCACTG
Source organism: Echinometra lucunter (assembly GCA_029962745.1). Lineage (NCBI taxonomy): Eukaryota > Metazoa > Echinodermata > Echinoidea > Camarodonta > Echinometridae > Echinometra > Echinometra lucunter. The sequence goes on from CM057171.1 coordinate 12,788,287, forward strand.
TAGTACTTTTATATGAACACACACACACACCCTCACACACTAGGGTGTGTGTGTGTTCATATAAAAGTACTCTCAGTACTAGCCGTACCAGCGGGGGGGGGGAGGAAGGTGGGGCAGTTGCCCCAGATATATTGAAGACTTACATTTTTTGTGAAAAAGGGCACACACGAGTAATTCAGACTCCCACAGAAAAGTGTGTTAAATCGAAGCACTTCAAAAAATCACATTTAAACAACCCCTCGATGAAAATTGTTTTTAATTCACGGAGTTCATGCAAAATCCATTGCAGTTTAAAATTAAGGGATTTATTTGTGCTTTTTCTGCTCATACAAAAACTGTGAAGGCTTAAACGAGGCTATTGTCGAATCACGACTTTTCACAGCTTAGAATAGTGGAAATGCACGGCAGAACAAATAATTCCTATAAAATGCACCGAAGAGTCAAGCTTCCGCATATTGGTCAGATATGAAAGAATATGACTTCCATAAGTTATTTCAGCTGCAAACCCCTGCTGTAAACATTAACAGCCGACAATTACTCTGTTTATATGAATATTTTTCATCAGCTACCATGATATCATTTTAATACGCCTGTCCGCCATGCACCGCGAGCGGATGAAGTACTCGTGTGTGCTCATCAGCCAATCAGCCGTCCATGTGAGCGTATGCTTCCTAAATTCGCTCTGCAATATAGCATTATTTCTACATAGAAGTTTGGGCGGGAATTTCGAACCAGCCGCATCTCTTTTAACTCGACGGCAGCTGAGTCAATCCCGAGCCGTATCCAGCCCTTTGGACTATACAGTTTTCGCCGAAGCAAATTTTGTTATTGAATTCTCGGACTTCCAATCATTACCTTTATTACCAGATGTGCTGGAAATATGCAGAAGTCTACAGTCGGGTTTCCAGATCTATCTATCATCCAGTTCAAGTTCTTCTTGTAGATGAGGCAGCTAGTTATCGAGTCGTCACTGTAGTTGGAGCAAAGGTCTACTGTTACCCAGAGTGGCGTTCCTGTGGTGATTATGCACTCATTTTTATGCCTCCGTCCACGTAGGATTACCAGTTTATAAAAACACAGCCTAAACAGGTAAGAATTTTACTGATCCTAATAATCTTAATTATGCACTATGCGTTACTATTCTTAATTATGGCATATTTCCAGTACATCTGGTAATAAGGAAAGTTTATCATGGCGTCTACTCTTCTGTATCTTCGGGAGAAGAGAATTATATTACAGCCGTTACCGAGAAATATAGAGATGTAGGGGAGGTTGTGTCTTCTGACGGTTTGGTCGAAGACAGTGATGGCATTACTGATTGTTCGTGGAATTGTTGTTGTTGTTGATTTTTACGGCGCTGTCATTCAAAAATGAATATTTACGCCATCTCAGTTGCGTTGTTAAAAATAAGCCCTTTTTTGACTTATTAAAATAATTTGGAAAATCGGCAGTATGCAAGAGATCCGTGAAATCGAAAAAGAGGCCAAGGAATAGTTCTAAGTAATAGTGATGGAATGTTACATGAATAGAACAACAAAATACAAAACATTTTCCCGCTCGACACCGACTCATTCAAAGTAAGTAAAGTGGAAAAGTAGTTTTTTGTTGGATTTTAGAATACAATTTTGTGCAGGGCCAACCAGGTAAAGGTTGTAAAATAAATTCACGATATTGTTGGCAGAGTTGAAGGTAGAGCCTATATAGTGAAAGAAAGAAACATGTTGACTGTGAGATTCGAGAATGAGAGCCAAGTGCTCAAATTGTTGGATTTAATAACACAGCTGGCGGGCATTAGTAGTCAGGTGACTACTAAAGGAGAAAACAGGTACGCAAATTAGTAACGAGGAAATAGAGGAAGTTTTAAAAGAATAGAATGCAGTGAACCCAAAAAATTTCTGAAGATCGAGTTCTTCTTCGCTACATGTACAGATGTATTCTCGTACTGTTGTATAGTGCAGGCCCGGGGGGGGGGGGGGTACTCGACCCCAAAAGTGGTAGGTATGTGCCGCGGGCGAGGCAAAAAACGGGGGCTTTGAAACGGGCTTATCGTGAAAAGGAGGGTCTTCGGAACGGGCTTCGGAACTACAAATGTTTGTGAAAACGGGGGTCTTTGGAACGGTTCGCCTGTGTGTGAGTGCGTATGTATCCCTATGGAACGGGCATACGTGCATGCAGCTAGCCCGGCGGCACGGGCGCCGGGCGCGCTCGCGCAGAGGCGATGGTCGGACAGCGCTCTGCGGGCCGCTTTTCACCAAAAATGCAGCTCATTGTAGCGGATCAATGCGGCCGGAACGGCGTAACGAAAAACATGGGAAGCTTTGGAACGGATTTCTTCTTTTTTCTCGATAAAAAGAAAATGCTATGCTTTGGAACGGCTTTTTTTTTTTTTGTTCTTTTTCTCAATCAGATAAAAATGCTATGCTTTGGAACGGAAATTTGAGTGTAAAAATGGGGGTCTTCTCCGCGGCACATACCCACCACGCATCATATACTGAGTGCCCCCCCCCCCCCGGGAGTGCAGGTGCGTGTACAGTGTCTCAGTTAAAAAGGTATACCAAGAACTATGTGAGACTAAAAAGGTATCCGTATTTTAACGGAGCTGGATCTTGAGTACTCTGGCTTGAAGCTTGACAGAGAGGTACAGGAGACTGCAGCCTGGGGTAGTGAATTCCAAAGCCTGATTGCATCCGGGAACACTTCTTTGGAGTACTTGCGTCCTTGCAAATGGTACTTTAAGTTTCTGGTCATGGCCTATTTACGCTACCTTACTTCATCTTATGTTTGATAATTTCACTTTGTTCTCTTCTCTTCTCCCTCTTTTTTTTTCTGTTTGCTTCTACTTGCATCAATATTGTAAAGCGCTTTGATATAATTTTTTTTACGAAAAGCGCTATATAAGTAGAAATAATTATTATCATTATTATTATTATTATTTATTATTATTATTATTATTATTATTATTATCATTATCATTATTATTATTATTATTATTATTATTATTATTTATTATTATTATTATTATTATTATTATTATTATTATTATTATCATTATTATTATCATTATTATTATTATTATTATCAAAGGAGAAATGGTAGCAACCCCTTCCGTACTCCTCCACTCCTATTAGTGGAACCAAAGAAGTCTTAGTACCGAAATAAAGCACGCGTACATTATATTGCAGTACATGGTTCGTGATACACACCCCTTATCACGTCATTGATATCAACAAACGGTTTGACGTAATATACAAAAATTGGTTAAAAGCATGTACATTCCCGGGGATTAATGGGAGTCTATTGGACTCGTCGAGACTCAATTATATAAATTATTTTCAGAGTTTGAAATTTCATGTGAATCGTCTTTTCCATACATTTTTTTTTTTAAATGCATAGGGGAATTAACTTAAGTTCAAATTCCACTTTCTGTTTATTAACCTAAAACCGCTAGAGCGTCAAAAGCTGGTCCCCGAAATTTATAGGTGGTCTTTTAATTTTTTAGGGCCTTTTACTAACTTTTTTATAGAAAGTCTCAAATTACATAAATTCCATTTGAAATAAATTCGAAGTAGTGATAAGGGAACTATAATCATTTGAAAATTGCTTGTTTTCACGTGTAAACCTGTGGCAGGTGAGATTTTTTTTTTCTTTTTTTTAAAGATATGCATATTCCCAGGGATTTATGGGGGGTCTATTTGACTCATAAGGCCTTAATTATTTTCAGAGTTTAAAATTTCATGTCATTAACTTCTTCCGTAAATTCAAATAAACGTAAGGGGAATTACAATCATTTCAAAATCTCTTTTTTTTTTTTTTTTTGCGTGTTAGCCTATGGCAGCTCGAAGGTCCAGAGCATGCATAGTCCCCAAAATTTGTGGGTGGTCTTTGAACATTTTTGAGCCCTTAATCATCTTCTCCAAAGTCTTCTCAAATTACATCTAAATCACATTTGAAATAAAAATCAAAGTAGTAATACGGGAACTATAATCATTTTTAAAATACCTGTATTCACGTGTTATCCCTATGGCAGGAGACTCTGTCAAAAAGCAGGCATGATCCTGGGAATTTATAGTGCCATTTATTGAAAATAAAGTTTTATGTCCAGTCCTATTTATTTGATTATGTTTATTCTGTTGACAGTTGCCATAGTCCAGTAGTGATGATAGTTTCTTGGAAGCGGTAGTCGAAGCAGGTAGAGAATTTTTAAAGATAGACGTTACCATAGAAATGGTAAAAAGTCGCCTCAGATGACAAAGTCCATGTCAGACCTACCTATTGTACAATGGAACGCACAAGGCTTGATCGCGTATGGCGCAAACTTTTTATCTTTCGTCATTGATAACAATTTGTTAGGTATTCGCCCAGATACAATATGCCTTCCAGAAACATAGTAAAAACGATTTTAATGTTATATATATACCCAATTACGTTTTTGTTTGAAAAAATAGGCCGGACGGCCGAAGAGGTGGTCTGGTGATGTATTTTTAAAATGATATCACTTTCCAAGTGATAAATACGCAAAGGGACGCACAATACTAAAGATTTGACATTTTTGTGAAAAAGGAGTTATCTCAATCTTTAACCACTATAATCCATGTAAAGAGATTGAATTGATAGATTTGAATAATATAAGAAACTTGCCAGGAAAGATTATAATTCTGGGCGACTTTAACAGTCACAATGCCCTATGGGGGAGCAATAAATAAGATACAAACGGTAGAACTATAGATTTCTTTTTTTTAGAAAATAATGATTTGGTTTTATTAAATGATGGGTCCCCTTATTATGGTACATAACTCAAATTTGGATTCGTTTTTTTGTATCGAAAGAATTAGCATGTAGTATAGAATGGAAAGTACTATCCAACAACTTTGGCACCTGATTTGCATAAATTTTAGACAAGTGTACAATAGATCAAAAGATAAAGAGGACGTGAACACGAGCTATAGATGGTCCTTTAGAAAGGTAAATTGGGAAACGTATAGGAGAAATTGAAGTGGCATTGAGAACAGAAGGACGTGAAAATCTTGGTGCAGATTGTTTACATGTAGGTGATCATGAATGCGTCAAACAAGCGTGTGTGTTTGGCGAGTGCAGATTGGATGAGGGGAAAAAAGAGAAAGGTAAATCCCTGGTGGAACGATGCTTGCCAAAAGGCTGTGCAAGTATGGACCTAGTAAAGATGGACATTCATCGTTACGAATTCCTGCAATTGTGACTGTAAAAGCCATCTCAGTAACATTCTGTACATTTTTCTCCACTTTGATCTTATGATGGTCACTGCCGATTAGCCATGAGAGAAGTAAGACAGTGATGTTTCATTGTATACTGTTATCACGTGCAGAAGATAATAAATCGCGTAAATCATGGAAAATCAATGTACAGTTCTGGTTTACAGTTGGAAATTAAAGTTCCACCTGTTTATTTCGAAAAATGTATGAATATTACAAGTAGAGATGATATTTTGATTAATTGTAATTTTAATCACATTCTTCCCCCTTTTCCTCATGATATTCCAGAATTACAATGCATTGGGCCTCTGAAGATCATGTCTTTCTCAATGTTAAATGATAAGGTCATATGCGTGTGCGATATTGCACGAATCGGTATTAATTTCATATCACCGAAAAAATATCTCGTTTTCAGGTTTGCTGCTCCCCATCAGCAGTATTTTCAATCAAAGACTTAATCTGAAAGAGCACACCAGCCTAATATGAAACTGCACTTTTGTCAGTGATCGAGCATGCTTACGCAATCGTTATTGTTCAAATACCTTTTAGAAAGATTATCAAGTGTTTACTCTGTTTGATAGAGAAAGCAGAAGGAGGAGTTCATTTGTGATTGAATATTTATTCATGAATAGAACTGTTTACGCTAGACAATTTTCTTTTTGTTGTTGTTGTTGTTGAATGTTTTGGGTCTATGAAAAAAACATGGCCTGGTCCACTCATAGGCATGAATGCAAAAACACTCTCGATTTGGAGAAAGACATATGAAAGGCTTCAAAATTTATGTTAAGCAAAGGCTAGTATTCAATTTCAAAGCAATGTATGATGGAATGTTTGTTAAATTGTTTGTATCTGCAACATGATTGATATGCTCAGAGTGGCAGGAAAGCGGAGTATATAGGGGGGGGGGGGGGGGTTCGTGTAAATGAAATGTTTGCGTGAAAGCGTAAGTGTAATTTCAAAGGTCTGCTTGGGTTATTTTGTTAGTCTCTATTTTCATATAATTGATCTTGAAAAATGATTACACATGCCAAAACGATATTTTATTGCCTACGGGCAACCCATATACATTTTGAAGATGCAGTATACACGAATGATCTTTGGTGTATTGTTTTAATAGAATTTTCAGTAGTTGGAAGAAAAAGTACAAAGTGCTCCTTATGATAGAATAAAGAAGTAAGAGTTTATTGGTGATGTTCGAACATTTGTTTGCACATTGAATATTCATGAATAGAATTGGTTACGTTAGATAGTGTTCTTAGGAATGTTTTGGATCAATTAAAATCAAGGCGTGGTCCACTCATAGGCATGAATGCGAAAAGACTCTCGATTGAGAAAAATACATGTAAAGGGTTTCATAATTTATGTTAAGCGAAGGCTTTTATTCAAATTTCAAAATAAGGTTTGAGGGGGAGATGTTTGTTATGTTTCTATTTTATAACACGATTGATTATGCTCAGATGGGCAGGAAAGCGGGAAGACTTTTGTTTGTTTGTTTTGTTTTGTTTTTTGATTTGTAAATTAATTTTTCATCAGCTTGGGGTCTGATTGGGCTATTTTTTCTGTCTATTTTCACATGATATTGAAAGAAGAATACACATGCCAAAACTATTTTCAGTAGCCTACGGGCAACCTCCATGCATGTTGAAGATGTAGTATTAAGACAAGAATGATCATTGGTGCATCGATTCATTGGAATTTTCGGTCGTCTATTTAAAAAAAAAAAACAACAACCAAGTGTCCACTGCTTTTGATAGGATAAAGAAGAAGCAAGAGTTGTGTCGCTGGAGTATTTGTAAGCTGCATTGATATTCATCATGTTCATGAATAGAACTGGTTATTTCAGTCAGTGTTTTTATGAATGTTTTAGGTCTTTTAAATAACCTACGGAATTTTGAGAAGTTTTAATAAAATTGTCAGAAGCAAGAGTTCATTGTGATGTTTCAAATACTTGTAATACATTGATATTCATGAAGAGAACTGGTTCGGTTAAACAATGATTCCAATGGTGGTTATGGGGATATCAAGGTCTTTTTAAAACTCAGTCGTGATGCTCAGATAGGCAGGAAAGTGGGAAGACTCTTTTTGATATGTAAACGAGTTTTGCAGTATTGTCAGGGAAGGCTCGGTGTTATTTAAACTTAAAAGCAAGGTTTTATTGAGTTAATTGTTTGGCTCTATTGCATGACTGATATTGAAGAATGAGTACACATGCCAAAACTACTTAATAGCCTATACAGGCAACCCACGGGCTTTTTGAAGATTCAGTATAACATAAATGATTGTTCTTTGACTCAATGAATTTTTTTTTAGCAGTTTGAAGAAAATTACCATGTGTGCACTCCCTTTCATAGAATAAAGAAGAAGAAAGAGTTTATTGTGATGATCGAATATTTGTAAGTCATTGATATTCATTAATAGAACTGGTTACGTCATTTTGGGTCTATTAAAGTCAAGGCGTGGTCCACTCATAGGCATGAATGCGAAAAGACTCTTTAAGTGGATTTGGAGAAAGACATGTAAATGAATTAACAATTTATGTTAGGTGAAGGCTATTATTGAGATTTCAAAGCAAGGTTTGATCTAGATGTTTTGTTCTGTTTCTATTGCAGTAAGATTGATATTGAAAGGATGCCCAAACTCTTGTTAAAATCACCTACGGGTAACCTTATTTGCATTTTAAAAAAGAATTACATGAATAATTGGTACATCGATTCTATGGAATTTTGAGAAGCTTGAAGAAAAATGCCAAGTTTGGAATCGTTTTAAATGTATAAAGAAGTGTGCAATCCTTTTGTTAGTATAAAGAAGAAACGAGATTTCATTGTGATGCTCGAATATTTGTAAGCATTGATATTCATGAATAGAACTGGTTACGTCAGGCAGTGTTTCTTATGAATGTTTTGGGTCTATTAAATTCAAGGCGTGGTCCACTCACAGGCATGAATAAGGAAAGACTCTCTTTGTCGATTTTGGAGAAAGGCATGTAAACGAATTCACAGTCTACGTTAGGTGAAAGCTGTTATTCAAAAAAAAATTTCAAAGCAAGGTTGGATTTAGATGTTTTGTTCTGTTTTCTATTGACACGATTGATATTGAAAGGATGAATACACATGCCCACACTCTTTTTAAAATAACATACGGGTAACCTAATTTGCGTTTTGAAAAAGCATTAGACATGACTAACTGGTACAGTGACTCTTACAGTGTAAGAAGCTAGAAAAAATTTTAAGTGTGGAATCCTTTAAATGGCATAAAGAAGAAGCAAGATTTCATTGTCATGTTCAAATATTTGCAAACACATTTATATTCATGAATAGAATTGGCTTGGTTAAATAGTGCTTCTTATGGTTGCTATGTGTATCGCAAGGACTTTTGAATCTATAGAGCGTGAGGTACATATGGGCGGCATAGTGAGAAGACTCTTTTGAAATGTTAAATTATAATGAGCTTTTCATTTATGTTACTTGAGGGCTTAGTGAATAGGGTTTTTCAAACCTCCAAGCAAGGTTTAAGTTAGTTATTTATTCGGTTTCTAATGCAACATGATGGATATTGAATAGATGAATACGCATGCTAAAACTATTGTTTAAATAACCTACGGATGTACATGCAATACAGTATCAAACATGAATGCTTGGTGCATTGATTCAGTGGAATTTCCAGTAGTTTGAAGAAAATTATCAAGTGGATATAAAGAAGAAGCAAGATTTCATTGTGATGTTTCGAATACTTGTAAGACATTGACATTCATAAATAGAATTGATTCAGTTAAATAGTGCTTCTTATGGTTGTTATAGATATCTGGAGGTCTTTAAAATCTAGGGCGTGATGCACATGGGCGGAATAGGGGGAAGGCTCTTTTGATATGCAAAATTAGTGAACCCTTCATTTGAGAATTTAGGTTATTATGGGATGGGAATTTATACTTTAGTCATAGAACAAATCATAGTAGGGGGTCACTGTCTTAATTGATTCTAATTTGGAGATTCAAGTTTTAGATATAAACACGGATGAAGAAGGGAGATATGTCATTATAGAATTATTTTGCAAGGAATAAAGCTTGTGATCAATAATGTATATTTTCCGGTCCAAGGGAAAAACGTGGAACAAAATACAGTCTTACAAAAGTTAAATGAAGTTCTGAAGGAAAAACATGATCAAGGTACCCCACTTATTATTATTGGAGGAGATTTTAAAATGATAAGGAATATTGATTTGGACTACATGGGAAATAATAAAAGACAGTTTCAGTCTTCATTTCATAAGAATTTCGATAATTTTCTGTGTAATGTAAATTTGATAGACATTTGGAGGGAAATGAATGGTATTAGGAAACAATTTACTTTCAGGCAAACTAATCCTTTTATGCAAAGTCGGCTTGATTACTGGTTCATTAGCGAAAAGCAAATAGTCTTGAAATGCAACATAATCCCGTCTATCGCGCCAGACCACTCGGCACTTAGCTTTAAAATTTATGATAAGCCCACTATATTCTCAAAATGTAAAGGTAATTATTGGAAATTCAATAATAGTTTATGTACAGATAATGAATATATAAAACAAATGAAAGAAGAGATTATTAATTTGAAACAAACATATCAGACAGAAATAAGAGATAAGAGAGTATTTTGGGACTTTTTGAAAACGAGGATAAGTATTTTTTCAAGAAAATTCTGAAAGGATAAAGCTAAAAGACGCAGAAAACGAATTCATGACCTAGAAAAAGATATAAATCGTATTCAAAATGAATTAACACATAATAATAAGGAAACAATGGATCTATTAGAGAGTAAAAAGACAGAGTTGAAGGCATGTTATGATTATATAAGTGAGGGACTCAAAATCAGATCCAGAGCTACTTTTTATGAAAGTGGAGAAAGAGATACCAGATATTTTACGCAGTTAATGGAGTCTAACAAAAGAAAGACAATTATACGGAAATTGATGATAGAAGGCAACATAAGTTTTGATTCAAATGTAATAAAAGATGAAATCAAACATTTTTATAGTGAATTGTATGCAAAAGAAGAGAATAGAGATTGTGATGATTTTTTATTTCATGAGATACCAAAATTATCACTAGAATCGGTGGACATATGTGAAGGGAAAGTTACTGAGGGGGAATGTTTAGCTGCTTTAAAAGAGATGAAATTAAATAAATCACCTGGGAATGATGGGTTAAGTGTAGAATTTTATACATTGTTTTGGCCAGTGATTGGAGATGTTTTAGTTGGAGCTTTAAATGAGGCTTTTATTAGAGAAGAACTCTCGCCCTCACAGAGACAGGCAGTTATAACTTTAATTCATAAAGAGGGAAAAGATCCCTTACAAATTAAAAATTACCGGCCTATCTTATTATTAAATGTGGATTACAAAATTTTGGCAAAAGTACTCTCAACAAGAATTAAGGACGTTTTACATGAAATAATCAAGGTAGATCAAGTTGGATATTTAAAGGGAAGAAATATAGGGGAAGCCATTAGACTTATAGACGATATGATTTATCACACAACAAAACAGGATATAACGGGATATTTATTGGCTATTGATTTTGAGAAGGCTTTCGACTCAGTGTCACATTGTTTCTTGCAAAGAGTATTCGGATCCTTTGGTTTTGGACCATCGTTTTGTAAATGGGTTAAGACTTTATATGAAAAAGCTGAAAGTTGTGTTTTTAATGGTAATATTTCAACAGGATACTTTAATATTGAGAAAGGTGTAAGGCAAGGAGATCCTTTATCTCCTTATCTTTTTATTTTATGTATTGAAATATTTTCTAACAAAATTAGGCTTGATCCGGAAATTCATGGTATTAAATTTGAAAATACAGAAGTCAAACAAGTATTATATGCAGATGATATGACGATTTTTGTTTGAGATGTTGAATCGATTAGGGAGTTGGATAAGCTCTTTGAGCTTTTTGCGGAAACATCAGGATTGAAAATGAATAAAGACAAAACGTTTATAATGTTATTAGGACCCCATAGAGATACGGATTTGGTATTACCTCTCGATAAAATAGAACAGATGATTAAGATATTGGGTATATACTTTTCATTAGGGAAAAATCAAGAAAGAATCAATACTGAGTAGAATAGAGAAAATTTTAACGTGGTAGAAACGAGAGATTTGACTTTAATGGGAAAAATTCAGCTAATCAAAACCTTTGTATTATCTAAATTGGTATACGTTTCCTCACTTTCGTACCGCCGTGGGTAGTTGAGGATATGAACACATTAATCTTTGATTTTTTTATGGAGGGGTAAAGGTCAAATTAAGAGAGATATTGTGTATTTAGATTATAATAGAGGAGGTCTCAAAATGACAGATTTTCAATTATTCATTAAGATACAAAGAATTATGTGGATTAAAAGACTCATATTGGGGGGGAACCAAATATGAGATGGCAACAATATTTCAGATATTTGACCCGGAAAGTAGGAGGATTGTTAATATTTTATAGTAATATCACAATAAATTTAATGAAAATTCCTTGGCCACACTATTATATAGATATGATGGAGATTTGGTTCAGTAAAAATTTTCTTGCTTAAAGCAGAAGAATGTAGAAGAAATGAGTTGATTTTTAACAATAAGTTTATCTGTTTAGATGGGAAACATATTTTGACGAAAAACTGTTTCGTAAAAATGTTTATAGACTCCATCATATTGTAGATGAAAAAGGGAAATTGAAATCTTTTCAAAATCTTTTAAAAATGGGTTTAGATCGATTGGGAATTGATAAAGTAATACAAATTTTTGATGTATTCCGTATGCTTGGAAAAATTCTCTGAAAATAAGTGATTATGCGAATAAAGATGGCCATGATAGTGAGTTAAATTTGGAATTTCAATTCAAAGGCAGAATTCTATCCTTGCAAGATATTACATCAAAACGAATATATGATATTTTACTAAACATGAGAGCAGAAAAATCACAGGCGATGCAAAAGTTAGAGCAAATGTATCATATTTCTGAAAAAATTGCCGCAATAATATTTTTGAGACCAAAAAATCCACTTTAAATAATAGGCTAAGAGAATTTCAATTTAAAATGTTATATAATCTTGTCTACACACAAAAAAAATATTTGTATTTAAAAATGCAACAGATAATTTTTGTTCTTTTTGTCACAAAGAGGAGGAAACCTATGATCATTTATTCTTTTTATGTGAAAAAAAAATGTTATGGATTGATTGTGGTAACTTATTTCCAGCTTCGTGGTATTAGAAATATAGACTGGAAAGGGGTCCATGTTGGAATAGAATGGTCAAATATCGGAGAAGAACAGTTGCTAAATCATGTAATAATTTTGATAAAGTATATGATATTTAGCAATAGTAGAACCAAAAGAAAACCTCCCACTCCTAATGAGATCAAGAAAAGAATAGAAGAAGAAAAACAAGAAGAAAGAAAATGAGCTGAACAGAGGAATATTAACAAGCCATTTTAGAAAGTGGGATAAGTTCATTTCCTTGGGATGCTGAGGCAGAAGTAAGTTTGAATTAAGTTTCATGTATATCTTTTTTTTTTACCTTTAAAATTGATCAGAGCCTAACCGGGCACACACAGAAGAGCGGAGGAAGGGGGATGGGGGGGGGGGGGGGGGTAGAGAGATCCGAGTTTTTTTTTTCTTTTCTTTTTCGTTTTCTTTTCTTTTCCCCTCTCCTAGATCGGTCACGTGGGATCTAAGGGGGGGGGGAGAGCCCCAGGGTTGGGAAGGGAGAGGGAAGGTTTAAATTTTTTTCTTTCTATTTTAAAAAAAAAAAATTATTTACTTCATTCAATTGAACATGTAAGACCTTTTTTTCAGCGTCTCATTCTTTCTGTGTTATATAGACCTACATTTCGTGTAATTGATATCAGGTGTAAAAGCATGATGTGTTCTGTTATTGAATTTAGTTTATTCGAATCAATCGAATGTATACGATATTGAATTCAGTTTGAGAATTTGTGACTTTATACTTTTGATATTACATGTACTATGTGCTTAATATTATGTGCTTTTTATTTGTTCAGTGAATGGAAATAAAATATTTCTTTAAAACAAAAAAAAAAACCTGAATGCTTTTATTTCAGCTGCACGTGATCAAAAGGCGGTGACCACTGTGCGATTCAGACGGAAAAACTTAAACTTAAGGAAACAACAGGGATTAAAAAGGATTAAAATTGCTTCTCTGGATCACGAGAGCGCACGACAAGTTCTGATTTTAAGTAAAGGTTATGGAAGGCAAACTGTTGTAAAATGCTAAGAAACCATTGATGGGGCGATATAATTGCGCAACCCTCCGATCAACGGTTTTATACTCTGCTCGTGCCGTAGTCACTATGAACATGACGGACAAAGAAAGCGGACAAAATAAACAACCCCTCATTCTACCCTTCACAATGGTTCTGGTAGTCAAAAGAACATCCCTTCACTGCTGTTGTCTAAAATATGTGGAACAGGTGCCACATGCATATTCACCTGGAACTACATGGTTAAATATAATAGCTGGGTAGAATGAGAGGTGTTTATTTTGTCGACTTTCTTTGTCCGCCATGTTCATAGTGAGTTTCTCTCTACAAGCAGACAATATAGCAGAGAAAAACTACTACTAAGTAGTTTTGAACTCTGCATGGGTAGCGAGAAACTACTGTAATGATCAGCACCCATACTCATGAAACCTTACTATTAAAGCTAGTTCTGAACAGAAATACAAGTACAAATTTTCGGCATTACTCCCATTGTTAAAGATCGTATATGCTCGATCCAATTACATATTTTTAAAAAGAATCTGACTTGTGATTTTCATTACAGATCGGCCATACGATCTTTAACACTGGGAGTAATGCCGAATATTTGTTTACAAAGTACATGTATTTATGTTCAGGACTGAATAAAATCAGTGTGTTTTGTAGGGGGATAAATTTCAAACAATTATTTTTAATTCTGTTAAGGTTTCATAATGTACACACCAAGGAAAAATTAACATCACAATCTATGAACGAGTTAAAATTTATAGTTTTACATTAATTCAAAATGCTTCTGATATAGGGTATATAGTTTTAATACTACTACCATAATGTCAGATTTAAATAGCATTCGTACACAGAATTACATAATTATGTTTGAAAATGATCTGGGCACTAGCATAGTAACAATAATTTGATAAATATATAGATCATTATGTGATTGCAATATTCGTATTCAATGCAAAATACCGCCAAAATGTACACTTGAATTGGAAACAAGTGATTTTAGGTGTTCAAATAACGTTGATTTAATCCCTAATTCCTTATACGGGTAGATTTAACATGTTTAAGGAATTGCAAGATAATAGTCTATCGGCTTTCAACCTGCTTGCTCTTAATTTCATACCAGTTCATTAAAGTACACATTCATTGATTTTAAAAAATGACTTTATTTTCATTATTGCATAGGTGAAGCTTAGATTGGCAAGCTTACCAAACTTCAACATTCGCAAAAATTCGACATAATAATTATTATCAATTACAAAACATTGAAATACAGCCCCGACATAGCACCGGACAGGCTCTCCGAACGCTTCTGAGATGTGTGACTCACAGGTTGAACATTACTTGCACAAGCAGACGATATCCCATTTCTTTTTACACATTTTCAGTGCCTGATTTGTCATATTCTGTTCACTTCTTTCTCTTACTTCACAAGTGTCATTCTAAATTGTTCAAGGTTTAATCTGTTTCCTCACTCTAAACCTTGTGCATGGCATTATTTTGATGAAAAATGCAGCTTTGGCAAAATAAAGTAGTCAGTTGCTTGTAAACAAAATGAGGGGCGATTATACTTCAGGTGCACACACCCGCCGTATGTTCGGCGTTTCAAGAAGGAATGAATACCGTCCATGCTATCACTCGACGGGCGTTTCAATTTGAAATTTTAATTTCAAGTAGTCAAAATACAGGTTAAAGGCATTGCTAACTCTGTGAGCAGCTGATTTAAAAGATTCGCAAACTAAGATGAAACATGTGTATGAGGACATGTATTTGTACTCAAAAACCCTGAAACCATCCATAATTTGAAATGAAAACTAATTTAGACGCAAACCGTGATTTTATTATCCTTCGTCTCACGAGACAATCACTAAGAGGACCGCTTTGCTCGAATTTAAAAATGCCGTTATGTGCCTCCCGCCGAGTGATACGCCAATACACACAGTACGGTTCGGTGATTCATGTGCGCATGCGCACTCCTTATGCCTAGTCTGTGCAACCGACCCTCGTATATTTTTCAAACATTGGTTCACATTTTTTTATATTTAAAAATGCTTCCTGTGGATATTATACTTTGAAACTTTCAGACTTGTATTTTTACGCTATAACCCTTATGTTTATCCCATTTTCAAGTAACAAAATGAGATTTTTTTTAATTATAACAATGTTAACCAATGTCTTTAGGGGTAAATTATCAGCCTGATAAGGGTATGATAATTTACCCTTAACCAGTATTTTTCAAACAAGAGTTTTTAGTTATCAGAATCGGGTTTAATTCCCTTTCAGAATCAGGTTTAATTCCCTTTTGGAATGGTGAGAAATACGGTCACGTTCAAATAAACTAAGCACTTTATAACTTGAGAAATAATTGCATTGTAATTATGTTCATTTGTTATATGACGTCGTCTGCTTGGGCAGGATTGGTGCACTTTATGACGTCATCAGAACATCGTTATTTTTCTGGCAACTCATTCGTATATCCCAGATGCCGGGAGGTGGTTTTATTTGCATTATTTTTAATCACCAAAACGACGTTGACGTAAAACTTATACTTTTGCTATCTGTAAGCTTCCCAGTTTCTAATGGTACATTATTCGCCATATTTGTGATTTTCTTTGAATGGGCAGATTAAGAGCAGACTTACTCTAAACTAGGTGCAAGAATATTATATTTCCCGTATTTCACAGATATTAAGCAAGATGGCAATGTGATTCTCAGTACAAAAGCGTGATTTCCAATTGTAACAGTAACAACTGAATTCTATGTCCCCCCAAACCCTTAATGGATGTGCATCCATCTGATTTTGTGTATTAAGGTTGCTTGCGCAGAGTTAAAACGCCTGTTGAGGTTGAGGGTTTCTTGGCATTTTGCAATACTTTGCTTTCCATAAAAGAGTCGTCGATACTACATGACTTGGAATGGCAATATACCTGTTTACTAACACATTCAAATTTTGTGCATACTTCATACAAATGTTCTTCCAGGCAAAAGAGAGCCAGCCAGAGGATAGCAACAAGTATGCAAACTGGATTCCAAGTATAGTATGTATTTTATTCATTTATAACAGGTTCATGGAATACGTCTACTATGTATTCATTCCCCGGGAAAGAATCCACAATTTGAATAGCTTAATAAAGAGGTCTATTGTTGATGGCTGGTATGGCCTAACACGTTGTTATGAGCTCAGCTAGCGCATGCGTGTTACATGCACTTGCATGTATCTTGTCTAGTCTGGCAACTAGTCAAAATGGACTTGTCTTGCACAGAGCAGAAGCGTCAATCTTTGTGATGAGGGGGAGGGGGACTATTACGTGATTTTCCCCCTTCTTGTAATAACTTCAAAAATATAACTTTCCATACAGTGTGTGACAGAGAAAGCCGAATCCAGATTTAGTTCTGAATTGTGATCAGTAATTCTTCTATGATTATAAACTTTTCCTCTTTCATATCAAATTTCTCACACTCGATGCTGGCTTGCCCACGGAAAGAATCAGATGTTCAACATATACTCGCTAAAGGGGTAAATGATATCATAAAATGTCCAAATTATGCCCATGTTATCAATCTGCAGTAAAAACAAGCAGGAATCGGGACTGAGAACCAGAAGATTACAGTCCTATTGTACAGACTACAATACCATTGTATGCTCATAACTAACAACGACTCAACCGCAAGACGTCTCTTGACATGGATCTAAACTTAAAGACGCTAGGTCGTGGGCTTTCATGGGGGATGTATCATAATTTGCTGACACCAGACTTTGTGAGAAATACCTGTAATATAGTCCGGCAGCCAAACCCGGATTTTAGGCCTAAGGTTGCATTTGAATGTTATAGTTTTTTAATTGATATCGACTGTTCAGACCTTCTATTTCAACAATCCACATGCTGGAGCTCTGTCAGCATTGAGCAATTTGAGATACACGCGAAAATCCAAAATGGCCGCTGGCGGCCATCTTGGATTTTGAGTTTACCTGCTTTAAACATCCCTAGAATGTTCAAAATTGGGAATTAAGGGTTTTTTGGGATGGAGAATCCAAATCTGAGGTTAGTTTGAGGATATGACTATGTTTCGATGTCTTGATATAAAATGGCAGCTAATTTTTCAAGGATGGCGCCCCAGCAGTCTATTTGTACATGTAAATATATGCAATACTGCATTGAAAATCAAGTAGAAAATAGATTGAATATGATTGATTTTCTTTCTACAAGGATATTTAGAAACAAAAAACAACAAGCGTAAATGTGATGGGGAGGGGAGGGGGATAGACTCCTTCCCAAGCACACACACCCACACCCCCCCCTCCCACCCCCCACCCCCACACACACACTTTACACTTGAGGAAAAACATATGATGTTCACCTTTTTGTAGCTGACAAAAACTATATGTGTACTCACATCTCTTTATCAGGAATTTGAGGCTCAGAAATTAGTTAAGAAATTCATTTATTAAGTATTCAATTACTGCAATACTAATTACAGAAGAAACATACTTTCTAAAATGATATTTCTTGATGTTTTCAAGGCCAAAACATCATTTTCCTGACTAATTTGAGTATCTCCTATTATATCTACGGTATCATTGTCTATCGTGGACTGAAAATTCTGCAAATCTCGACTGAGCCGAATAACTAGTACTTTTCAAGAGACCAGTTCCTGAAATCGTGTGTTTAGCACCACTTTATTGTTTGCTAAAGTTAATTATCCATATTTCAGCCATCATAAGAGACAGGTCAATGTTCAAATGATTATTTGCATATTAGATAATAACATGCATTTTTAGTGCATGCCTGTTTACCAGTTACGGAAAAAGTACACGTTTTATATTTTATGATATTTTCAAGGTCAAATGATAATTTTCCTTACAAATATAGATATTGATGCTCACGGGTTTTGATTTGGGTTCGAGAGGGGGGTGACTGATGCAAAATATCCTCGGGTGGGGAGGAAAGCGACTGGGAAAGGGTATGGGATTAAAAAGTGAAGGATTGATTAAGGAAAGGAGCACGAACAGAGATCAGAGCGTCATTAAATTTTGTGAATGGAGGGTATAATACCTATATTTGCTCACAGGTCTACTGCATTCTTAGTCTATTCTACCATTCATCCCATTAGCCAAACAAAAATAGCCTTCAAATGATATCGAAGGGGTACATCCCCATTACTTGAATGGAATGTTTAGGGACCTGTAAGCTTTCTAGTTAAGTTGACACTTTTTAAAAGTATGAACCACCGCATTTTTATTTTGTGGATGAGCGAGTAATAAATAAATGGGTTTTTTGTCATCAAAACACACTCTACAATGCACAGGAATAAGATATTCGAATGATTTATAACCTTTTCAGTACCTCTGTCTCTTATGCTTATGGTCTGATGTTTACAGTCCAAACCACCCTGTTTTTGTATATTACGAGTGAGCAAGGAAAATACACTCTTTTGATGATACAGTATTATTTCATGGTCAAAATATCACTATGGTCTGAAAGATGTTTTGATGGTATAGTCATCTCACTGCCAACTACGACTCTATTCTAGCACCTCGCTGGTTTAATCTTTTCCTGTTCTAAACCACCTTTCGAAATAATACGAGCGAGCGAAGGGAGATAAGGGAAAACACACGCTTGGCGAAAAAGTATTCCCCAACTGTTCTGTATTTAAATGCTATAAGAGTGAGTGCAGCGAGTGAGGAAAACTTCACACTCCTTGATAGCCTCAAACTATTGTATTTTCGATCACCTAACTGCCAAATATGACGCTGTTTAGCTCATCACTTGCCATTTCAATTCAAACAATTCTGTTTCTATATGAGCAAGCAAAACAAGCTACGGACTGATTTTCTTTCAGATGTGGATTTGCCTCCAAAATAATTATTGTGATGATTTACATCTTCCCACAGAATTTGAGGACAGTTGGACACTTTGCTGTAAAGGCATTATTATATTCAAACTTGTTGCTGAGGGAATAAGAGTGTATGACTCCTTTGAAATATCTTCTTTTTTTCAGATTTGATAGGTCAGTGTAGCAAGGAAGAGAAAAAAAAGGTATTTAAAAATATACTGTGCTAAGAACAGGGTTTTGTATATTGTCACTCCAATCTCATCATTCTAGTAATACATTTCATCGGCTTCCTCCATTCTCATAATTGGTGAGATAGGAATAGGCCATTGGTCACAGCCCTTTATCTCATGAAAAATTCTTCTGTTTTAGCTCTTCTCGATGTTTGACTCGACTCCTTGCACCTTTATTACTATCATTTTATGACAAGAAGAATAGTATAACATTAGATAGACAATTAGATGCAAATTAGTTTCATTTCATAAGGTTATTAACATAACCGGCTTGGGTTAAGATACTTAAAATGCAAGGCAGTGAGTAGAAGAATAGTATACCATAAAAGAGAGAGAGAGAAACAAGTTGCAAACCGATATAACCACAACTAGAGATACTTTAAAATGTGAGCTAGCGAAGCGAGCCAGTGCTGGAAAGTTTTTCTTTATCCTTTGTACTTTGAAATTCTTTTTTTTTTTCCCCATTTGCCCTTCCCTTTTTATTTTTTTTAATACTCTTAGGGAATTGCATGGGCTATGTCATTTCTGATGGTGAATTATTGGGGGCAGTGTTAATGCAGACCATCTTCCTACCAACAATATTGGGGGATATATCCCATCCCCCTTCCCCAAATCGACACCCATATTGTTGCTTAAACTATTATTTGTTGGCTACAGTATATTCAGCCATTCCTGAAATAGTGTTTAGCAATGCTGTCTCTTGGCTATAGTCGCTCACGTTATTTTTGCTGGGGTTTATTTTGCATGGCTTCCTTTGATGACAGGTAAAGGTAAATTGTTTGCTTTTTAATAAGTTCATTTGAATTCGTGTATATATATATATATATATATGAGGCTTAGATTGATATATATATACATATATATCAATTATATATCACTTTTATACGCGTAGATTAGAAAAATGAGATCAATAGCACATTTTTAAATGGAAAATGTCGATATCTGAATGCTAACCACAATACGCATTTATGGGAATGTTATACCAATTATGGAAGAGAACCACACATTGTTTGTGTATATTATATAAATATTGAATATTTTTTGTTACTTCAAGGTCAAGATATCACTTTACTTAAATGCATTAACCTTGAAAAATCTATTGTGGACTATGTAGAACTATTAAAGCTTCATGTCATCTCCAGTTTTCAAGATAGTTGCGCATAATGTAGGGTGTGAGTCACTATGTGTCCCTAAATGGTTGCAAAATGATGTTTATCTTCATTTTCACCATCATATTTTGACCAGATAACCTTCTGGCAGTGAAATTTCACTGAGGCTGCCCTGAAATATTGGAAAATGTCTACAATATCACTAATTTTAATCATCCTACCAGCTGGGACTAATGGCGTAATTTGAAGGATGAATTTGCCAATTTAGAAAGAAGAATCAAACTTTGAGGGCGCCCTACGCCCAAACAGCAGTGACTTTTGTCGTGATTTTTTCAGAAGTTAAAGAAAACATGTAATAGATATAGTACAAATGAAAAAATTGCATTTTGCTTGCTTTGTTTTTATGTTAAATGATAAATAAGGACTTTTCACCTTTTGACATTGCCTAGCCTATAGTGCATATAGCGGCCATCTTGAAAAATAGCCGCCATTTTATATCTAGACATCAAGAAATAGTTATATCCTCAAAATAACCTCAGATCTGGATTCTCCATCCCGGAAATTTCCATTTTTTGAACATTCTTGGGATGTTTAAAGTAGGTAAACAGAAAATCCAAGATGGCCGCCGGCGGCCATTTTGGATTTTCGCGTATATCTCAAATTGCTCAATGCTGACAGAGCTCCAGCATGTCGATTGTTGAAATAGAAGGTCTGAACAGTCGATATCAATTTTTTAAAAACCTAACATTCCAGTGCAATCTTACCCCCCCCCCCCCCCCCCCCCCTGGCTACCGGACTAATAGAACTACATTTCTGGAGCACAGCAAAACAAGCTGTCCCACCACAAACATTCTTCGGCCTGCTTCGGGCATTCTCGGGCCAGGGAAAGTGAGATAATGGCTTTGCCACATGGGGAAAGGGTGAAGTATACAGAGCTTTACATAAGGTCTGTTGGTCATAAAAGTCACAGTGACGGACAACACCTGTTACTGGGTAATCACCCATGGTGTCAAATTCCCCATGAAAACCCACGACCTAGCGTCTTTAATGATGCAACCAGTGACCACAGTCGACTCGATCGTGAGTGAAGGCCCAACATACTACCGTTTAACGATTCCGTCTCAGAAACGAACGCGTACGTTTATTGGTCGTTTTAAAATTCCTTCTTCAGCTGGTTTACAGAAGTATCTAGACGTTGGCAGACGGCGCTACTGCATTTAGCCACTATTTTTTTGAATTTGAGAGAAAGGAGAGGGAAGAGGCAGGAGGGAAAAAGAAAAGAGAAGTAAGGTGCCAAAACAGAGTCATATTCGGCTTATTTGCTTGTGTATTTTGATCTCCAAATCTCCAAATTTTATTGTCCGAGAAAGGAAATTCTTTTTGCCCAACTGATCGTGGGCTCAGCAGCCACTGAGCATCGCCAGATCGACGTTGCTCTATCCTTTTCAATTCTTGAACGCCAAAGAAAGTAGCAGCAACTCCCATCTTTTAACGTCTTTTGGTATAAGGCGGCCGGGGTTCGAATCTGCGACCTCCCGATTGTGAGCCGGCCGCTCTACCTGCTAAGCCAACACATCGATGACGAAATGGCACTGGCAGCACCGAAGAGAGTGTATATTTTTCCTCGCTCGCTGCGCTCGCTCGTATATTTACATACAGGATGTTTTCGGAAAAACAAGACATTCGTCAAGGGAGTTGACCAAATATATATAATTTAGATATCGTTAGGGGGATGTTTGGTTGATGTCTTGTATATGTTGTAGGAAGTGTGTGGTGTCACGTAGGTAGGAGGGGAGTTTGTGAACGAGCGGGCGGAGGATATTATTTCGATATATTTTCTTCACATATATTATTTCGATATTTAATTGTTCAGTTACGTATCATCATTCCTGAAGTTGATTAAGTATTATTTCCGTATTATTTCGGTATATTATTTTGATATTTGATTGTTCAGTTATGTATCATTATTCCAATCATGTATTATTTCGATATCATTTTTATATCATTTCTATGTGTATATTATTTTGCCTGTTCGTTTCTTATTTGTTCTGACCTTATGAAGGCCATGTTGGCCGAAAGCTTGCCATTGCAATAAAAGGACATGACCGAGCTACGTCGGCTTCATTCTATTTATTTTCTTTCACTATATATATATATATATATATATATATATATATATATATATATATATATATTCTTCGCTCGCTGCTCTCGCTCGTACAGTATTTAGATACAGGATAGTTTGGGAATGCGAGAATTCTGCAAGCAAAGTGACCAAATATATAATTTCGATATCTTATAGGTCCATCGTGTATTATGATGAAGAATTATCACTTCTACCGCGATGAGCAGTATCTATATTCTTCCTCGCTCGCTGCACTCGCTCGTATGATACTTATATACAAGGTGGTTTGGGAAAGCAATAGACAGATAGGATTCGGCAAGCGAGTTTACCAAATATACACGTATAATATAGAAATAGAGAAATCTTATATAGGCCCGCCGTGTATTTCGATGAAGAATTATTACTTCCACCATGAAAAGGAACATATATATTTTTCTCGCTCGCTGTTTTCGCTGATATGATATTTAGGTACAAGGTGGTTTGGGAAAGCAAACGAATTCGGCAAGCGAGGCGACCAAATGTACATGTGTAATTTAGATATCTTATAGGCCAGTCTTGTGTTTTTGATAAAGAATCATCACTTCTACCATGAAAAAGAGAATAAAAGCCTATATTTTTCCTGGCTCGCTGCGCTCGCTCGTACAATATTTAGATACAGGATAATTTGGGAATGCGAAAGAATTCTGCAAGCAAAGTGACCAGATATATAATTCAGATATCGTATATGCCCATCAGGTATTTTGATGAAGAATTATCACTTGTAAAGTGAAAAGGAGTGTATATATTTTTCCTGGCTCGCTGCGCTCACTCGTATAAAAGTCACCAAATCTGTTTATCGACTGAAATGTGTAGGAAAGACGAAGGAAAATATGATAAAGGCACACAATTGAACATGCCTAATGGGCTTTATACGGTTGAGTTTATAGAAGCTGGTCGTCGGTAATCGGTGGCATTGTCGGCGATAAGTGGCCTCTACACCCCCCCCCCCCTGAAAAAGGTCTAGCAACGCCCCTGTCTAACAAATATTTAGATGGAGGCAGACGGAATCGTTAAACGGTAGTATGGGACAAGGCCTTTAACTTTAATAAGTTAAGGCTGTCCGCAGGAATTCGCCTCATGATAAGATTAAAGAAAGCCCTACGTTAACATTCCATTTCCGCTGCGTCCATGGTGTGTGTATATATATATATATTCTGTTCTGCTTACATGAACATAAATATGAACATAATCATAAATCAACATAAAGTGAATTACTAAAGTTTTCTTCTAAGGTCATTTTTTCGAAAAAAAAATCATATCGTATGTTTTTGTATCTGTCACATTTCATTACTAAATGGAATTCGTTCCCTATATTGAGTTTGTATCGCAGTCCTCGCAAAATCTTAGGTGATCTAGCGTTTTTTTCTGGTCTTTTATACCTTACTGTTTCTATGGACAAGTTATGGGCGTTTGGTCGGAGTTTGATATTTTTTTCTGACATTTACATTCTTTACAGAAGATTATTGTTCTTGCTTGATATTGCTTTTGAATTTTCTGAATGTTCTAAGTCTATTTCCTTTACGAGAACTGGCGTAGCTAATAGGGGGTACAAGGGACCACCCACACCCCCCCCCCCTGTTGATCGGCGAGCAAAACAAAAATCGAATCCACTTCACATACCCTAACCCAACTCTGCGAAATGAAAGTAAAACATAAATATGTCACTTCTCATTTAAGTTACCTTAATACTGAATTTTAGTGTGCAGAAAATGCTATTTCCATGCACAAATTTTCAAAAATGTCCCTAACGTGGGAGGTTGATACTCCCCTCCCACACTCTACCCCCACTCGGTCGCTTCGCTGCCACTTCTCATCAGTTACCCCTAATACTGAATTGTAGTGTGCAAAAAAATGCCATTTTCAAAAATCTCCCTACCAATGGAGGGGGAATACCCCCCCCCACACACACACACACACCCTCCCTCGCCTTGCCCCCCCCCCCCGTATGCCAAGCTTCTCATATAGGTTACCCTTATTATCCTAATACTGAATTTTAGTGTGCAGAAATTGCAATTTTCATGCACGAATTTTCAAAAATCTCCCAACTGTGGGAGGGGGATACTCCACTCCCACACACTACCCCCCGCTCGGTCGCTTCGCTCCCCCCGCCTGCCCCCCCCCCCCCCATATGCCACTTCTCAAATAAGTTACCCCTAATACTGAATTGTGGGCAAAACAAAATACCATTTTCAAAAATCTCCCTACCATAGGAGGGGGAATACCCCTCTCCCACACCTTCCCTCCCTCGCCTTCCCCCCCCCCCCCCATATGCCAAGCTTCTCATAGAGGTTACCCCTATTACCCTACCCTAATACTGAATTTTGGAGTGCAGAAATTGCCATTTTCATGCACGAATTTTCAAAAATCTCCCAACCGTGGGAGGGGGTATCCCCCTCCCACACCCAAACCCCGCTCGGTCGGTCGCCTGCTCCCTCGCCTAGGCTTGCCCCCTATATGCCACTTCTCATATACGTTACCCCTTATACTGAATTTTAGTGTGCAGAAAATGCATTTTCATGCACGAACTTTCAAAAATCTTGGAGGGGGATATCCCCCTCCCATCCTCCCCCCCCCCCCCCCCCCCCCCTCTTGAAAATTCTTGCTATGCCAGTGTTTACTGGTATCCCTATCATCAAATAAGTCCAATTCTATAATTCAATATCCATTCCTGCAACATGTTTACTTCAACATTTTCAAATCTGACACACCTCTGACATTTCTACATCTGACATTTTTACCTCTGTCATATTGAAATCTGAGATTTTTACCTCTAGCATTTTCTCCTCTAGAATTTTAACCCTTGTATTTTATCCTTGGCATTTTTACTTCTGACATTTTTACCTCTGAAATCTTTACTTTTGTTTCAGTTTCAGTTTCAGTTTCAGTTACTACTGTTACTCCATAGTTATCTGCACATTCCCAAGACTCATCTTGCATTACAATTTTGCTGAATTTCGTTCTAATTATATGGAACTGCGCACCAAGGAAAACGGCAAATCCACCGAGCCGCGGGATGATACTTCTGACATTTTTACTTCTGACATTTCATCCTCCTACATTTTTACCATGTTTACTTGTGACCATTTTTACCTCTGACATTATTTCCTCTGACATTTTTACCTCTGACACTTTATCGTCTGATATTTTTACCTGGCACCGCATTAACAATATATCTTGAAGAAAAAACTTTTCTAAGTGTGCCAATAATATTTTTAGATATAGTGTTAGAGATGACACTAATGTGTTCATTCCATGGAATTTTCTCATCGGTAGTTACACCCAAAGATTTTAAAGGAGAATGCAACCCAGACATCAGTGTGCTTCCAGTGAATGAAGAAGAACAAGTAGAGTAAACAGTGAAATTTTGAGGAAAATCCGACAATCTGTTCAAGAGTTATGAACTTTGAAAGTTTGAGCAAATCCTTATTATTGGGTTCCTTAAAGTGGCAATTTTGCCAGTATCTGTGATGTCATCGTGGACAACTCTCCATTCATTTTGTACACAGAATTTAACATTTTCTCTACGTTCAAGAAAAATAAAAAATCTTTTGATTTATTGCTTGAGTATGACATGGCTACATCAAACATTTTGGGAAGAATCAGGTTGATTCCTGAAATTTCACATAAATCAATTTTGTTGATATGTTATGTACAAAATGAATTGAGAGTTGTCCACAATGATATCACAAATGCTGGCAAAGTTGCCAACTCAAGGATCCCCATAACAGGGATTTACTGAAATTTTGAAAACTCTTGAGCAGATTGTCCGATTTTGCTCAAACTTTCACTGTTTACTCTTCTTGGCCATCTTTATTCACTAAGAGCACACCGATGCCGGGGTTGCATTCTCCTTTAATCTATTAGCACGTTCTATTTCAGTTTCCGGTATTTTTTTAACGACATAATTCGAAGTATCCCGATGGACAATTGTGTTTTACTTCCTGACTTATTGCATATCATTATTTTCGTTTTCAAAACATTAATGTTTAACATCCAGGACTTACAATATTCAGTAATTTTATCCAGACAGTAGTGAATTCCCTCTTGAGATTTAGAGACAGTTACGAGATCATCGTATACATTAGGCAGTTCAACTCCTGATCATGTAGCACTACGGGATCACTTACTGATTTATCAAAATATCTATCACATCATTCAGGAACAAATTGAATAATGTTGGGCTAATGACGCAACCCTGTTTTACTCCAATATTTGTCTTGAAACATGTGGCGCCCTCGTCTAATTTAACAGATACTTTGCAATTTGGGTACATGTTACGCAATACTGTAAGAAAATTGCCGCCAATCCCTTTTTCAACAATTTGTACCAAAGACCATTCCTCCAGGCATTATCTAAAGATTTTCTTAAATCTAAAAAACATACATATAAATCATTCTTTCTTTCACAACATTATCTATCAAGGTTTTTAGAACAAAAATATGACCTTCCGTTCTGTAACCAGCTCTGAAAATCTGTATATCTCGTTTTCCTCTAGGAATTGTAGTAAAGGTTGATTTAAAACCAAACCAAATGATTTGCCAAGACAACTGGATAGGCATAATCTCGATAGTTTGATGGGTCGAGCACTGACCCACTTTTATGCAATGGTTTTAGAACACTGGTTGACAAGTTTTCAGGAAAACTTCCACTTACTAAGATCAGATTAAAGATCCTTGCGTATTGGTGGTAGTACGCATTGTCTCGCCTTCAACATTTCATTTAAAATGGGATCATTTTGAATCCTGGAACATTTCTTTTAGTTTTTGAATGCATGTTGAGACTTCGTCCGGTTTTATCCTAAAATCTAATGATGAAAACATTCTTTTCAATGAAACATGATCAGTTATTTTTTTTAATCTCGAGTTGTTCTTCGGACAGTTTCAGAGTTTGATTCATTTGACGTTGGAAATAACCATATGTCTGGCTGTGTACTATCTACAGGTCTTTTCTTTTCGGTGTGTAAATTTCCAAGATCATTGATCAAATTCCAGTATTTTGGGGCTTTTCACCATGTAGATTTTCCAACTTGTCATTAATCTCATTCCTCTCACTGCGGACTTTTTCTTTTCTGTTAACTTTCGTTTCAAAATTTTTTCTTAGTGTAGTATAATTGTCTAAGCTCTTTGTCAAAAGGGTTTTTACATAACTTGTTTACACAGTGCTTTCACACGGCGCCCTAAAGCGTAACAGCCAGTGCTCAAAGTTCCTTTTTTCCTTCTCCTCTTTCTTACTCTGTGTATCTTTTTCTTTATTCCGGCTGAATCGGCAATATGCATTTCGTTATATCACTGCACTATCAATACGTTGACTACAATGGGTTGTACACTCTTTCATTTATTTCGTTTATTTTATCTATTAATTACCATGGGTTTTCTCACTGTTTTATGAAAGCCTCGTTGCTAACACGAGGTTCCCATATGTAGGTATGGGGATGAAGGTGTAATACCTGCATTTCTTTTTCTTTTCTCTTCTTTTTTTTTTGAAATGTACTTTCTGATTTGATAGAAAATGTTTCTTTCAGTTTCATAACAATGGGGCAATAATCTGGGGAAAAAATCTTCAGATCTTTTACATAGAAGTATAATACAGAGTGAATCAGAAAAAATGTTCCATCATTTTGAAGTTGTCTTGTTTGAAGTATGAACATTTAATCGTGGGTTTCATGAAATGTCTTGGTAGAGTTATCTTCCCAGCATTTTTGGTACCCTTTTCATGTAGATCTTTGCATGCATGACTGACTAACAGACATTCTTTAGAAGACTGCAAAATCTCACTTGCGCCAAGCGGCTGCTGCAAAATCAGGCAAGCCCTTTTGTAGGCAAGTATAAAAGCACAGATATCCATTGCTAACTGCCATTGTTAACCAACAAAAGACATAACCAACAAGATACATTTTAGATAGCACATTGACTCCACCAAATTTGAGTATGCTAATAAGCGTATCAGCGCACAAAACAGTACGAAGTCCAGTTTAAACATTCGGTGTAAGTTGTCTTTGCGCTGCATAATAATTTGCATACATAATTATTTATGCAAAGTATTCAAATTGCTGAAAGTTGCTTTTTTGAGCAACAAAGCTGAAAATTTTCATAGACCACATACGTTCATAAATCAGCATGCCGTATTTTGTCCTTTATGTTCAATCCGACTTCTAGCTCTGGAGCTCATTCACCCTCTAGTTGCGCTCCATTTGTTATTCTATGCCTTTATGTTCCATATGACTTCTAGTTCTGCTCATGCACTCTTTTGTTCCGCTCCATATGCCTTAATGCATAATCCAACTTTTACAGTTCTGCGCCCTCCTTATATGACGTCAAAATCATGACGAGTACTTGCGCCCGCTAGTTCCGCTCATTTTAACTCCACCAAATTTGAGTATGCTAATAAGCGATAATTTTTTAGCTGCGTACAACACCTGTTTCGTTATCATACCAATTGGCCTCATGTATCCGCATGATCCAGGATTTGGGGATCGCATTCTTAAGCTTTGCATACAGTCAACCAACAGAGAATTCGAACCAAGCACATTACAAATGCAATTTCGTGATTCGAAATGTCCATTTTCTACAATATCATCAATTCTTAAGAATCCCTTTGAAAACCATTCTTTAAAAAACAAGGTTTTATTACCAAGGGTGATATTGCTGCTGTACCATAAAACTTCATTATGAATATCATCGACTTGCAAGAAGTCGACATATCTCAATTCACTCCAAGATATAAGGCAATTAATATTTTTTAAAAATCGGGTATTTTGTATTTGGAACATAACTTCAACATGTCCTTACGAGAACAGTTTGTTTTCAATATCAAAGACAGCGGACATATTCTTTCAATCCAGTATTTAAACATAAATTTCCACGGTGCATCACTGTTGCTTTCAAAATATCTTGCTAACCATGCTAAACAAAGGGATTGCATCTTTGAATGTAAATCTACCATACCTGGTCCTGCATTTTCAGCTGTGTTTATTAGACCGATCTCTTGACCTTGTCTCGTTTTTAATTCCACAGGAGAATGTAAATCAATTTATTTAGCTCTACAATTAACTTCGGAGGAACGGGCAATACTGAGGCAGCATATACAAGTTGTGAAATTATCAACGATTTGATTATGACAACTTTACCATAAATGGTTAAGATTCTCATTTTCCAGAATTTTAAAATTGATTTAATTTTTTCAAGTTTTACAGACTAATTCAATCAATCAGATTCTTTTCTATTTCGGGTTAGGTGTATACCTAAATACTTAACTGGATCATCACTCCATTTTTATTCTTGTACAGATTCTACTTGAGGCGTTATTGTTATTGCTTGTTTTGTCATTACATTTAAGTTCAGTCCAGCATAGTATCCAAATCTTTTTATTTCTTCAAATTAAATATTTGCAGATTCAACAGATTTAAGAAAAAGAACAGCATCATCAGCTAATTGTGATATTCTATAAGCTTTTGAGGTTTGAGTATTTTCTGAAATAACTTCAATGCATGTAAATGATTGTTTTGCTTGATTTTTAATGTCATTACTTCAACAACAAGAAAGCGGACAACCTTCTTATTTCAACTTTTTAGACACCCATCCATTGTTTATAACACTTCCCATTGCATTAGCATATATTACTTTGATCCAATTAATGAATGATTGTTTGAAATTAAGTTTGTATAATACCTGAAATTTAAAAAAAATCATGATTAACCACATCAAAAGCCTTTTTAAAATCTAAAAAGAGAAAAATTCCAGGAAAATTACCAGATTCACAATATTCAATAATATCTTGGACTAAACGGACATTTTGCATAGCTGAACGTTGTTTCAGATAACCTGACTGATCAAAAGAAACCAATTTATCTATAACATTTTTCAATCTTTTGCATAACACCTTTGCCAGAATTTTATAGTCAGTGTTAAGAAGTGATATTGGTCTTTGATATCTACATTTTGTTTATCTCCTTTCTTATTATAACAGTGTTAACACAGCTAGTTTTTGTGATTGAGATAATTATTTTTGTTTGAAACCCTCATATATACAGTCTATCAACAATGTTTTAACGTCGTCCCAAAAACATTTAAAAAATTTTCCATCGATAGATCATCACTACCTGGTGATTTGTTGTTTTTCATGGAGATAATAACTTGCCGACATTCTTGTTCTATAATCAGTCCTTCACATGACAAAGCTTCATCTTCCGTTAAGGTAGGAAGTTCAACTGAACAAAGATAATTATCAATTTCAGGCAGTTTAGCTCCATCGGTGTTTTTCGAATGCAAACATTTATAGTAATTAAAGATTTTTCTAAGAATGGATTCGTGGTTAGTAACATCTGTTGCTCTTTTGATACAATCTATTTCTTTCTTCTTTCCGTTTCTTTTTTCAGTTTGAAGGAAGTATTTCGTTGAATTCTCACACTTTCCATCCATTTTTGTCTTGATCTAACGAAGGTTCCCCTACATCTATATGCTAACCAGTTATCTAATTTCAATTTGATTTTTTCCAATATCATTAAAGTTTGTTCAGATGGATTTTTCCTCATTGTCTATACTAGCCTTATTAAATTCATTCTGTAATTTTTGAAATAATTGATTTTTTTTTTGCATTTGTTTTTGTTTTGAATACTTTTTAGTGTATTCCTTTATTCTAGTTTTGCGCATTTCCCATTTTGTTTGAGCATTCGTATTTGCATTTTCTAATGCGATTTTACGAATCAAACGTTTTAAGTTCACCTTAAGGGTAACATCCTTTAAAAGAGAATTATTCATCTTCCATAAACCACTTCCTTTAACAACGTTTGAAGTTTTCAGTCTTAGGGAGACTGCAC
The DNA here is from genome assembly GCA_029962745.1 of Echinometra lucunter. Lineage (NCBI taxonomy): Eukaryota > Metazoa > Echinodermata > Echinoidea > Camarodonta > Echinometridae > Echinometra > Echinometra lucunter. The sequence continues at coordinate 12,819,905 of CM057171.1, forward strand.
AATGATCACACTTTGCACCTGGTTTGATTTCAGTTGTTTGAACATAACACCTTAATGAATCTGGTATTAGCCAGTAATCAAGACGTGAAAATATATCAAGTGACAATTGATGCCAAGTGTACTGCTTCCTAAGAGGAAGCATTCTTCGCCAAACATTTTCTTAAACCACTCAACCCGTTTATATGCATAAGACATACCACGGGCATCTAGCTGTATATTCTGTATGCAATTCCACTCTCCGCTGAACACCAAAATATCGTTTGCACATTTCACCTTTTGCAACCATTTGAATAATTTTCTATCATAAGATTCTTTTTCACAACATTTGGTCGGTGCATATATATTCAAGATAAAAAAGGAAATTTCCTCGCATTTTAGTTGTATGGCTACTGCTCTTCCATCAAAATTCACATAATATTCTAGTGGTTCATCATATCATTATTATCATTGATAATGATATTATGTATAATAATAGTGAAAATGAAAATAATATTCATAAAGAATAAATTATTTTTTAAAAAAAACACCATAAACTGATATTTTGAATGATACAAGAAAAAGCAAAATCTAAAGCCCTCTTTCTTTTTTAAATTCTCCTTTCAAAATGCTCAACAGATTGCTTTTTTGTACTTTTTTTAAAATTTAAATCCTTAGTTCTTTCAGTGTATGCACATAGGCTTATTTTTTTGGTCTCTTCATTTTGGAGGAGGGTGAGTTCTCTGTGAAGTTACTAAACTTTGAATGTATGGTTATTTTGCCTTCCTTTAAAGTTTTTAAAATCTAATCAACCGAACTAATCTATAAGATTTTCTTTCAATTAATTTCAGTTGCGAGCCTTACAAATCAGATTTTACGTTTAAATTCAAACTGTCACACCATTTATATGCTCAATCGCTTCTCCCAACTATAAAGAAGCTCAATTCATTTTGGCAATTAAAGAATAATGTATAAACTCTTACAGAAAAAAGATTCAGTGGTGTCATTATAAACACTTTTTTTTCATAAATTTATCAAAATCCATTTTTAACACAGGGGCATATGGGGAAATATTTACAGACGTGCGACCTAAACCGTGTATTGGGATATACACAAGGATTGATACTGAGTGCACCTTTTGGTAAGTTGAATTGCCTTTTTGCCAACCCCTCCCCCCTTCTCTATCCCCCCCCCCCCCTCTTCCCCCCCCCCCCATCCCCTCTCTCTCTTTCTCTCTCTCTCTTTCTCTCTCTTTCTCTCTCTCTTTCTCTCTTTCTCTCTCTTCTGTGTTTTCCCTCTTCTTTCTCTCTCTCTCTCTTCCCTAGTATGTTATTATATATGGGATTTGTATGGGGGGGGGGGTCTTTTATTGAATGTTTTCTCTGTGATTTAGTTTCTAATTTCAATTCTAAGCAACACCTGTGAATGAATGAACTAATTCAAAACTTATATTCAACTATGCAGTGGTAATGGATATTATAACACTGTATAATTGGATGAATATTGAGATTATATGAAACAATATATTCTCTGTTGTATTGTGCATGCTCTATGCATGTACACCTATCAAGGGGGCAATATTTTTCCTTCTTAACTTGTCAAAGGGGACCTGAAATTATATTTTAGATATGGTTGTAAGAAGATGATACCTAAAGGTTGTATTGACCATGAAATTTTCAAGTTTAAAGGGAATCACCCGCACTGAAGGTTGCACGCCTGTAAACAGCTCCGGTCATTTTCAGAGATTCCTCCAACCCGTACCAAAGATGACATCATAGTTGAAAAAATATTCATATAAAATCAGAGATACATAGTTGGAACACTGTGTTTCATATGTGAATAGAGAAGGATAATTACTGGTTTAGATCAGTCCCATAAAAGAGCAGCAGTTGGTCCCAGGTGGATTCTAAGGGGACTTTATTAGTGTGGCAAAAAGCCTTACAACTACTGGAGCTTTGACCAAGTTTTTGTTAGTCTGAGATTCAGCCCCTCTGCTGCAAAAGAAATGCTGAAAAATATGCCTTCATATTTTCAGCAATTAAAGAATAATGTATAAACTCTAACAGATAAAAGATTGAATGGTGTCATTATAAACACCTTTTCTTCATAAATTTATCAAATTCCATTTTTAACACAGGGGCATAGGGGGAAATATTTACAGACGTGCGACCTAAACCGTGTATTGGGATATACACAAGGATTGATACAGTGTGCACCTTTGGTAAGTTGAATTGCCTTTTTGCCAACCCCCCCCCCCCCCTCCTCTCTCTCTCTCTTTCTCTGTCTTTCTCTGTCTCTTCTGTGTTCTCCCTCTTCTTCTTTCTCTCTCTCTCTCTTCCCTAGTATGTTATTACATATGGGATTTGTATGGGGGAGGAGGGTCTTTAATTGAATGTTTTCTCTGTAATTTAGTTTCTAATTTCAATTCTAAGCAACACCTGTGAATGAATGAACTAATCTAAAACTCATATTCAACTATGCAGTGGTAATGGATATCATAACACTGCATAATTGGATGATATTTAGATTATATGAAACAATATATTCTCTGTTGTATTGTGCATGCTCTATGCATGTACACCTATCAAGGAGGGCAAAGTTCATTCCTTCTTAACTTGTCAAAGGGGACCTGAAATTATATTTTAGATATGGTTGTAAGAAGATGATACCTAAAGGTTGTATTGACCATGAAATTTTCAAGTTTAAAGGGAATCACCCGCACTGAAGGTTGCACGCCTGTAAACAGCTCCGGTCATTTTCAGAGATTCCTCCAACCCGTACCAAAGATGACATCATAGTTGAAAAAATATTCATATAAAATCAGAGATACATAGTTGGAACACTGTGTTTCATATGTGAATAGAGAAGGATAATTACTGGTTTAGATCAGTCCCATAAGAGAGCAGCAGTTGGTCCCAGGTGAATTCTAAGGGGACTTTATTAGTGTGGCAAAATGCCTTACAACTACTGGAGTTTTGACCAAGTTTTTGTTAGTCTGAGATTCAGCCCCTCTACTGCATATTTTCAGCAATTAAAGAATAATGTATGAACTCTTACAGACAAAAGTTTCAATGGTGTCATTATAAACACTTTTTTCATGAATTTATCAAATTCCATTTTTAACACAGGGGCCTATTTGGAAATATTCACAGACGTGCGACCTAAACCGTGTATTGGGATATACACAAGGATTGATACAGTGTGCACCTTTGGTAAGTTGAATTGCCTTTTTGCCAACTCCCCCCCCCCCCCCTCTCTCTTTCTCTCTCTTTCTCTCTCTCTTCTGTGTTCTCCCTCTTCTTCTTTCTCTCTCTCTCTCTTCCCTAGTATGTTATTACATATGGGATTTGTATGGGGGAGGAGTGTCTTTAATTGAATGTTTTCTCTGTAATTTAGTTTCTAATTTCAATTCTAAGCAACACCTGTGAATGAATGAAGTAATCTAAAACTCATATTCAACTATGCAGTGGTAATGGATATCATAACACTGTATAATTGGATGAATATTTAGATTATATGAAACAATATATTCTCTGTTGTATTGTGCATGCTCTATGCATGTACACCTATCAAGGGGGCAATATTTTTCCTTCTTAACTTGTCAAAGGGGACCTGAAATTATATTTTAGATATGGTTGCAAGAAGATGATACCTAAAGGTTGTATTGACCATGAAATTTTCAAGTTTAAAGGGAATCACCCGCACTGAAGGTTGCACGCCTGTAAACAGCTCCGGTCATTTTCAGAGATTCCTCCAACCCGTACCAAAGATGACATCATAGTTGAAAAAATATTCATATAAAATCAGAGATACATAGTTGGAACACTGTGTTTCATATGTGAATAGAGAAGGATAATTACTGGTTTAGATCAGTCCCATAAGAGAGCAGCAGTTGGTCCCAGGTGAATTCTAAGGGGACTTTATTAGTGTGGCAAAATGCCTTACAACTACTGGAGTTGTGACCAAGTTTTTGTTAGTCTGAGATTCAGCCCCTCTACTGCATATTTTCAGCAATTAAAGAATAATGTATGAACTCTTACAGACAAAAGTTTCAATGGTGTCATTATAAACACTTTTTTCATGAATTTATCAAATTCCATTTTTAACACAGGGGCCTATTTGGAAATATTCACAGACGTGCGACCTAAACCGTGTATTGGGATATACACAAGGATTGATACAGTGTGCACCTTTGGTAAGTTGAATTGCCTTTTTGCCAACTCCCCCCCCCCCCCCTCTCCCTCTTTCTCTCTCTTTCTCTCTCTCTTCTGTGTTCTCCCTCTTCTTCTTTCTCTCTCTCTCTCTTCCCTAGTATGTTATTACATATGGGATTTGTATGGGGGAGGAGGGTCTTTAATTGAATGTTTTCTCTGTAATTTAGTTTCTAATTTCAATTCTAAGCAACACCTGTGAATGAATGAAGTAATCTAAAACTCATATTCAACTATGCAGTGGTAATGGATATCATAACACTGTATAATTGGATGAATATTTAGATTATATGAAACAATATATTCTCTGTTGTATTGTGCATGCTCTATGCATGTACACCTATCAAGGGGGCAATATTTTTCCTTCTTAACTTGTCAAAGGGGACCTGAAATTATATTTTAGATATGGTTGTAAGAAGATGATACCTAAAGGTTGTATTGACCATGAAATTTTCAAGTTTAAAGGGAATCACCCGCACTGAAGGTTGCACGCCTGTAAATAGCTCCGGTCATTTTCAGAGATTCCTCCAACCCGTACCAAAGATGACATCATAGTTGAAAAAATATTCATATAAAATCAGAGATACATAGTTGGAACACTGTGTTTCATATGTGAATAGAGAAGGATAATTACTGGTTTAGATCAGTCCCATAAGAGAGCAGCAGTTGGTCCCAGGTGGATTCTAAGGGGACTTTATTAGTGTGGCAAAAAGCCTTACAACTACTGGAGCTTTGACCAAGTTTTTGTTAGTCTGAGATTCAGCCCCTCTACTGCATATTTTCAGCAATTAAAGAATAATGTATGAACTCTTACAGACAAAAGTTTCAATGGTGTCATTATAAACACTTTTTTCATGAATTTATCAAATTCCATTTTTAACACAGGGGCCTATTTGGAAATATTCACAGACGTGCGACCTAAACCGTGTATTGGGATATACACAAGGATTGATACAGTGTGCACCTTTGGTAAGTTGAATTGCCTTTTTGCCTACCCCCCCCCCTCTCTCTCTCTCTCTTTCTCTCTCTTTCTCTCTCTCTTCTGTGTTCTCCCTCTTCTTCTTTCTCTCTCTCTCTCTTCCCTAGTATGTTATTACATATAGGATTTGCATGAGGGGAGGTGTCTTTTATTGAATGTTTTCTCTGTAATTTAGTTTCTAATTTCAATTCTAAGCAACACCTGTGAATGAATGAACAAATCTAAAACTCATATTCAACTATGCAGTGGTAATGGATATCATAACACTGTATAATTGGATGAATATTTAGATTATATGAAACAATATATTCTCTGTTGTATTGTGCATGCTCTATGCATGTACACCTATCAAGGGGGCAATATTTTTCCTTCTTAACTTGTCAAAGGGGACCTGAAATTATATTTTAGATATGGTTGTAAGAAGATGATACCTAAAGGTTGTATTGACCATGAAATTTTCAAGTTTAAAGGGAATCACCCGCACTGAAGGTTGCACGCCTGTAAACAGCTCCGGTCATTTTCAGAGATTCCTCCAACCCGTACCAAAGATGACATCATAGTTGAAAAAATATTCATATAAAATCAGAGATACATAGTTGGAACACTGTGTTTCATATGTGAATAGAGAAGGATAATTACTGGTTTAGATCAGTCCCATAAGAGAGCAGCAGTTGGTCCCAGGTGAATTCTAAGGGGACTTTATTAGTGTGGCAAAATGCCTTACAACTACTGGAGTTGTGACCAAGTTTTTGTTAGTCTGAGATTCAGCCCCTCTACTGCATATTTTCAGCAATTAAAGAATAATGTATGAACTCTTACAGACAAAAGTTTCAATGGTGTCATTATAAACACTTTTTTCATGAATTTATCAAATTCCATTTTTAACACAGGGGCCTATTTGGAAATATTCACAGACGTGCGACCTAAACCGTGTATTGGGATATACACAAGGATTGATACAGTGTGCACCTTTGGTAAGTTGAATTGCCTTTTTGCCAACTCCCCCCCCCCCCCCCTCTCTCTCTTTCTCTCTCTTTCTCTCTCTCTTCTGTGTTCTCCCTCTTCTTCTTTCTCTCTCTCTCTCTTCCCTAGTATGTTATTACATATGGGATTTGTATGGGGGAGGAGTGTCTTTAATTGAATGTTTTCTCTGTAATTTAGTTTCTAATTTCAATTCTAAGCAACACCTGTGAATGAATGAAGTAATCTAAAACTCATATTCAACTATGCAGTGGTAATGGATATCATAACACTGTATAATTGGATGAATATTTAGATTATATGAAACAATATATTCTCTGTTGTATTGTGCATGCTCTATGCATGTACACCTATCAAGGGGGCAATATTTTTCCTTCTTAACTTGTCAAAGGGGACCTGAAATTATATTTTAGATATGGTTGTAAGAAGATGATACCTAAAGGTTGTATTGACCATGAAATTTTCAAGTTTAAAGGGAATCACCCGCACTGAAGGTTGCACGCCTGTAAACAGCTCCGGTCATTTTCAGAGATTCCTCCAACCCGTACCAAAGATGACATCATAGTTGAAAAAATATTCATATAAAATCAGAGATACATAGTTGGAACACTGTGTTTCATATGTGAATAGAGAAGGATAATTACTGGTTTAGATCAGTCCCATAAGAGAGCAGCAGTTGGTCCCAGGTGAATTCTAAGGGGACTTTATTAGTGTGGCAAAATGCCTTACAACTACTGGAGTTGTGACCAAGTTTTTGTTAGTCTGAGATTCAGCCCCTCTACTGCATATTTTCAGCAATTAAAGAATAATGTATGAACTCTTACAGACAAAAGTTTCAATGGTGTCATTATAAACACTTTTTTCATGAATTTATCAAATTCCATTTTTAACACAGGGGCCTATTTGGAAATATTCACAGACGTGCGACCTAAACCGTGTATTGGGATATACACAAGGATTGATACAGTGTGCACCTTTGGTAAGTTGAATTGCCTTTTTGCCAACTCCCCCCCCCCCCCTCTCTCTCTTTCTCTCTCTTTCTCTCTCTCTTCTGTGTTCTCCCTCTTCTTCTTTCTCTCTCTCTCTCTTCCCTAGTATGTTATTACATATGGGATTTGTATGGGGGAGGAGGGTCTTTAATTGAATGTTTTCTCTGTAATTTAGTTTCTAATTTCAATTCTAAGCAACACCTGTGAATGAATGAAGTAATCTAAAACTCATATTCAACTATGCAGTGGTAATGGATATCATAACACTGTATAATTGGATGAATATTTAGATTATATGAAACAATATATTCTCTGTTGTATTGTGCATGCTCTATGCATGTACACCTATCAAGGGGGCAATATTTTTCCTTCTTAACTTGTCAAAGGGGACCTGAAATTATATTTTAGATATGGTTGTAAGAAGATGATACCTAAAGGTTGTATTGACCATGAAATTTTCAAGTTTAAAGGGAATCACCCGCACTGAAGGTTGCACGCCTGTAAACAGCTCCGGTCATTTTCAGAGATTCCTCCAACCCGTACCAAAGATGACATCATAGTTGAAAAAATATTCATATAAAATCAGAGATACATAGTTGGAACACTGTGTTTCATATGTGAATAGAGAAGGATAATTACTGGTTTAGATCAGTCCCATAAGAGAGCAGCAGTTGGTCCCAGGTGATTCTAAGGGGACTTTATTAGTGTGGCAAAATGCCTTACAACTACTGGAGTTGTGACCAAGTTTTTGTTAGTCTGAGATTCAGCCCCTCTACTGCATATTTTCAGCAATTAAAGAATAATGTATGAACTCTTACAGACAAAAGTTTCAATGGTGTCATTATAAACACTTTTTTCATGAATTTATCAAATTCCATTTTTAACACAGGGGCCTATTTGGAAATATTCACAGACGTGCGACCTAAACCGTGTATTGGGATATACACAAGGATTGATACAGTGTGCACCTTTGGTAAGTTGAATTGCCTTTTTGCCTACTCCCCCCCCCCCCTCTCTCTCTCTCTCTTCTCTCTCTTTCTCTCTCTCTTCTGTGTTCTCCCTCTTCTTCTTTCTCTCTCTCTCTCTCTTCCCTAGTATGTTATTACATATAGGATTTGCATGAGGGGAGGTGTCTTTTATTGAATGTTTTCTCTGTAATTTAGTTTCTAATTTCAATTCTAAGCAACACCTGTGAATGAATGAACAAATCTAAAACTCATATTCAACTATGCAGTGGTAATGGATATCATAACACTGTATAATTGGATGAATATTGAGATTATATGAAACAATATATTCTCTGTTGTATTGTGCATGCTCTATGCATGTACACCTATCAAGGGGGCAATATTTTTCCTTCTTAACTTGTCAAAGGGGACCTGAAATTATATTTTAGATATGGTTGTAAGAAGATGATACCTAAAGGTTGTATTGACCATGAAATTTTCAAGTTTAAAGGGAATCACCCGCACTGAAGGTTGCACGCCTGTAAACAGCTCCGGTCATTTTCAGAGATTCCTCCAACCCGTACCAAAGATGACATCATAGTTGAAAAAATATTCATATAAAATCAGAGATACATAGTTGGAACACTGTGTTTCATATGTGAATAGAGAAGGATAATTACTGGTTTAGATCAGTCCCATGAGAGAGCAGCAGTTGGTCCCAGGTGAATTCTAAGGGGACTTTATTAGTGTGGCAAAATGCCTTACAACTACTGGAGTTTTGACCAAGTTTTTGTTAGTCTGAGATTCAGCCCCTCTACTGCATATTTTCAGCAATTAAAGAATAATGTATGAACTCTTACAGACAAAAGTTTCAATGGTGTCATTATAAACACTTTTTTCATGAATTTATCAAATTCCATTTTTAACACAGGGGCCTATTTGGAAATATTCACAGACGTGCGACCTAAACCGTGTATTGGGATATACACAAGGATTGATACAGTGTGCACCTTTGGTAAGTTGAATTGCCTTTTTGCCAACTCCCCCCCCCCCTCTCTCTCTTTCTCTCTCTTTCTCTCTCTCTTCTGTGTTCTCCCTCTTCTTCTTTCTCTCTCTCTCTCTTCCCTAGTATGTTATTACATATGGGATTTGTATGGGGGAGGAGGGTCTTTAATTGAATGTTTTCTCTGTAATTTAGTTTCTAATTTCAATTCTAAGCAACACCTGTGAATGAATGAAGTAATCTAAAACTCATATTCAACTATGCAGTGGTAATGGATATCATAACACTGTATAATTGGATGAATATTTAGATTATATGAAACAATATATTCTCTGTTGTATTGTGCATGCTCTATGCATGTACACCTATCAAGGGGGCAATATTTTTCCTTCTTAACTTGTCAAAGGGGACCTGAAATTATATTTTAGATATGGTTGTAAGAAGATGATACCTAAAGGTTGTATTGACCATGAAATTTTCAAGTTTAAAGGGAATCACCCGCACTGAAGGTTGCACGCCTGTAAATAGCTCCGGTCATTTTCAGAGATTCCTCCAACCCGTACCAAAGATGACATCATAGTTGAAAAAATATTCATATAAAATCAGAGATACATAGTTGGAACACTGTGTTTCATATGTGAATAGAGAAGGATAATTACTGGTTTAGATCAGTCCCATAAGAGAGCAGCAGTTGGTCCCAGGTGGATTCTAAGGGGACTTTATTAGTGTGGCAAAAAAGCCTTACAACTACTGGAGCTTTGACCAAGTTTTTGTTAGTCTGAGATTCAGCCCCTCTACTGCATATTTTCAGCAATTAAAGAATAATGTATGAACTCTTACAGACAAAAGTTTCAATGGTGTCATTATAAACACTTTTTTCATGAATTTATCAAATTCCATTTTTAACACAGGGGCCTATTTGGAAATATTCACAGACGTGCGACCTAAACCGTGTATTGGGATATACACAAGGATTGATACAGTGTGCACCTTTGGTAAGTTGAATTGCCTTTTTGCCTACCCCCCCCCCCCTCTCTCTCTCTCTCTTTCTCTCTCTTTCTCTCTCT